>BMAU01019013.1:0-600000 GCA_019973935.1 Trichonephila clavipes | reverse complement strand
ATATATGAGTATGTTATTAAAAAACGAAATATATCTAAATTCAAGTGACTTTTTCAGGAAAATAAAGTTGATAGTTTCTTTGTATTTAATTTCTTCAAACGTCTATATATTTCTTTAAATAAACAAAAAAGAAAAAAAAAGAAAACGTAAAAAGAAAAAATTAGAGATACAGTTAGAATCATTAAAAATATGTTGAGAAAATTTTAAGTATTTTATAGAATAAGATTAAAAATTCGCTAATAAAAAATAATTTTGTAGGAGAAAAGAATCTCAAAATTTTAGAATTAGAGAATAATTTTTTAAATTTTTTCCTCATAATGACTTACATTTTTTATACTTAGCTTGCACATGCTTATCTTATTAGACGGTAATTGTATACTTATTTTAAAAACAAGTTATGGGTGGGAATGTATTGTGGAAATACGGCAGATATATGTGTAAAAGAGTTTGAAATTAATTTTTCTCAACAGGTCATCTTATATTCATTCCTAAAAAAATTGCTGTTTCGTTTTAAAATTGTTTTCACAATAAAAAAAGGAAAATTTATATCCAGAGCGCTGATCAAGCTTCTTAAAAATATACTTTTTAAATTGAAATGAATTTAATAAGAGGCATTTTGAAAGTTCAAAAAGTTTCCAGAAAGATACAAATATGACGACAGCTTTAAAACTTAAAATGAAATTGGTCAATGACCTAACAGTGTTAAGTACTTAAGTATATCT
This sequence comes from Trichonephila clavipes, assembly GCA_019973935.1. Lineage (NCBI taxonomy): Eukaryota > Metazoa > Arthropoda > Arachnida > Araneae > Nephilidae > Trichonephila > Trichonephila clavipes. The sequence goes on along the minus strand of BMAU01019013.1, from coordinate 599,278 downwards.
TCTAGATTTTTCTAAGCGCTCTTGTGTTCAAAGCATGGGTCACGCAACAGTCTCCAGCAGTATTAAGAAACTGGATAGCATTGAATGATAAATCACGCTTTTTTTTTTTTTTTGATAAACCAGCTATTGACGCTTTGAATAAACATACTTTTTTACAAAAAATAAAGTACACCATCATCAAATGCTTCGCTTGAAATTGATGCTTAAAGAAATGGTAAACACTTGCGGTAAGCTGCAATAAAATTATCAGCCACTGTTGTAAGATCTATTTAGGGGAGCGAAGAAAAAAAGTGAAAACAAAAGAGATTTTCATAACAAGGAAGAAAATTAAGTCTTCGTTTTTTTTTTGTGAGATTATTTAGATGAAATATTTACGACCATGATAAAGTTCTGTAGATCAAACTCGTTTTTCAATAACACGTGCGCTTCTAGCATGTTTTTAACTTCACGTGAAAACATGGAACAAAACAATATTTTGAAGGAAAAAAATTGATGACGATTTATAGTTGATATTTTTGAATAAGTTACATCTGATATTCATTGCCTTTTTTATGGCCTACATAGGGTTCATTATCATCATCATCATATCTGGCAAGACGTGAGAGAGACCTCTTGGGCCAGTACCTTTCTTTGAAGATTCCTTCATAATGACCTCCTGTTTACTTTTGTCCTCTAAATTTTCTTGTCTATAATCTCTCTTGTCTATATTCCTCTGAGTCTGCTCATCTCACTCTTGGTCTTCCACGCTTCCGAATCCCATTGACTTTGAATTGCTGTACCTTTTTGACGACATTATCATTTGGCACTCGAATTATATGGGCCATACAATTCATTCTATATATTTTTATGTATTTAATGATATCAGGTTTCTTATAAATTCTACATAACTCAAAATTGTATCTGCTTCTCCAGTTATTGTTTTCATTTACACTTCCAAGTATACTTCGAAGAATTTTTCTCTCAAAAGATGCTATTCGATTTTCTTCCAGTTTTGTTATTGTTCAAGTCTCAGATGCATATGTCAGAACTGGTTTAATAAGTGTCACGTCAGTTAAAAATTTGTGTGTTTCTTGAAAGAAAATTTAGATTTTAAAAACCTCCCCAGTCTTTGAAAAGCCTTATTTGCCAGGTATAATCGATTCTGGATTTCATGAGATATTCTGTTATCAGAGGTAATAATTGATCTTAAGTAGGTAAAACTTTTAGCTGTTTCAAATAGGGTTCATTATACACTGCGTTTTTTTTTTAAGAGAGAGCTTTGATTTCTAAGAAAATTATCACAAGCATTTCGTTTAACTTTAGTACCTCAATCACGCTGATTAAAAATAAGAATTTATAAATTTACAGTTTAATTTCTAGAAAATCATTTTTTTACTCCCATTAATAAGACGAGGAGGACTAGATAACATATTTACCGTGTGCTTTTTTGTATGTAATTTTCTTGTAATATGTCACGAAATACGCAAATAATTGATTTGAGAGTTTTTCACTTTTTAATATTGATTGAGATTAACTTAATCTTTCCCCAAAAGTTAAGATAAGAATTTCTCGAAAGATAAAACTCATAGGATTTCAATTCTTTCTTGAATATAAGGAATTTTTATTGAATATACATTCCTACTGAGCGAAAATCTGGGAAGCGTGTTACTCAATAATTGAGAAAAAGCTAAAGACCGACTACAAGCGGGTTATGATATTGAAATCGAGATCGCGTTAGTGAACAGGCAAATTCCCTTACGTCATGAATTATGACGTTTTCAAAGACTTTAAATGGTCCTATACATTCAAGCAAAGGCGATATTAAGTACATAGGGAGTTTATAGGGCTGTTTTAAATATATAGGGTATTACGTCTATATCAGGGATGGCAAATCATTGACACGTGTGCCATTGATGGCCCGTGGCACAATATTTTGGGCACGCCACCAATCAAAATGATCAACCGCGATTGATTCTTCAATAAAGGAATTTTCAGTCAGGTTTTCTCAGTTCAAAGAATTATCAGAAACGCTGAAGTATATTATGTACCCTTATTTGACATTATTTGATAAACTGAACTTGCCTCAATTCGATTGCTTGGAAATTGAAGAATTTGGAATGCAACTTATAAATTTCTAGACTAAATCAATATGTATTCAAACATTTATTGAAACAAGGAAAAAGTTTGAATCGATTGAAACAAAAAGATTAACAAGTAATATATGTACAAATGCCAGTAACGAAATTTTGAAAACATTAAATTATGATTCCAGATACGTTTAACTGTTAGAAGAAGTAGGCATTTGCTATTTTAGCCATATTTTCATCGACTTATGCCTACGAGTCATTATTTTCAGAGATGAATAACATTAAAGACTCGCTTAGAAACCATTTGGCAGATAACTCCAATTCAGCATACATTCTGCTAAAAGTAACATCTTACCCAATCCTAATATAATTTATTTGTCACCTAATCTGCAACAGCAGAAATCACACTAATGTTACTTTATATAATTTGATTTACAGGTTTAACTAAAGCACACATTTACTACTATAAAATACAAAATGTATTTTTTTCTGCAGTAAATAAAGAGTTTTGTGTTGCTAGTTGAAGAGTTTGTGTGTATTTAGTTTTATTATTTTCCCATAATCACTAGTCAAAATTATTTGATGGCACGTCTGTACCTCATTAAGCATTACTTTAGAAAAAATGGCACGTTGATCCACGAAGGTTCGCCACCCATGGTCTATATAGTCTGGAGGGAAAAGAAGGAATTAATTATTGCATCATCTTCAGAAAGAAAATGTTCCACTTAATGTTAAATATTACGAATGTAAGAAGCTCTAATTTTTTATCTCTTTTTTCATACACACACACAGTGGCGTACAGGAGATGATTAGGGCCCCTTGCAAAAGTCAGGTTTTGGGCCCCCCACAATGCGGGGGTTCTGAGTTATGCCACTGCCCACACGCACCGAGATTGACTAGTGTGATAAAAATAAACACTCTAAATCTGTGTATTAACGATGTATGCATTTTTAATACCTAACTGTTATGAAAAGAACTGTTACCTTACGCAAGATTATAAAGGAGAGTCTTTTTTTAACCTAGTATTTTTGTGGAGAATTTACGAACGGAATAAAACTTTATTACTGCCTACCGTTGTAAAAACATTCTTTTAAATGTCACTTCACGCATCACCTTCAAGTCTTATAAGCTTATTTCTATGTTTTCTTCCTTTGTGCTAAAACGCAACTTATCTAATTCTTCTTATCTTGTGGTACAGCTTTTTTTTTTAATTTACATGAAGTAAAGAGATATTTCTGTCAGTATTTAAGAATCTTTTGCTTTCAAAACCTTATTTAAAAGGGGGATTTTAAATGCTAAATAATTTTAAAAAATATTATTAGGCAAATATATCCAAAAAGTAATTTTGGATTTTTGTTGAAATAACGCTAATAAATTAATTTCCTTTTAAGGAAATTAATTTAATTAGAAAACCAATTGTTGTAAGAGCACTCAATAAAAGCTTAGAAGCAAATCAGTATTATTTGATTCAAGCAAAAACAATTGAAAATAAATTGCTTTATATACTAAAGGGTTATTAGAGATGTTGTTTGCTGAAAGCTCCAAAAGGAAAAGCTTTAATTTTTAATAAAATCTCTTTTCTGTAAGATAATTGTTATGTGAACAATAAATGATTGGGATAATACATAATTCTCTTATGTAGATAATACATTAAAAACAGTCACATATTTTTCAAGAAAATATTTAAGCATTTTGATTGAAGTATTTTCTATAGCATTTCTCCCATCCATTAATTGGAACTGAACTATTAAAGCCCCAAGAAAAGTTAGAAATAATTTTCATTAAGGAGGTTCATCCATTTGACGGCTTGTTTTTAAAGCATTTTTAAGAATTTTTTGACGACCAGTAAAATGATAGAACTTTCAGCTTTTTTATCATTTATTTATATGTATTTTAAGAGTATGAATATAAACTTTTAGCCAAAAATATCCAATAGAACGGGAGTTATAGCTCTCTGAACACACCCGTCTCGAAAAATGGATGCTAACTTCCTCCACGATTTCGGCTGATTGGCTTATTTGAAATTTTAAAAAATTAACGGCGTTTTAATCTATAAGTTTAAATGCACTGAATGAACTACACTCAATTGAAAATATCAAAAATTAGATTTTCGGTAGACCTTTAAAGAAATAATTTCGAATTTCATGGAGTTTTTTTTGTTATGTTTTTGTTTTAAAAATAGAGATATATATTTTGGATTTTGGAATGTTCATAGTTCACATTTTGTGCGCATATTTGTGCTGAGTCTACCCCTTAAATTTGAAGTCATTAGGTCAAACCGTTCTTGACATATGATGGAGGAAAGTTTGAAAAACACAATTTTGAAAAAAACGTGTTTAAAGTTTGACGTCCGATTAAAACAATAAAAATCTTAAGTTAGCGCTGCGAACAGCTGCTCTTCGAACTCCTACTTCTTTATAACGATTTCGAATTTCGAAAAATCCCCTTACCACCACATTATAGACATGTTAAGGAAGCAATTTATGAAGAAAATTTTTTATTTTTTAAAAACCATCACATGGGTGAACTCCTTTAATATATTTGTAAATTTCACTTTTGCCTTTCTCTCATTTACTATATATAATAAAGAGAAATTACTTATTTGTTATTTTTTTTATATGTAATATAAAAATTGCCTTGATTGGTTTTTGCATTATCTGAGTAATGGTTCATAAATTATTGGTATGTACTTTTGAGAAAAGTGCGATTCTTGATGATAGCTTCAAGTAAATGATTTTATTTTTTTACTGCTCATACAATTTATTTTCAAATAGAGAATCAGCAGTTATCATCACTGATTTATATTAATTTTCGTTCTAATTTAGTTTAGTTTTCTTTTTTAGTTTTTAAATTTATATCATTTGAACCTGATAATGAACCATTATCAGTTATATTGTAAGTCATGTATAAAACATTTATTTTTTTCCAATGCTTTTTTTTAATTAAAAAGTTTTTGCTGTCATATAAGCAAAGCATTATATTGTTTTTATATTATGAAAGATAATGTCTATACAAAGTTTTTTCCCCATTTATATGTATTTCTTTGACAATATTTTTTATAATATAAATTAATTAAATTGCCTAAATTTTTGTAAATTTTTACGCATATATTGTATTGAGGAACTATCCTCCGAAAAGTTTAATTTATTATACATTGTTGTGAAATACAATGATGAAATAAATGAAACGAGAGAAGAGAGAGATGGTGGTGAATTAATTACCTCTAAGTAATTATGTAACTGAATGACTCATTTCTTTTTATTGGAACTGCGAAGTAAATTTCTCCTATTAATCAAAAAGTTCTGGTAATCAATAAAGCCAAGTCTGATGAAATTAATAAAAAAATATATTGTTATAAGAAAAACACACACACAATGTGGAAGCAAATACAATAATTCTTCTCATTTCTCAATTTAAAAAAAATTATGAGAGAATAATAAATTAAGTATCCTCTGAAAAGTTTAATTTAATATACATTATTGTGAAATGCAACGATGAAATAAATGAACCGATACAAGATGTCGGTGAATTAATTACCTCTAAGTCATTGTGTAACTGAATGACTCATTTCTTTGTATTGGAACTGTGAAGAAAATTTCTCCTATTAATCAAAAAGTTCTGGTAATCAATAATGCCAAGTCTTATGAAATTAATTAAAAAAATATATTGTTATAAGAAAACACAATGTAGAAGCACAAATAAAATAAAATTCTTCACTTCTCACTTTAAAAAAAATTATGGGAGAGTAATAAATTAAGTAACTTCGAATCATTGTTTCTTTTTGAAGATAGGGCGATCTTCTTTTACGATTACAGTAGAGGCATGAGTGACAGAATGCGTACAAGGTATTTTAAGTTGTAAACTACGGGTTAAAAAGTTTTTGAGTTTATTTACTTCATGTAATGTTTCTCTCCATTTCAGTGATGTGAGATTATTAACCGAATAAAAGTAAAAGATATTCGTTAAATTTATGATAATTCATGCAAAACAAAATTATAAGTGTATTAAAATTGCAGATTTACTAAAAATTAGGCGTTATTTCGTTCAAGAAAACAGGAACTTTGAATTTCGATTCAGTTTAAGAATCTCGTATTGAACAACTGGACTCTGCCGTACTCTTTCTAAATTCATGGAGTATACTTGTCTGACCATAACTCCATATGCAACTTGTGGGACATTTATTAAACTAAAAAAAAGGATGAAAAGATTTTTTTGTCTTTTTTTTTATCAAAATATAAAGGATCATATTTTCAAGCTTGAGTGATGAGAATATCCTTTAATAAGGGGTGGAATTAACCCTTTTCAATAAATTGTAAATTTTAAAAATTATTCGAAGAACACATGTAATTATATATACGCAACTTGAATTAGAGCTTTTTGTGTCTTAAAGTGAACTTTTTGTCAGATTCTTCCAATAAGGGAAAAGATAAAGATGTTTTTGTAACTTAAACTACATTTTTATTGACGAAAAAACGGTAAACCGGTGGCATAAAAGTACAGCACAAATACTCACACATGTAAGACAGCCACAAAAACATTCTTTATTCATTCCAGAGATCTCATCTATTTATAGTGATGGTCAGCCGGAAGTTATTGAAATCATATGATTTTCGGAAAAGCTTTTTCTGTTTGATTCAGATACACGAGTGATGTAAGAATGCATCAACCTGATTTAAAATCGCTAATTTTTTAGTTTTTTGAGAGATAAAGTCATGGTTAGTTCCTGTTTGGTGGGTAAAATAAAAATTAATTGTCACGTGAAGTCCTAGAGGCTCATGGCCATCATAAATTAAAATCCCTCGAGAAAAAATTTAAGGGGATGGCATGTGATGATTTCAAAAAATCAAAAAAATTTTTCTTCATAAATTACTTCCTTAACATGTTTAGAATACGGTAGTAAAGTGATTTTTTAAAATCCGAAGTCGTTATAAAAAAGGTGTTAGAAGAGCAGCTGTTAGTAGCTCTAAGTTAAGATTTTCATTGTTTTAATCGGACTTGAAACTTATATATAAAACGCGTTTTTCTCACAAATTTGTTTTTTTCAAACTTTCCTCCATCATATCTCAAGAATGGTATGACCGAATGACTTCAAATTTATAGGGCAAAATCAGCACACATACACGCACCAAATGAATTACGATCATTCTCCAAAATTCAAAATATTTCTATTTTTTTATAACAAAAACGTAATATAAATAACCATGAAATTCGAAACTTTTTCTTCAGAAGTCTACCAAAAATCCAATCTTTGATATTTTCAATTGAGTGTATTTCATTTGGTGCATTTGGACTTGTAGATTAAAACACTGTTAATTTGTTTTATTTCAGATAAGCCAATCAGCCGGAATCGTGAAGGAAGTGAATGTCGATTTTTTCGAGGCGGCTATAACTCATGTTCTATTAGATATTTTTGGCTAATCATTTTATACATACTCTTAAAACACGCATAAATAAATGATAAAAAAAACTTAAAGCTCCATCTTTTTACTGGTCGTAAAAAAAATTACCTAAAAATGCTTTAAAAACAGGTCGTCATATGGGTGAACCCCCTTAAATGAATTATTACATACGTTATATGTATATACACTGCTGGACAATTGCTAAGGACGGATAACACTATCATCCATAGCAACCACAAAATGAAAGGAAGCAAAATGTGGAAAATTAGAATAAGTGCGGGATATTAGTAAGAAGAAGTATGAGTATGCAAAATTTTTTTTCCACGTCTGTTCATCACGTGATAGCGTTCATAAGAGCTTTAAAGGTTTTGACGCGTGTGGACAGTTGTTGTTTCAAGTCAAAGTTTTACAGGAAAGATTTAATAGACGAACTTAAAATTTTTGGCATGTCTTCCCGACATCACATAGATGATTTTATGCGTGGCCGAATTATTAGAAAGATTGAAGAAGGGCGAAAAATAACAGATGTTGGCAGGGAGTTCGACATCGCTCACAGCGTTGTTTCACGGCTGTGGAAATCATTTAAAACTACTGGAATGTGTAGTAGACGGCACGGGGGAGGTCGTGTTAGAAGTACGACGCCTGCAGAAGACAGATATATCGTCCTATCAGCAAAAAGGAACAGGCGCACCACAGCTCAGCAGGTGGCAAATCAGTTTCTTGCTGCCTCAGGAAAGCAGATCTCCCGAAAAACTGTTCCCTGACGTTTGAGGGGAGGAGGACTATACGCACGCAGACCTGTTGTGTGTGTCCTATTGACCAGACAGCACCGTACTGCCCGTTTGCAATGGTGTCGTGAGCATCACAATTGGACTGAACAGGACTGGGCATGCGTACTATTCTCAGATGAGAGTAGGTTCAGTCTGTCATTGGATTGTAGACGCCAACTGATCTGGCGCGAGAGTGGTACTGCTTATCGTCCAGAAAATATCCAGGAAAAGGACCGATATCCCGATATTCGACATGCAGTATCATGGTGTGGGCCAGCATCATGATCAATGGCCGCACGCGCCTACATGTGGTTGCGAATGGGACTATGATGGGCCAACGATACATTGATGAAGTTCTACTTCCTCATGTTCGTCTTTTCCGTGGTGCTGTCGGTGATAAATTTGTTTTTATGGACGACAACACAACATGTCATCGAACACTCGCTGTTCAGGATTGTCTAGACAGCGAGGGTATTCAACGTCTCGTATGGCCAGCGCGCTCTCCAGATCTAAACCCCATTGAAAATGTGTGGGATGCTTTGGGGAGGCAAGTTGCTGGTCGAAACTATCCTCCGACAAACAAGAACACCCTCATCCGTGCACTCACAGAGGAATGGGATAAATTGCCTCAACAGCGGCTGGATAATGTTGTGCAAAGTATGGTACGACGTGTGGAATGTTGCATCACACTCCAAGGTGGACATATCCCGTACTGATACCGTTCTTTAAGGTGCCTGCTGACTTTTAGATGCATTGTTTCATTTCTCCGTATGCAGATCAAATGAACATTTTTTTTTCTTTCAGATGTTTCACAGCTTTTGCACTTTCCAGAACAATAAATATTCTTTATTCTAATGTCTGAACAGTGTGGCAACTATATTTTATCCTACTAGGCTTCATGTCTCGCTTAATGTTATGCTACATAGCAATTTGTGATCCGTCCTTAGCAATTGTCCAGCAGTGTATATATAATTAAATACCTCTGCTTGGAGTTCACTCAAGATCGTATTTTTAAACACATCTTGCCTTTTATTTTTATAAAAAAGCGTTTTAGTAACATAATTTGTAAATAGAAGAATGAAACAATTTACCATTTCCGAATATAAAATTCCTTATAATTTTGTAATTTCCCCCCCTTATTTCCATAAAAGTTTTGGAATTTTATTTTCTCAGATTCTCCGATGAATCGATTTCGATTCTCTATTATTCACATTAAAATAATACATTTCTGAGACAGAAAAAAGTTTAAATCCACTAACCGAAATTTGTTTTTAAATGACATTCCACTGAAGTGAATAAATTATGCGCATTTTTATTTAAGCATTTGTCTTTACCTAAACATGCTGGAATCACATCTTTATCTACATCTGTGGGTGTATGAATTTCATTTATTGTACTTTTATGTTTGCTTAACGCAGTCTACGATTGTAGACAAACGCATAAATCTTACACGTACATCATATTAAGTAGTACTTTTAGGCGTGAAAATAAGGGAATTTGCTATTGAAACTTTATGAATGATCTTTAATTTTTCTTAAGTGGTTTAATAGTTATAATTTTTATTAATAACTGATTTCTTTAATGTTTATATTTTAAGTATAGATAAATCATAAAATGTAAAAAAGGATAAAAAAGGCTTGTAAAAATATTTTTTGAAACAGAAATATATACACTTTTCTACGTTATCTAGCACATATTTTTTTGTTTCAGTCCTTTTGTAGATATATCAATGTTGAATTTGTAACAATGGGCTATTCACGAGGTCTATCTTCTCTAATTTTTTTCATCCTGCCAAATTGGCACTTTGAGATAGAGCAACTCTCCTCCGCAAACGAGCGTCACTTCTAAAAAGAATATAAATAGTCTGTAAGATAGAAAATAGATGTTAGATAGACAATATTACCACGCTAGTACTGCTGAATTGTTGTTGCTTATGCCTGAATTATCATCCGGAATTATCTGCCGTTTGAAATTATTAGAAGATTTCTCTTTGTCGAGTTAAGAGGTAGCATGTCATTAAAGATGAGAACACAATATATATTACTAGTTAATTGCCTTGTCTACGTATAGCGTAATTGGGTTTAGCGTTAGATATATAAAAGTGAATTATTGTGAACAGCTATTGGTCATCATATAGTGTCCGACGTGATGGTGTCTCAATCAATCTTCCAGTATAGCCAATTTTGGCTCTTGCGCCATAAAACCCAACATTCACTCACTCACTCAATCAATCAATCTTCGATACCCCCCTCCCCGAGTATCTGGTTAATAAGCGCGACTTCCACCTCAACCAACCTGAGGAGGAGGTACAGCGACAAATTCTCTGTTACATTAAGTTGATAAGTTGTTCAGTATAGAGTGTTTGAGCAATTTTGGCATATTTTACGAGGATTAATTGATGAATCCATTGTTTATTAATATCGCTCTTCGAAATAGCTCGATGGAGATTAGCGGACGATGTCGAATTGAAGACCTCAACACCTTAGATGGCATCCCATTCTAAAAATGTCTACACATGCCAACGTGAGGACTTTGGCCTTTGACAGATTTAACTTTTTGAGTCAGCCCCTCTATATGACTCGTCTTTAGTGACACCAGAACTCAAAACAACTAGCTACAGTGGTCTCTATTTTAAGACAATAAGAAATAAACTTTATAATAAATCTGTTTGTTATATTTTCTTTCTTTCTTTCAAACATTATCTTTAAATTCGGATGTAGTTAAAAATATGTAGAAACTTTAATTATTTAAAAAAAAATCTATGGGATTTTATTTTTTTAGAAAAGCTAAAATTGATTAAAATAACTAAATGTGAAAACCTACAAAATATATTGAATAAAAATTTAATTTAATATTTTAGTCGTAAAGATTTCTTATTATAATTTCAAGAATAAAACAAAGAAGTATGTAGAAGCAAGAATTATTTTTTGAAATTGAATTATTTCCAAATTTTTTAATGCAATCGTAATTGATGGGATGTAAATGACGTTCTCCAAATGAAATTTTATCAGTATTAAATCCCATCAAAACGTTTTCTTAATATTTTATTAAAGGAAATGCAGTATAAGTTCAGATTTCTACTTTTTAAATTCATATTGCCTATTTAAAAAGGTCTTCCTTCTCTTTTAGTATTCATATCCTAATTTCTGAATTTAAATCAATTAATAACACTTCATAAACTTGATTTCCTAGTATTTAATATTTGGTCAAACATTCATACTACCAATGAATATCATACCTGTGTGTAAAACTGAAAAGATATTAGAGGGCGAATAAAAATTATGAGATTATTGGTTTGATGTATATACTAAAATGAGCTGACTGTATTAAAAAAAAAAACAAGAAAACAGTTAAGGTTGAAAAAAATAATTCTTGTAGCATATGTATATGGCAGGGCATAAAATTATCTCTCCAAGTTCATAATTTCAGATCACAACTTTTTCCGATAGATGGCACTACAAGCCCGTTCTACGGTGTTTTTTACTTTTGATTTATGCAAATTAACAAAACACGCAGTCGTAGAAGAGGTTGATATTTGACTTGAAAAAAATGTTATCTGTGAATGGGTGAGCAAGTAGAAAGATAAGCTGAATAACAGATTCTGTAGGAAAATGTTGGAAATAGCTTATTCGTCGAAGGAAAGAATTTCCTAGCTTGGAAAGTTTTCAGCCCTAATCCGAAATCGCTGACGGCTCGCAGACTAATACAATAAAAACATTGTACGAGAAATTAAAACGATCAGAGGTAGTGTTGCGGATAAGAAAGTTGAAACTTTTTGAATGACACTCATTTGGGTTATTCAGAAGCAAGTGAACAGGTTGTTGGTACAATGCTACATTTCCCTAGAAAATCAGTCCAAAAAACTGCCACTTGATTAAAACGGTGTTGCATATTCTATAACTCCTAAGTACCTGGTCTTGTACCCGTGCAAAATTTAAACACAGCAACCGCTTTAGACCGTATCCGAAGAGAAAAAAATATGTTGAACATGAATACATTACTAGAAAAGATTGATGGAAGCAATATTGAAGTGAATTTTGTGTGATTTTCAGAGAAAGCACATCTCCATCTCGATGGATTCGTAAATAAGCAAAACTGGCGAATTGGGGGAACTAAAAACCTTTATGTGCGTATTCTAGAATCACTCTATTCTCAAAAGTGACTGTATGGGCAGCTGTTTCCGGTAGAGGTGTAACTGGACATTCAAACTTTGAGCGATTTTGTGGCCATTGAAAAAGTTTTGGTCGAATCATCCCCGACATCTTGATTCAATGAAGATGATGCGGGGTTCACCGTATCGTTGAAGTTTGTAATTTCTTAGAGGAATATTTTGATCACCATTCAATTCCTTTAAATTAACCTGAAGAAAATATTTTTTTTTATATACAACATGATATTAAAATCTAAATTAATCTTTTGAAAAGAGCAATTTTGCATACACAGATGGCGGACATCAATAGCTGACTGTTTGCCAAGAAAAATTTAAACAGAGCACTATAAATGTTAAATCAAAAGTTAAGTAGTTTTTGTCTTTTCTCTATAGTACGAAGATTGTGTGTAACATGTCGCCACAACCCATTCTTCACACGGAAGTGAATATATGGTGGCCACCATATTAATGAGACTTGAATTTGTATTTCTTCATTTGGGATCATTTGAAGGATCTAATTTACCGAAAAAAAATCCCTGAACATTTGAAAAATAATCAGTGACGATTGCATAGCCATTCCATTGAGCACTTAACAGAAAATGTCTGGCAATTTTGTCCTCCGATTACGACATGCGATTATGCCTGAGGAAGTTACTGTCGAAAAGTGTTATAATGTTATTTTCATTCCTTAAAAGATTTCGAATAATTGTGCTGGGATTTTCAATTATTTTTCTTTGATTTTCGGGTTTACTATTTGCAGCGCCACCTGCTGGAAAATTTTGAAACTAAATCCACAGCAAAAATTATGCCCTGTCGCGTGCATTTGCCGCAAGAATTGTTTTTTTAAAACTTTAACCAATTTTTTTTTGTTTTAACTTTTTGAAAACAATCGGTCTATTTTAGGACACCCTGTAAAGGAAAAATCACACAAGCTCTCTTTAAATTTTTAATTTCAAGTAAAACTTCAGGTTAGTAAAACACTATACGAAAAAAATTAAATATTTATATTTATCCCAATATTTTTGCCCTGAGTTGCTGAATCATATAATATCCAAAGTTCCAATTAACACGAAATAATTTGAGGTGATTCAATATAGTTTTAAGAAGTCATGGATTGATATAAAACAATTTCTTTTGAGTCAGAGAAATACTTTATACTTCTGATTTTGTTACTCTTGGTTCTCAAAGAGAATAAGTTCTCACTTTTGGTGTTATTTAATGGTTGATGGTTTTTAAGCGAAAAGATTTTGCTATATAATCTAAGAAAGAAACGTTAATTAACTTAATCCTACTTTCTTCAAAAATGCTATTTTTTTCAATTATTATTTACTAATGTAGAATTTTATGTTGAAAGACTTAGAAGTTACTCGTTTGGCTTACTATTGTTAAAAACAGTATGGATTTTCGTTTGGGAATCCTTGATTAAAATTTAAAAGAAGAGAAATTTGTTTAAAATTTTTATTGCTTGAGAATTTTTAAATTGTGTAAAATTGCATTTTGCTGTAAGCAAATCTTGACGTTCCATTTTTCATTTCGTTCGAATTATTTGCTAAGATTCGTGTTCTACTTTTCAAGAAATGTTCTAACCTTTAAAGAGATAAGATATGAATAGCAAATGATTTTTGATTAACAATAAGGTTATGTGAAAATATGTAAAAGAAACCATAAAAAGGTTAAGTTTCACAAGTAACCTTATTTTATAAGCCATTATATTTTTATATATACTTATTTCTTATCGTTTTCATTTTCAGAGTTATTGGCAACTACAAAGTAGACCTACAGATTTGGGACACGTGTGGGGAAGATAGATTTAGGTGTATGGTAAGTAATAATCGTTTCTTGAAAGCTCAAAAATTAACTATATTGCATTTTAAAATAATTTTTTGGTTCCATTTTTAATTGAAATGCAAAAGTGCTAAGTGATTATTCTAAAAATTGTAATATTTACTTATATTGTAAATAGGATATATGAAGTTATATATGTATATATGTTAAATAAAATAATTTGATGGAGGATAAATGCAAACATTGTGAAAAAAAATTAATTTATTGGGTTAATTAATATTTACAAACATAAAAGGATATTAGTTATCGATTGCCTCTGAGAATTGACGAATAGCATTCCCATTCTCCTTACAACATTAAATAAAAGAGAAAAGACATTTCTGTAAGATACTGGTCACTTGACAGTCGTTGTTTGATTTTCAGTATCAGGTCTGAAAATCAAACAATGACTTCAAACAACAAAAATTCAAAGGTCTGAAGATAATTAAGCAAACGGTTCTATATCCTGGTCAAATACTAAGAAGAATGGCTTATACATGTACAGGGTGTTCCCGAATTCCGTGTAAAAATTTGGAGGGGAGGCAAAGAACATCGTGAGGAGCCATAATTACATAGGAAAGCGATAGGTGGCGCTGTATGTGATCTCGCAAGGTCGGAACACGTGGTTTCCTCATTTCAGACATCGACAGCGTGCAGTGAACATAAATCGTTATACGAACACCGAGTTGGTGGATATTCACTTCAACTACGACCTAGCCAACGGAAATGAATGTGTTGCTGTTCAGTTGTATGGTGTAAGATATCCAAAGAGGTGGCAACCGAATCCTCAAGCGTTCACTCAGGTGCATCAGAACCGGGCGGAACACGGATCTTTTAGAGCCATGATTGACGACACACCCGTCCATTCTGAAATGGACCTGGTGGCAGGAATATCCATCGCTGCTGCTACGATCCTTGGAACACCCGGTATTTTCGAACATGTCCGCCAATCCATGTCGCATCGGAGTCGTGCGTGCATACATGCGAATGGCAGCAATTTCAAACACTTCCTGGGAAGCTTTAATGTCATACTTTTATTGTTTTTGTAATAAAGCGTTTTACACTATATTCTGCATTTTAGCCTTACGGTCTTTGTGTCATTTTATCTCGTTAGGGTTACTTTTCCGTCCATGCTTTCCTATGTAATTATGGCTCCTCAGGATGTTCTCTATCTCCCCTCCAAGTTTGTACATAGCATTCGGGGACACCTTGTAATTATATACATATATTCACACTTCTAAGAGAGCACACTCAAAACCCTTTTTTAAATCTACCCTGAGTATTTCATAAATATTATTGAGAACCGGAATTTATTGGTTTGTATAGTTTTAGTTAAGATGAAAACATTCACAGTATTCTTTTCTAAATAATTTCTAGTAATTTCAAGAAATTTTGTAAGGCCTTTGGTTTTAAATTTACTGCTAATCATTAAGATGACTGTGTTCCTATCAGAATTACACCAGGTAATTTTAGTTTCTTTTGTAACTTTCATTCTTAAGATTTTTAGTTAATTGTATTGAAAAATCTCAACATTAAATAATGCTGCAGGGACAAAGAAACCAATTGATAACAAGATTTTTATCAAAATATATAACGTTGTGATTTGTCACGTTTTCCAAATTCACAATCCTTTTCGTGTCAGTGACCTACAGAATATGCATACTAAATAAAGGCTTTGAATTACAGAATTATTTATACCTTGAAACAATCATTATCATGTCACTGCACTACGACAAGGAAACAGTTGTATTCATTTAGGAACGTAAATTCTATTAAGGTCAGCACACATATTTTTTTCATTGTAAACAGGAAAAAAAAAGCGAAGAACAATGAACTAAACACAAGGCCTTAGATTATTCTTAAACAGTTAAGTTAATTGCTTATTATAAAGTATAACGGTTTGTTTTACTTGTTCTAATCACTGAGTCACCATTTTTGATTTATGAGTAACAGATTGTATAATTTTAAATATCAACTTATTAAGATTTAAGTGTCATTTTAGAGTTGAAGCTGTAGAAAACTAAGAATATCAGAAATTTTGAAGTTTTATTCATTTTTTTTTTCAAATTCCAGGGTCCTATATTTTACAAAGCTACGAAAGCAGCGATGTGTATGTTTGATATTTCTTCAAAACAATCATTTCTTGATTTGCAAGCATGGGTTGTCAGTAAGTATTTATTAATATTAAAAAAATTATCACCGGTTTTCAGGTTGTTTATTACGTTTAAAGCAATATACTGGAGTTTAAAAGTTCATTAAAAGCAGGAAAATTAACCTGTTTGACGAAATAAATAATGTATAATCATAAAATATACATTCATGACAGACGTATTCACGTGGAACCCGCGTTCAGTACAAAAAATTACATGCATGTACTGTTAACAAATAAATATGCTAATATATAAAATGATCTGTTATGGAAAGAGAATGCATTTCAGTGTTAGATTCTCCAGAAAATGGCATAATTTTGGAAAAATAGAGAGCAGAAGCTATTTTCTAAGTTAAGCAAAATGTACTAATAATACCACGCGAAAGTGAATAGCAATAGTTCGAAGAAGGCTCAGGCACAAATGACTTAAATTTGCGTTTACGTCACAAGAACAGTATCATGAAGACCAGGAAGCAGACTTTCGAAATTCATGATCGTTATCGGGGTGTTTAAGAAAGATATTTCAATTTAGCATAGGTGGAAAGAAAAGCGGTAATTTGGAAACTACATCTATCCGTCTTTACGCAGATTTTAACAGTATACAATAAACAGATGATTTGCATTCAGTTGGTACCTTCTTAAATGGAAATAGGCCAAATCTGGAGAGAACACTCCCTACTCTTCTTAAATGAATTGAACTATTCACAGATAAGTTATGATTTGGAATTTTATGTTCCCGAAGGTTATTCAACTGGCAAGCTTACTAAAGTGCATAATTTCAAACGATTATAAGTCCTAATACTGTTTCCACTAACAACGTTTTTCAAATAAATTAGACGGACAATCTTGAAATTTGGCAAACATGTTTCTTTCGTTTAGAAGAGATCTTCTAAGAAAGAGAATTTTGCGGAAATCGACTCTAAAGAGGGTTTTAAGGTGTACTAGATAAAAAAACATCCCTTTAAAAAACTTTTTGGCCTACAAACTTGAAATCTGGTTTACATAGTTTTTTTGTTGAACAGAGATCCGCTAAAAGTAGGTTTTGCGGAAATTGACTCCGAGTAGGGGTATTACGTTGATGTAAAAGACAAATACATTTCTGTTTTTAGAAATTCAAGTCATGTCCTTTTTTATTCAAGAGGTGAGCTCTATAATAATGTTTCTCAATAATTTAAAAACAATATATAATCAGTAATCATAAAGTAGCATACCCAGTGAAGCGGGAGGTCAACGGTTAGTATATATATATATATATATATATATATATATATATTAATTCAAATTCTAATTTATGGATTTTTATACTGACAATTATGTAGTTTTAATTTTCCGAACGTTTCATGTTAGTTTACAGTTTGGGGGTGGAAAAAAGCGCGCGCGATTCCTTTTCTAATAAATCTGAGTTTAACTAAAGTTTTAATGATGTACAATTTGAATACCGAAGATTTTAAGTAAAATCAAATTTCTATAATTCAGAGAAGTAATAATTAAAATTCAAAAGCTTTTTGTAAATCATGAAAAATTTCATTCGTCATAATTATTAAATAAGAGAGTACAGCAAAATATAATTTCTAAATTTCACAAAGAGAAACCTTTTAAAGTTATTTAATCAGAAATTATCGAGAAAGTATTCGTGTTACCGAAGTATTTATTTATTCATATATATTCCTCATAAAGACTTTATCTGTTAATATCTCAAAAGTACACTCACGGACAAAAAATTTAGCGCACCAATAAATAACGGGATCGTAACGAAACTTGGCATGAAGGTACATGTCGGGAAGATATGCAAATGATTAGAAATGCAGTGTAATTGCGCATTACGTACAGCCGGTAGAGGGCGTTTAACGTCGTTCTCCGTGGAATATAAAACAGGTAACCAAAGCTAGTTTGAGTGTGCTGAATCGATTACAAAGTAGGAGCTGAGGTAGACATGCCATTACGCCGTTTTCGAAGACAATATGAGCAGCTGTCGCAGTTTGAAAGGGGGAAGAATCATCGGCATCATGGAAGCTGGGTGGTCAGCTGGCGAGTAGCTCGTCAATTAGGCCGCTCTGATAGTGTTGTTAGGGAGTGTTGGGATCAGTGAATCCGAGAGATGTCATTTACGCAAAGACCAGGCTCAGGACGCCCTCGACAGACCAGTCGTCGAAAAGAATGCCACATCTTAAGAAATGTACTCGTACAGCCAACTGCTTCATCGGCTACCATCCAGGCACAGGTAGCACCTTCACTAGGGGCCCCTGTGTCTTTTCAAACCATACGAAGGTGCCTGACTAAAGGACATTTGAGATCGCGCCGCCCATTACGTGTGCTGCCCTTGACTTCCATCCATCGACGCCTCCGTTTGGAGTGGTGCTGCGCACGAGGAAAGTGGACTGCAGCGGAATGGAACCAGGTCGTTTTTAGCGACGCGCGCGAATCCAGATTCAGTCTCAGCAGTGATGACAATCGTATTCGTGTGTGGAGACCTCGTGGTGAACGCCTCAATCTTGCATTTGCTTTACAGCGACACACCACTCCCACAGTTGGTGTGATGGTATGGGGTGCCATTGCTTACAATCCACGGTCATCCTTAGTATTCATCCGTGGCACCATGACAGCCTAGCGGTATGTCCATCCCATCCTGCAGCCCCATGTGTTGCCACTCATGCAACGGCTCCCAGGAGCCATTTTTCAACAAGACAATGTTCGGCCTAACACGGCAAGGGTGTCACAAGACTGTCTCCCGCACTGTTACTACCCTTCCTTGACCTGCCAAATCTCCAGATTTGTCTCAAATCGAGCATATCTTGGATCATTTGGGAGACCCAGTTGGGCATCCCACGAGTTTGAGCGAACTAGAGGTAAGGTTACAGCAAATATGGAACGAAATGTTTTAAGACATCATACAGAACTTGTATGCCTCGATGTCCGACCGTATCGCATCGTGCGTTCGCGCTAGAGAGGGTTTAACAGAGTGTTAAATTCTTCGTTCTTTTGTCTTTTTTCTGAGATAAATTATCCGTTTTCTTTGATTTTCTAATTATTTACTTACATCAAAGTAAGTATTACGTATGTAAAGTTTCGTTTCATTTTAACGACTCCTTCTTGATGTGCTAATTTTTTTTGTCCGTGAGTGTATAAATGAAAAAAAAATAATAAACCAAAGAGAACGTGACTGCGATTTATTTTAGAAATTTAGTCAAGTTGATTCACTCAACGAAACGAAAATTATCTGATGCATTTCTAACGTTGCGATAACTGATATAGAAGCATTTGTTTTTAATAATTTAAGTGATTCTACTAAAAAAATCTGTTTTATTATCATTCGAGCTAATTATTATTATTATATTTTAATGGTACTTACAAGCATTTTTTGAAAAATATTTTATTTACATTAAGTGATTCCGAGATTTTCTTGACTCTTATCTTAATTACTAACATGTGCAATATGATTAAAGTTTACGAACTGGACTTTTCAGGTTTAATCAGAACACGTTTTATGGGTTCACATTTTATTACCCTTTAGATAAAGGGGAGAGAAACCTCATTAAAATATGATATGAAACTTCTATCTTAAAAATCGAAACTTTACCAAAAATATCACATTAAAAACTCTTAAAAAAGGCATACTTATCTTGTACATAAAATTTTATTATGAAAAAGAAAGAAATAATTTTCCATAATAATGAAAAATATATTTTTATCTAATCAGTGTGTGTGTGTGTTACATAATAAAATGACACTCAGAAATTAATTTTGAGCTTTCTCTTTATGTTTTTAAATCGATGGCTGAGGTAACCTGGGGGTTATGGTCACGAATTCGTGGCCAGAGTGTCACGGGTTCGAGCCCTGATGCCACTGGAGACCCGATGTGTAGAGGGGAAGATTCATGTTAAATTTGCCGAGGCTCATTGCCCTACCGTTGGCGTGGTGAGGTAGTTTAGATAGGAAGGTGCTGGCTCAGGTGGCGTCCTTCACTTGACCGAGGTTCAAAATTACTAGCTCTAAGCCTCTCTCTTTCGGTTTGAGCTTGGTTATCTTGAGCATTCTGCCAATAGCCCGTCGTGTTGCTTTATAGTGCAACGCTAATATAACTCTAAGCTGCCCATCCGTTGCAGTAGTTAGTGACCCTGACTGCTGTGCCGTAGGGCCTGAGCTCGAATCCCGGGGAAGGTATGATTGTTTGTAAATGTATAGTGTCTGTGCGGCATGATGTTACTCTAAATAGCCGTCGAGGCACTAGTCTTCTCGTGAGGTTGGTGGAAGGGGAAGAGAGGTGGGAAGCCCCTGAGAACCCGGGTGTTTTCCCTCAAAATTGCGATGGATTCAAGCCAAATCGTACTGTCGCCTATATGGTACTCAAAGCTATGGCTAAAGACAGGTGTGTACAATCTAGCCATATCCCATGATGAATTTCGTGGGCCTCGATCTGTCACTGCCGATCCGGTGGCATTAGCAACAACTCTAAATCATGTTCTTAAGAAATGTTACGATTTTATATTCACATATACATTTATCTAACTGAATATATTTAAAAACTAAACTTAGTGGCGTAACAGTCCATGAGGGCCAAGACCTACTGTGCCCATCCCAACTCAATATCCGTGACTTTGGGCGCTTAGGTGCATGAGCAGATGTTTCGGTCAGATGGTCAGTCTGACACGAACTGAATAGCTTAATTAACCTAATAACATTTTATGTTTTATTACTTTGGTAAAAATATTAATTTTTTAAAAATAATTAATTAATAAAATCCTCGAGAAAAATAGAAATTTTATTTATAAAAATTATCTTTTTAAAGTAAAAACTCTCTCTTTAAAATTTCCAAGAAAGAGTCCATAGAAAGAATTTAAAAAATTTAAAAAGTCTTATTAGAATGTAGCTGTTTCCTTATTTAATACATACGGAATGGATTCTTTTATTACTTCGCTTAAAAACCCGAACTGATCTTGACTCGGAAGACTGGTTTTGCTCTCAATTTTTTCTGACTAAGCCGCGTTCAATGAAACGAACTAATCTTTAATCAATGATAAAAATGTCATTAATGAGAATTACAAGTGAAGAATCTATATTTTGAAGGTAAAAAGATTGGGAGATAATGAAACTCACGGATTTTTGATGTTTCCTCATATACGAAATGAGACGGAAAAAATAAAATTAATTTTCCTTTATATTAAGTATCATATTTTTTCTAGTCTTATATCAATGTCATACTTTTATGATGTCAATTCAAAAGTATTTTTCGACAGTATGAAACTATATAAAAGAAAAAAAAAATAATACAGCTTTAATTTATGTTGTTTATATTCAAATTGGAGAAAAATTTTAGAGAAAAATTTACAATAATTGCAAAATTATACTTTTAATAGAAAGCTAAGTGGATTAATTTTAGTTAAGTATTTTTTGCAGTTTATTCTGTTAATTCATATGCTTCAACGAATAAGAAATGTACAAAACTGATATCGAATAAGCTTATACATAAAGTTCTTACTTTTGAATCACGGCAGGAAGTGTTGTTATTTAATATCACATTCTTATTTGAAATTAAAATATATTGCATAGATGTAAAATCATGTCCTTTTTATATTTCCTCTGAAACATTTAGTAATTCGTAGTTTAAACTGAACTATTATTTTATGAATATTTGTTATGTCAATAACCCCTGCATATACGGTGTATTGGGGTGGGGAGAGAAACGGCATAAATAAGCAAAGCCTTCTCCGAAATAAATAAATCCTTTGCAAACAGTCAACATCATGTACTGCATTCCAAAGCCTTCGGAATAGTTTTAATGATAGAAGCGCAAAGAAAAGATCATATTTTGGGAAGACGTATATATACGGCAGAAGCAGCTAACGTACCGGTTGGTCGAGACGTATATATACGCCTGCTGCTTATAATAATACTTTATTATAAAAACTCAGTGGCTCAACAACCCATGAGAGCCAGGGCCTACTGTGCCCATCCCAGTGTATGTGACCATTGGGCTCTGAGGTGCATGAGGAGATGTCCCGATTAGGTAGTCAGTCTGAAGCGAAAACTCCAAGTGTTTTAGTCCCCAAGCAAGCTTGGTACTAATTTATCGACCCACTGAAGGAATAAAAGGCTGAGTGGACCTTGTCCATCCCGGGGATAAAACCCGGACCTGTGGTCTAGAATCGCGATAGGCTACTACTCTGCCGCTCGGCCTTTACTTTATTACAAAGGATTAAAATAACATTTCTTAAGTTATTAACAAACAATTGAGAAATAAAAGTTTTTTTCCCTTTTACATTTATTTATAATGGCATACTGCAAAAATGTTTATTTGCTTACTAATTCGAGTTTCGATTTCGAATTTGATTACAAATGAGAAAAAAATTCTTTTAAAAAAATTGTGAATGTGTTGACATTTTACAGGTGTCCAACAGAATGCAAACGACGAGTGCATTTTCGTGTTACTGGGAAACAAAAAAGATCTTTCTGAAAATAGAGAAGTAACAGAGAAAGAAGCAATGAAATATGCCGAATCAATTGGAGGAACATATTTTGAAATTTGTGCCACGACTGGCGAAGGTAATTATGTTATTATTTTTCATACTTTTGAATTAAATGTATTCCATATTCTTTATCTTACTGCCAATGGCAGAAAAGAAACTAATATTCAGAATACTTTTAGTAATAAAGGTAGTTTTTTTGGAAGTAATGTTAATGATATATGTATTTGCATGCTTCAGAATTATATAAAATTATATTTCTGCTTTAAAAAAGGTAAGATATCTTTTTAAAGCTTTTTTTGCTTAAATATAAAAATCTTTGGGATCCATTTCACATATTGGAAAAGGTAAGATAAAATTTCATCTATCCTTTTGTGACCAACTAAAAGTTTTTAAGTCACGATTTCTTTTGTATTAAATGTAATATAATATTTTTACTATACATATAGAGATTTTATAATACATTTATTTCAAATATTATGCTATGTTTATTTTTTATGAGTTTTAAAGAGGTATTATAAAGTATACATTTATTTTACTTATAAGTTTTTTTTTCAGTTACTCCGATCGTCTTACACAATGGTTTATTGAAGCACCATTGGATGTACTGAATTTTAATGAAATGGCATTTACAGATGTATTTTGAGTATAAATGTGTTACGGTTCTATGAATCTCAGAAATTTGCAATGTATTTTGAACACCTCTGGACTGCAAGGATAAGAAAAAAAATGACACTAATTCATTTCAAATGTAGTTCAGCGAGTAATTTATGGTCTATGCAGTTTAAAAAACGCTTAACACATAATTATAGCTTCGAGAGAGGACGAGTGAAATTTAAGCAAACAGAGTTTTCCTACTACTTTGTTAAAAAGTGACCTCTCTCCGCTTTTTGACATTGACCTTCACAGCATGTTATCTGATTGCAAAATACGTTACCAAATACTGTTTCGTAATGCAAAAAAATTCTCCATTGTGAACAAAACGAGCATAAATTTCAACTGATAACTCCAGTATTATTATCGTAAATTCACCCACCCCCCAAATTTTAACTTTTATTACTTTGTGGATATAAATAGGGCTTCAAAGCACTATATTATTTTGTAAAAGCTTTTCGAGTACATTTATATAAATATATTTTTTATAGATTTTTCTCAACTGTGTGTATATATTTAAGGTATCCGACTACGTTCGGAACCGTGTTTTTAAAAAAGCGCATAAAAGGATAATCTTCCTGATATTTAGTGTCACTCAGATTAGAATACATGCATAAACTGTTTAAAGGACATTTTGACAAAAAAAATTTATTTAAATATAATATTTTGGCAAAAAATTAACTTAGAATAATCTTTTTTCCAAATGTTCTCCTTTTGAGAAAAATGGTTCTATTATAACAATATTTTGCCTGTATATAGCTCAGACTTCTCTACAGAGGCTCAACTAGAATTTCTGAAAAATTCGCATTATTTTCAGAGTTACCACCAATTGAAATAATTATTGGAGTTTTTTTTCTTAAAATTGCTCCCCTCTGTCGTCGTAAATTATAGATAAACCCACTTCTAAGTTATATATTCCAAAAATTCTAGTTGAGCCTCTAAACAGAGGTCTGAGCTAGAAGCAGGCAAAATATTATTCTAATAGAAGCATTTTTCACAAAAGGAGAACATTTGGAAAAAAAAAGATTATTTTAAGTTAATTTTTTGCCAAAATATTATATTTAAATAAATTTTTTTGTCAAAATGTCCTTAAAACAATTTTATGCATATATTCTAAACTAAGTGACACTAAATATCATGAAAATTATCTATTTATACGCTTTTGCAAATTCACGGTTCCGAACGTGTTCCGATACCTTAAAGAAAAACTATAAATCACTCAGAGTTTTGCTTATTTCTCGTCTGCCTAGGAAAATATTTAAAATTTTGTTTTATTAAGAGGGCGCATAATTTTAATAGAGATGTAATATTTCTTAAAATAGAATTGTGATGATTAAATAAATTATCCTTTTCAAATATGGTTCGCTTTTCAGATTTCAAAAGCAAAATATGATTGCTTGTAATTTTTTATGATTGAAAATTATTCAAGTTTAAGATATAAATTGTTTTATCACATGTACTTATCAACTTTCCAGTTTAAATTTTTAATGAATACTTCACAATTTGAATGGATTTATTACTTTAAATAGTTTTTTGAAAAATATAATTTAAAAAAAAACTGAAGTAAAATGTTTCTGAGAGTATAATTTCATATTATAAAATTTTTAGCTTCAGTTAATTAAAAATAATTAAAATTTTTTCCTGAAATGGCATTTTATTACATGCATTTGGAATAAAAGTTTGATAAATGAGTTTTTTATTCTAGGTTTATAATTTAAAATAATTTTCGCAAGACAAAGAAATTCTTTTAGAAGAATTTTACTATTATTATCGAGATATCTAGTTTTATCTAGTATGCAACAATAGTTTTTTTTTGTTCAAAATCTAAAATTGTTCACAGTGTTTTTTTTTAAAATTTATGAGACAAATGTTAAGAGAAAAAGGAGATAGGAGAAAATTATGTATTCGAAAAGAATATACAAATACAGCCTGTTAAAAGGGAGAAAAATTACCAAAATATATCTCGAGGCATTTATAAAGATCTGAAACCAGTTTACATTGTAGGTAACAAAACGCACAAAGAGAGTAGATTTTTTGAGATACAGTTATGATGAGAACTTTTACAATCAAATTACAGCATAGTAAAAATATTAACTACTGGAATATTATTCAAAGCTTCTTACCACTCATTACGTTTTTAATATTTGTAAAAGAACTAATTATAGTACTAGTATTTAGAATGTATTATTTAATACTAAAATTCATAATTTTTGCAGGCTGTCATCAATTAAAATTTAGGCATGCTTAAAATGACAAAAATGAGGGGGGGACTAGCTTATCTTTTACAGTGATAGCAAAGACATAATACTGAAATAAGTAATGTTAAATTAATGGTTCTACAATCTTAAAATGTATCTTGGAATATATAAAAATTTTTTTAACCACTTATAAGACATATAGCGTTATCGGTTATATCGAATCGTTTTGCGTGTTAAGATAAAATTTTACTTGTTTTGCTTTTCTTTTATGTGTAGAACATTGAAAAGTGATATTATTTCACAGATGGATTTGTCTTTTTGCCTTTCCCTATGACTCAAAATTTAATGCCTCTACTTACTAATTTAAGCCTTTTCATGCTTCTAAATTTTGAAGGAGTTTTATTTGTCGATTTCAAGGCGCATCATGTGAGCAAATTACATCAAGTTGTTTGCTGAGCAATAGTTCTTGAGAAAACAAACTTTTTTCTAATAATAATGTAAGCTGACATGAAATCAGAAATAAAAATTGAGTATGAAGGCAATGTACGTGAAACAAAAATATTTAATTATATTTCCTGTGAAAAAGTCTAAAAATTTTCTGTAATATAGCTATGATACCGATGTAAAGTTATAGGAATTTTTGAAAAATATAAAAAAAAAATCTGCCTAATTTTTTAAGAAAAGCCTGTAAAGAAAAATACTGTTTGGTTTGCGAATTCTTTTACAAACTTTTAGTTTTATATTCAACTGCTTTATATGTGTAAATAAATTTTATCAATCATACCTTGTATTGAGTTCAGTTATTATTTATTTTAATTGAGTTTTAATTAAAAAACAAATAAAAAATATTCGAAATAAATAAATGTTCAAAAATGGAAAATATTTCGGCAAAAAAAAACACGCGAGTCAATATTTTGAGAACATTTTTTACAAAAAAACATCATTGCAGCATTTTTTATCGATATCGAAAAACAAGCGGAAATTTAAGACCGATAATTGAGGTCTTGCGAGAGAGAAAATTGCATAACGCTAGATTAGAAATTGTTTATACGTTATAATTATTGTAACCAGGCAATGGGTTTTGAATCTTGTATTTCGTACATTCAAAATATGTCCTTCAAACCTTTTTTTTTTGTGGGGGAAACATTTTGAAAGGTGTTTTCAAAAATGTAACACCATTGCTAACGACACCATAAAAGTTATCAAGTTTATTATTATCAAAGTTTATTATTACTGCTGATTTTAACAGCTGAGCACCAGCATTTCTAATTTTGTCTTTTAATTCAATAGATTTTGCTACTGTAACACCATCTTTAGTAATTTTTGGTGCTCCAAATGATAGCTCGATAAGTACATTTCTGCCTTTTGGACCTAAAGTAACTTTTACTGCATCAGCTAAAATATCGATCCCCTCTAGCATTTGCTCACGGCTCAACATTATGAAATAATATTTCGGTTTTCATGCAGTCATATGGTGAGAAACGACTTCAATTATTTTATTGCTTAACATAAGACGTGCGCCGGTAAATCAGAAAGACAATAGCAAATTGCTTCGTTCTGGCGATCAACTAAAAATATTGAATGAATTATGCTTTTTGTTTCTTAGATGTTTATTAGAGCCATATTTAGAAGTGCATTTAATCTAGTCTGCTTTTCATAGCAACATAACAGCTTAGGTCAATTTTGTATGATTATATACTTCATGCTTTAAATCAAATGATTTATCATATTTATACATATTTTTGTAAGTAATATAGGTTTAATAGATACCTTCTGGAGAATTTATTTATAATATTCAATTTTTATCGTGCATTAAAGAATTACTTCAGTAATAAGTCTAATTTTAAACGATTCAAAATTCAATATGAAACTGAATATATAAGGGCTTCCATTGTTTAATCAACAACCTTGAATTTTCGTACTTTTACTCCATCTTTTATATCTATTTGAGTCACGTTATTTTATTTCATTAAAAATTACTTTGAAGAGCACGTTTAGCGGAATGTGCGTTTGGCTGTGCAAATTCAACGTTATTACTGAAGTATTAAAATGATATTTTTTATGAAGCAGAAAATTATAATGATTTAACAAGAAAATGTAAAAAGCTGAAATAAATCACAACTAAAAAATAGATACATTTGGGTTCAAAAATCTCGTTTTCGTTATACATAGACGAGAGAAGTTGTAGACAGATATTTTAAAGCTGATGCCAAGTATATTAAACTATCAGGATTCCCATTTTGTGTTAGTGAAAGAGAGTAAAATTTACGTCCCACTATAAAACAACAAGAGGGCTATTGGCGATGAACCTATTAGTTTTGAACCTCGGTCAAGTGGCGGGGTGACACCTGAACCGGCTCTTACCTCTTTTAACTACCACACCAACGGGAAAGCATTGGGCCTTGACAGATTTAACGTGTATCGGCCTTCTACATGGTTAGTCTTCAGTGGTACCACGACTGGAACTCGTGACACTCAGGAAACAAGTTCGTGAACATAACCACTAGGCTACCACGGCCACACACTTTATACGAGCACGATGTAATATTTTAGCTTTATGGGACATAGTCAATATTATGAATTTTTATTTAATTATATTTTCTGTTTCTAGAAGGTATGTCAGTCAGCTTAAGAATTTTAAATTGCTACTGTTATAACCTAAATGAAAAAGTAATATTAAAGAAAAAGTAATGCCAGATTTATCATCTAGGAATCGAAATCCTTTTTTAAAAATATCACGGACGTGTAGGGATGGCAATTCTTTTCGAAAAAGATCGATTTTTAAATCGATTCAAATCGCAACCCGATGAATCGATTCACAAAAAAATCGACATCTGAAAGATCGATTTCTAAAAAATCGATTTTTTTTCAAGTCTAGATTTACAATGCAAATATAAATCCATTTTATGAAAAACAAGAAAGATACCATAATAAACGATCTCTTATCATTAAAATCAGGGAATTTCTTAGTTCAGTGAATTCGACATACAATTATTTTTATTACCATATCGAAGTACCAGGTATAAAAGAAGGCATTTATTTTCTATGTGTATTTGTTACATTAAAAAGTTTAGAAAATAGACAATACACACAGCTTATAGTTCCCAATGCTTGATATCTAAGCTTTTTAAAAACAGTCTGTCAAGTCGTCTAGGATCCAAGCGGTTCCATTCATCACTTGTGATGTTGCCGGCAATTGAAAAAAGGCGCTCACAAGGAACAGATGATTCCACGATACTCATATACA
Organism: Trichonephila clavipes; assembly: GCA_019973935.1. Classification (NCBI taxonomy): domain Eukaryota; kingdom Metazoa; phylum Arthropoda; class Arachnida; order Araneae; family Nephilidae; genus Trichonephila; species Trichonephila clavipes. Next base: position 570,360 of record BMAU01019013.1, on the reverse strand, counting down.
TCATGGCTATTGAGTAAACGTGATGATAAAATAGAATTTTTTTGTTCTTGCCAGCAAATTAATCCTTTAACCGCTAATACCGTAGTATTACGGGTTTTAAAGATAGTACATTCAACTAATTGTAAATAATTTTATGGTTTTTACCAAAACAGAAAAAATCGAATGTCGATTTTCTAGGATGAAATATTGATTCACTGAATCGATTCAGTGCTACATATCGATTTAAAAAATCGATTTTTTGGCCCGGAATATCGATTAGTCGATTAATAGATCTCAGATCGCCATCCTTACTGACGTGTCTGCCTATTCATTGGATTTGTTGATGCAAAAAGTAATTTACCTAATCTTGTTGTAACTATTGTTACTTTTGATAGAGAGAAATTTCATCAATGAGTTTGAATTTTTGAGCATAAGGCAGATCATACAATGTAACTTTTCTCTTTTAAAATATCTGCCAATTTCTTAATTATTCTCAAGATATTTTTAGCTTTATTTAGAGTAAATTCAGAATTAATGATGACTTTTAAAATAATAGTGTCTTGAATAGATTTGGATAGTTTTCTTTTTTTATAATTCCATGACATTGCGTATCAAAGGGTAACTTAATTAGCACAATCATTCTCTTATTAGTCTTCTCTCTTATCCTTCAAATCTGAATCAGACTAGATCCATGAGTTTGTTCACCTTCAGTACCCCCAGCACTGCATCAGATCTTTTGAGTAATTCATCTTGCGTGAAGGCAACACAACTGAGCAGATAGTGAGGCATGGCTTCACACGTATTGCACTTTGTATAAACATGGGAATCTAATGAATCTTAAGTTAAAAGTGCCAAAGCGGTTTGGTCTTTCCTGTTCCCTTCATATTTTTATAGCAATGTCGGGACTTTAACTACAATACCATGTGGGCGCTGGTGGTTGCCACCAAGCAAAAGCTTCATTAGTAACAATTAAAACTGACAGATAAATATCTCAAGATTATTTCTAGAGTACTGTCATTTTCCATGAGAGATATTTCTATTTAAAAACCATTTGTTTTCATTCCATAGGCGTGGATGAAGTTTTTAAACACATAGCAACTTTACTGGTGCATCAGAAGGACTGTTACAACAGTTACCATGCCAAATTAGCCATCACATCAAGTGGTATGGGATTCTGTGGCTGCATAATGGAGAAGAAGAACAAAAAATGGAAACCTGAGAAAAATCCGACATGCTTCCCCTGCTTGATGTTTCGATGAACAATCAAGATATTGAACTGACTAACAAGAAACAAGTTCAGAAAGCTTCAAAACACAAGCATGAAATAGTATTAAGTTGGACTTTTTTGTGCATGATCCACCGTAGTCTATCGGTATGACATACCGATAGACATACAGCGAACTTCTTTCCAAAAAAACTATTACTTGTATTCTCTGTATGGTCAAAATTAAAATAAGAATCTCTAATATGTATTTAACACTGAAAGTGCTTCCTGAAGAAGCTCTAAAACCGTTTCTGAACTTGAATTCACTATCAAAGGCCAGCTTTTAGTTCAAGAATAACAAAAATAATCATAAAGTTAGATGTTCCTTTTGCAACGAGAGCTTAGCAAAAAAAAATTTGTACTTCAGTGTACAAACAGATAATTTAAGAGAGAAAACACTTTTAATTTATTTTGTCTTTCTTTAGACAATGCATTGTAAATATGTAAAATTATTAAAGCGGTTTTGTCCACCTTTAACAATATTGGAGATTTAAATAGTGTTTATATATATATATATATATATATATATATATAAATATATATATATATATATATAAATATATATATATATATATATATATATATATATATATATATATATATATATATATATATATATATATATATATATATATATATATAAAATAAACGAATTGTATATGTACTTGATTTCACAGGATATGCAGAATGAGTTACTGATGAGTATCAATAGTCTTAGCAAAAATGGCATTTGTTATAAGACTTATATAAAATATCAGGTTATTGCATCTCTCATGTTTTCATATAAACTTGAATGTATGCTTAATTTCTAAAGATGTTATGATAAAAAAAATAATCAAGTTCACATTCTAAATCCAAATACTACAATGCCGCAATTATTATGAATTTATCAATGTAGTTAAATTGGAAAAAAATCGAAGATACACACATCACATATCCAATTCAAAATATTTTGAAAACTATTTTAATCTTATCTTCATCCATTTATCGTCATTTTATTAAATCTTCACAGTTTTATATCACAATTCAGTTAGGAAACTTCCTTCGATTTTTTTCCTCTTTTAAAAAAATGCTTTTTGAATGATATAACAAAATTAAATTGTTTTTATATAAAACTGATTTTTTTCCATTTCAACTTAATGAGGCTACTAATTTCCTGAAAAAGAAAATACTTTTTGAAATGCAATAAGAAATTTATTTAATAATTCTGTAAGGCATAAAACACAATTCATAACCACTCTATTAAACATTCATCATATTTAATGTACTTTCATATAAACATACATGGGGATAATCTGCATGAGACATATTAAATAAAAATGGGAATATACTTGTGTCTCTGCAAATAACCTTCATCATATGATTTAACTAACCATCATCTTTGTGTATACTTTAAGGACTGTTGTTAATATTATAGATGGCTACTGTTTTTATTGTTACGATGTTGTTTTATTTGTTTAATGTTTTCATTGTAAGTGAAAATCAATAAAAAAGGTTTATTCATCATTAAATAGTACTTATTTGTGATGTTTTTCTGAGTATATTTACGTCAAATTTATTGAAATGTATTGAAAAAGTAGAACTTAATCATTAGAAATCAAATTCGAAAGCTACTTTTAACTGTTATCTCCTTTTTAACTAATTAAAGCATATCAGATATATAAATTTTGAAGTGATAAGAGTGATAAGAATTAAGATTATCAAAAGTGATAGAATTGTCATAATCGTTTTCCTATGAAAACGAGCAAGAAGGAATTCAAAGATATGGAAAGACAAACGATTATTTTGAATGATATACAATTTATCTATTTCATTGTACTAGTAAGAAATTCCTGGTGAATGAGCAAGTGTATATTATCGTCGCACTGTAAAAGAACACGATGGTTATTGGCGACGGACCTCGTAATTTTGTGCCACGGTCAATTGACAAGGATGACACTTGAGCTGATACCCCACTCTCCTAACTTCCACAGCACGCACATATGCAAACAATTCCTATAATCGGTGGTGATTCAATCCGTTGGCTTTTAATTTAAGTTTTGATGACAATGTCATTGATGTTATCTATCTTTTGCGAAAAAATTTCCTTGCATCATGTGCAGTGATATTTCATCACTCATTATTTCGAGGAGACATCTGCAGAGTCTTTTATTAACTTGACATGCGCATATCTTTTTTATATGGGCATAACATAATTATCTCAAACCATTAATTTTGGTAACCTTAGTTAATTAAACTTACTAAATTAATTAAACTTGCAAAATTGCCTCTTTCTGTTGCAATCTGTGTTCTTTAAAAAATTGAAATTGAGTTTTAAGCAATAGCGTAACAAGTATCTAGACACATTTTTGAAGTAATACAGAAACAACTACTTTTGACACTTTTAAATTACAAATTCTAAACTGTTATTGAAAGTTACAATTACTTTTATATATTCTTCATATAATTTTTCAACCTAAATACCTTCCCCTTCAAATGTGCAAATTGTTCTCTATCATTACTTTACTTATACACTGCTGGACAATTGCAAAGGACGGATAACACTATCATCCATAGCAACCACAAAATGAAAGGAAGCAAAATGTGGAAAATTAGAATAAGTGCGGGATATTAGTAAGAAGACGTATGAGTATATATCCAATTTTTTTCTTCCACGTCTGTTCATCACGTGATAGCGTTCATAAGAGCTTTAAAGGTTTTGACGCGTGTGGACAGTTGTTGTTTCAAGTCAAAGTTTTACAGGAAAGATTTAATAGACGAACTTAAAATTTTTGGCATGTCTTCCCGACATCACATAGATGATTTTATGCGTGGCCGAATTATTGGAAAGATCGAAGAAGGGCGAAAAATAACAGATGTTGCCAGGGAGTTCGACATCGCTCACAGCGTTGTTTCACGGCTGTGGAAATCATTTAAAAATACTGGAATGTGTAGTAGACGGCACGGGGGAGGTCGTGTTAGAAGTACGACGCCTGCAAAAGACAGATATATCGTCCTATCAGCAAAAAGGAACAGGCGCACCACAGCTCAGCAGGTGGCAAATCAGTTTCTTGCTGCCTCAGGAAAGCCGATCTCCCGAAAAACTGTTACCAGACGTTTGAGGGGAGGAGGACTATACGCACGCAGACCTGTTGTGTGTGTCCCATTGACCAGACAGCACCGTACTGCCCGTTTGCAATGGGGTCGTGAGCATCACAATTGGACTGAACAGGACTGGGCATGCGTACTATTCTCAGATGAGAGTAGGTTCAGTCTGTCATCGGATTGTAGACGCCAACTGATCTGGCGCGAGAGTGGTACTGCTTATCGTCCAGAAAATATCCAGGAAAAGGACCGATATCCGACATGCAGTATCATGGTGTGGGCCGGCATCATGATCAATGGCCGCACGCGCCTACATGTGGTTGCGAATGGGACTATAACGGGCCAACGATACATTGATGAAGTTCTACTTCCTCATGTTCGTCTTTTCCGTGGTGCTGTTGGTGATAAATTTGTTTTTATGGACGACAACGCAACATGTCATTGAACACTCGCTGTTCAGGATTGTCTAGACAGCGAGGGTATTCAACGTCTCGTATGGCCAGCGCGTTCTCCAGATCTAAACCCCATTGAAAATGTTTGGGATGCTTTGGGGAGGCAAGTTGCTGGTCGAAACTATCCTCCGACAAACAAGAACACCCTCATCCATGCACTCACAGAGGAATGGGATAAATTGCCTCAACAGCGGCTGGATAATGTTGTGCAAAGTATGGTACGACGTGTGGAATGTTGCATCACACTCCACGGTGGACATATCCCTTACTGATACCTTTTTTTAAGGTGCCTGCTGACTTTTAGATGCATTGTTCCATTTCTCCGTACGCAGATCAAATGAACATTTTTTTTTCTTTCAGATGTTTTACAGCTTTTGTACTTTCCAGAACAATAAATATTCTTTATTCTAATGTCTGAACAGTGGGGCAACTAAATTTTTTCCTACTAGACCTCATGTCTCGCTTAATGTTATGCTACATAGCAATTTGTGATCCGTCCTTAGCAATTGTCCAGCAGTGTAATACCTCTTTAAAAAGAATCGTATGAAATATGAATAGTTTAAACACATAAAAGTAAAATAAATTATAATCACATTATGCTCCTAACAATTGTTTTAGGTAGAGGACAGTAAAAAAAAAAGAATTACCATTCTATTTTTTAACTACGCTAACAAATTCAGTTTTCTAAATTTTAAAATATTAAAAGCTTAATTTCGGAATTTTTTAAACATATATATGTGTGTGTGTAAAAATTCCCTTAAATTTTCTCTCGAGGAATTTTAATTCATAATGGTCTTGAGCGCTCGAAGACTTTGCGTGATAATTAATTTTTAGTTTACCCACCTAACGAGAAATAGCTACAACTTTAACTTCCAAAAGCTGAAACGTTAGCATCTTTAAAGCAGGATAATGTAACCTTGTATTTAAAGCAAGGTAACCAATCACCCACACATTCAGACCAATCAGAAAGCTTTTACCGAAAATCTTATGATTCTAACAGCTTCCGATTGACCCAAACTATGAATGGTTGAGATCCCAGGAACGAACAAGGAATGCTTTTGTTACTCTCTTACATGTTCGGTGGGGTTGCCAGTGTGCATTTGCTTTCCTGTGTTTCGTGGCGTCATTTTTATGTTAGTGTAAAATAATTATGGATGTTTAAAGCTGTTTTCGCCATATACACACGAGCCTGAACTTAACGCGGAGCACATTTTCGGACAGAAAAAAATGTTTCAATTTTTATAAAAATTTGTGACATTGTAACTCATGCATTTGTTTATAATATAGTGTTTTTAAAATTTCAAAATATTTCATAAATAATTAATTTTTCCTTTAAACATGTAAAGGGATAGATCATTTAGCATTACAGTATAGGAGAAAAGATGCGAAACGCATTTTCTAAAAGAAAAAAATGTATCAACTCGGATAAAAATGAACATTATAATAAAATAAGTGATTCTCTACAGGATAGTGAAGCAAAAATATAATATTAATGTTTGAGTACTTTTATATCTGAAAAAATATTCCGAATTCGGTTCCTATACTTTAACATTAGCCGAAAACAGCCTTAAAGTATAAAAGCCTCCTCATTTTTCCCATGATTGCAACTACCTGAAAAAAGGATCCTCTCAATACCAAAATGCCTTTTAAATCAAGTCTGTAATATTTCATATATATGTTTAAAAAAAAACTGCTGCTTTATAATTACTAATATTTAAAAATAAAGATATGTTTAAAATTTATGCTTGATGCGTGAGATAACACTTGAACGACATCAGAGAAACAACATTCCTGTTTTCATTATTTCAAATTCTGAAAATTAATTTAAATTTTAGATTTGAAAGATGAAATTCCAAATTTTTTTTTCGGCTTAGAAATGATATAAGACTGTAGTAATTTTTCGTCACAACATACATAACTTTCTGTTTATGGAATGTTTAAAAAGAATAAAAATTGTTTTGCCCGATCAACACAAGGTCAGTGTTTGCAAATTGTCATCTCTACACAATTGGTATGTTATCTATGAACCCTGAATTTTGCACTTCAGTGATTTTCCAGCCTTGAAAAAACGGCTTTATACATTAAGAAGAGTACAAAGACCTGTTAAACTGTATTTTCTAAGTTAAATTTTTACCCGTTAGATTTAACACATTAGTGTTAATGATGATTAAAAATAACTTTGTGAATGAATTTCTGTGTATATTATGATAGCTTAAAAATAATTAATAATTAACGTTGAAACTTTTAATTTTTATATATTTGGTTGATATACTGAGGATATATCCCCAACACAGAAAGATCTCTTGAGTCATTTACAAATAAATATTGTTAAGATATTAATGGTTTCTAAAGGGGGGGAGAGTCTTTGATATTTGATTGTTCACCATTAATATCGCTGATTTAAAGTTTACTTCTGTACTTTATATTAACAAGGAAATCCAAATAACATTATAATTCAGAATACTCTTCACTAAAATAAAGAAAAAAGAAACAGTTTTCGAGTTTTGTATACTATGCTTTATGATATTATGCTTCAATTTCTTGATAAATTTTATTTATTACTATATTACATACTTAAGTTTTCCTAGAAAACAAACGCTTTTGTTTATTGTAATACAACATAATAAATGCTTTCAAAAAGAACATTTTTATAAAATTTATCAATATCGTTAAAATTCCTCTTTTGCATGTAATGAAGTTTTGTTTGAATATCAGAAAGTTATTACAATTTGTATAAGCTTTTATATAATTTATATGTGATATATCTAATAAAACATGCAGTGAGGAATTTTGAGATTTTTTCAAAAACAAGTGATTTTTTTTGTCTTCAAAGTTTGCTAATATGAGTAAAATTGTAAAATTCATCTGACCTTTTTTTGCCAAGAAATTCGTATAAAAATAACAACATGTACATAGTTTCTGTTTCTGAATAAAATTTCATGTATTTTTGTAAAGAAAAAGACGATTACGAATTAAATTTTTTTCAAACTTATAAAAACATCACAGACGAATCGAAAAAAAAAACAAACATGTAAGATGACTTTTATATAGACAGCCCTTCTATGAACCCAAGCATGCAGATATTAACACAACCTATTTTTTATAACTGTTCGTACAGATTACTTCTAGAATATAATAAGAAGAATGTTAAGTGCAACAATGAGATTTCTCTTCTTTGGTACTGGTTTCAAGAGTCACTGGGGGCCCCTGACTTGCAACTGATGACTTTCGGCGCTGATAAGTGTTGATCATTTGACGAGAGACATGAATAAATACATCCATGATACCTAAAATAATAATATTAGTTTACTAAGCACTTAACTTTTGACGAAATGGGATAACATATGTAGTTAGGAATAAAAGAATTACTAATATTTCCAGTGCTAATTTTTATCTAAAGAAATATGAAGATATTTAAAACACAAAAGTTAATTGAAATATGCAATGAAGCACAATTATTTGAGATTAGCAAGTTAAGAAATACCGCTTCATTAACTTCAGGCTTTACTTTATAATTTATCCTATTACGAAATAGAAATATCTTAATTTCTTTTACGTTAAGTGAATTTCTCCATATTGAAATGAAATGATACGTGAAAATTGCATGTACACTTGAAAACCCCGTTACGTTTGCCTTATTGATCTGTTTTTAATTTTTATGCCTGCTTACAGATTAAACTTTTACATAATAGAAGTAATTTTTTTCAAAAACTAACTGAGCAGCATTTGGCAACGAATTAGAAACATGTATTTTTCTCTCTCTAATTAACCAAATTAAGAGATTTTAGATGAGTTTTTTAAGTTAAAGGCGTAATTTTTTTTACAAAATTTAAAATTCTAAGTAATTTAGTGAGATATACACTTGATCATTTAAATAACAACCCTGTTATTTTAATTAAAATATTTCATACATTTCACAATTATTTAATTTTAAAAATCAATGTCTTCGTCTCATAGCTATTGAGTAACAAAAATTGTTGGATAATTTATTTACAATAAATATGATTTGATACTTTTTCAGATTAAATACTCTGTTTTAAAAAGGTATGATTATGTGCTTTATATTTAAAAAAATCGGAAAAGGAAACTATTAAAAAATTTATGAGTATGTTTATATGTTTAAGTGAGAATAACTTGCAGCTGGTAAATTTAAAAATAAATTAATGAATAAAATTAATAAATTTAAACATTTTATTTGGAAAAATCAAAAGAGGCATCTAAAATATGATTTGAAATCATTTGCAAGTTGTTATTCCGTTTTGGGCCCAAAATAAACAATTAAATAAAAAAAAATAATTGAAAAGATTATTCATATTTTTATAAGTAATAAAATCACGTTCATATTATAACATAAAATAAGGTTTATAATTATTTATTTTTAATATTTGACATTTTCAGATATTCTTCAAAAGTTGAAAATGTATTTTAGATAATAGTTAGTAATTTTCATTGATAAGGTTTTTTTAAAAGAATTTGAAATCGAAACACTCTTTATGTATTTTTGTATAAAATTATAAGCTAATCAGTTTTAAAAGACAAGATAAAATAAGTTAAGATATTCTCAAGCATAATCCATACTCCTTATCAAAGAAGATTTTTTTTATAATGTATCAAACAATTTCTCTCTTTCAAATGCTTTGCATTTTTCTTATCGAAAATAAACAAAAGAATTTGATCTCTCAGCCGTAGTAAAGGCAGATAAGTCTTATTCAGTATAATGGTATCTCCCCCATCAAAATTATTCCTGTTTTATAGTGTCTCTTTTAACATTTTATTACTTTCAGCGGAGATCATAGTATAAGACTTATGATAATGGAAACTCAATTTGGTGATATCATAACGTGGTATTTACGAGCATTCTTGTGTAACATAACGTTCTTGAGTGAAATAGCTATGGGTGCAAATACGCAGTATTTTGTATGTACATAAATATGTATTGTACATGTATTATATTGATATGCATGTATCTGTATTGTACATGTATTATATTGATATGCATGTATCTGTATTGTACATGTATATACTATGATATGTATATGTAAAATACAGCATACAAATTTAACATATATGTCAATTTTTAAAAAAGAGAGATTAGTTTCAAAAGTACTGTATAAAAGTACAATTTATAAAGATATAAGTTGTTTTGGAATAGAACTTTGTTTAATTCCATCATCTCCTAATTTTTAAATTATACTTAGTGGTTTTGGGTTATATTCTAATCATTTGATTTTATCCACAATAATACAATTTAATTTCTGAAAATATTCGTAATCATTAATATGAAAGAAAATTGAAAATTTTATTATTGCGTATATGATGCCTGGTTATATAATGCACAAATTTTAAAAGATGTTAGTTTTTTAGGCGCACTTGTTTAAACCGATATAATAACAGCAAACTTCAATTGTATTAAGCATGAAATTCGAAGTTCAGCTGCATGTGCAGGTGAGTGCACATATAAACTTTTGAAACCTATGCGGGGTGTTTTATGTAGTGAAATAGCCTACAAAATACAGAGAAGGGAGAGAAGAGGTATATGTGATTTATATTTCTTGACTAAAAGCATTAAATAACACCTGCGAGTTGGTAAGCTGGAGTGAATTATTTTAAAATGTATAGGTAGACACAAAGTCAATAAAAATTATTTCGGTATAGGTATAGTTCTCTTTAGGTAGTCTCTAATTTGAAGTTGAAGGTAAAAAAGGTAGACAAGAGCATAGGAAGGAAACTTGATTAGCAGATTAGTATTGGGTTAGTAAGTGAAAAAGAGAACACACAGGCGCTAAAAATATTTTTTGTTCATTAAATTTAAAAATAAATTGAATTATCCACAAAATTTGAAACTATTTATAACTAAAAAACTTTAGCTATTTTACGCTCATCGTAGCAAATTATAGTTGTAGTACTAACATTATAAGTGTTAAACATTTATTTATATGCTGAAGCTACTAATATGAATTATATAATATCTCATTAAATGATTAATTAATTTCGCCAGTGAAATGCTCAGAGAAGTATCACGTTTCCTTGACGACTTCTTGTTTTTATTTTTTTCTCTCCAATTTATTTTATTATTTATTTTCAGAATTAAATAATTTTATTTTTTTAAAAAAAAATTCACATTGATTTTTAAATGATATATTCTATATAATTATAGTACCTATTTTACTTTTTTAAAACACAAAACAACTAATAATGTTATGACAATAATACTTATAAATAAAAAATGAAAATAAATTAAATAAATATAAATAAAAAGTAATAATAAATTAAATTATAATAAACAAAGTTAAATAAATATAAGTAAAAAGTTAACTTTGTCTAGCATAATTTTTTTTATTACATACAAGAACCTGAGTAATAATTATCATAGCGATCTATGTAAAATAATATCTATCGAAACACTACGAACTCTCTTAAAAATCCAGAAATAAACTAACAAGGTTATATTGTAAATCAAAATCCATTATTCTACGAATTTCTCATTTTATTGGAGCATTCTTTGTTTTTAAAAGAATTTTTTGTTCTTAAAAGAATAACACCTGCTCTTTAAAAACAGCTGCCTTTCTCTTGATCAAAATCGGTTTGTTAAAAATGGAAGTAAAATTTTATGGCCATTTAGATGTAAGAAATAATTTTAAAAATACAATTAATTAGATTTTAATGACCGAAGTAATTGTAGCTATACCATATACTAGTTGTTTTTGTTTTTAAAAAGTAAAATAGTTACTAAAATTATATAGAATATTTAAAAATCAATGTGAATCTTTTTTAAAAAATAAAATTATTTAATTCTGAAAATAAATAATAAAATAAATTGGAGAGAAAAAAATAAAAACAGGAAGTTGGCTGCTCGAGCGAATTGAACCTTGGTTCATTGCTTAGTACTTCGATACGCTGACAATCATACCATGGCGACGTTGTATCAGGGAGAAAATAACTTGTATATAAGCTAAGTATGAATTTAGAACACTACTTTCTCGGAATTGACTGGCCATTCGGAGGAATTACATTGGGGTTTGAATACCCTATAGCAGTACTACTGTTGCCCAAAATCTCGTCCCCAAAAGAATTTCCTTAGTTGTGCCCTTCCCTTGTTAGTATCGAGCACGATAAGTTATATAAGAACAGTTTATATTTGAATTGTTCAGCACACAATATCTTTACAATAGATTATAATAAATTAAAACTACAAGTTTCAATGGGCTATCTGCTATTACATCAGATGAAAAGTTATCGAGTTTTTTCAAGCATTCATATTAAATATATTTAAAAAAATCACTCATTAAAATAAGTCCTCTTAAAACGCGATCTTTTATTGGAGTGAAAAGATTTTAAATAACTGTATATATCCTATAACGTTAGAAACAAATATTAGTTAACAATATCTTAGGCAAATTTTAAATGTATTAAATTACTAATCTCATTAGATTAAAGTATTTTAAATTTTAGCGCTCACCGAAATTGTACAAATTTAAAGGTTACATATCTGTTCTACTCTGTCTCCAAGAGATGGATAAAATTATTTCGTTGAGATTCATTATCCGAAAAAAAAATTGTAATAAGTTAAAAATAGTTAATATAGTTAAATAATAGTTGTAAAAGTCAATCTCACTCTCTTCATCTTTATCTCTTTTAAAACCATCCACACAAGAATCATTATTTAAAAATCCTTTAAATTTAAGAAAAACAACAATTTAACTTTTCTATATTTCAAATTCAAATTCTTCATCATATAAAAGTAAAAGACTGCATTTGATATAAATCTGGGTCTTTTTGGATTATTTTGAATTAAGCTTGGAAAATTAGTAAGTCTTATTTCACGAATGATTTTTTTGTCAAAATGCATTTAATATTGGATATTAAGTTATTGCTTCTGCCATTAAAGAAATCTGAGGTTTTATCAAAAGTTTAATGAATAAACAATATTTAAAGATTCTTAAAAACTTTTTAAATTGGAATAAAAGTACAACAGAAGCAGACAGTAGATTCTTTAATGAAGAACATTGGATGAATGACAGCAAAATGGAAGAATTACAATAAAAAAATCTTGGTTAATTTGTGATTTTAAAATACTTCCTGTACATTATTTAGAGACATCAATGATACTTTTTCATTTCCTTTTAGTCCTGTAAAAATACTTAGGAACAAATAATATCTAAGAGCTTCTGAATATCTTCAAAGGTTATGAAATGGACTTCTAATCTCTTTAATCAAGATTGTAATACATATGATTCAAATAGTACCTTTTAATTTATAATACAATGAAAAATAGAAGAGTATTCTGTGCATATTATTTTTTCAAACATAAAACTTACTTTGAATAAATGAAATATGTTTTTTTAAAGTTTTTATCTTTTATATGTGTTTTAATGTTTTGAGCTCAGTTCAAAGAATATTTTACTCTTTTAACCCTTTTATTACTTTGTCATTAAGGGAGAAACTTTAATTTTAACAAAACCAAAGTTAGTTTTAGTTTCACTTTACAGGTAAATTTTAGTTAAACTTTAATTTTAAAGTTTGGTGATGTCAATATTTAAATGACAATATTTTGACATTTAAAATTGCTGTAAGAAAAGTTTTAAAACATAATTTTTGTTTAATTTTTAGATGATAAGGAAGTACTTTAAGGAAATTAAATGGTTCATCGTTTTATAAAATTGGATTATGATAGAATCAAAGCCGAATTTTTAAAAAAAATGTAAAATAATTGATAGGAATTGCAAAATTTTAGCTAAGTCCTTCTTCGTTTTATTTCCTCTTAACAAAACTACAAATTTCAAAACATATATAATATTTCAATAGATGAAATACAATTAAAATTATTTTGTTAATTTTTAACAATGATAACTTTATCAAACATTTGAGTTTGCTTAATGTTTACCAATGCAACTTTGTAAAATGCTAAGACCTTTGTTTTTTCGATGATGTTTAATCATTTCCATGAAATTACAGCAGAATAGCACGCATCTTACACTAATACTTATATGCTTACATTTTAAGTGGATGAATACAGATTTATAGAACAATTAGTTAAACCACATGGGCCAATAATGAGAGCTTACTGTGCTTATAACTTGTCCGCAACTACATTTACTAAAACGCTGTTTTTAACGGAAATGAATATAAAGTGAGAGATTTCGATCAGTTTATTCAAGACTCAAGGTTTTTTCATTGCCGTTAATTTCCATAATTAAACTTTTGGAGAATAATTTTACAGATAACTTGAGTAGGAAAAAAAGGTTGGAAGTATTCAAACATTAAAATAATTGAAAAATAACTTTAGAAAAAAAGAATGAAAATAAATTAACTGTTTTTATATTTAATATCGATATAAAAATGTTTTTTAATAATTGCAATAATACAAAGAATGATCCTGAGGTTAATTAGGAAGAATAGAAAAGATATCAGCGTCAGAATTTCATGAATGGCTTTTAAAATTTGCTTAGAAATGTAATGTTTTAGTAAATCACCCTTAATAAAAAGCTTTTTCTAAATCTTAACGTTATAAAGACATGGAGGTGGAATACATAGAAAACTTTTTGCTTATTAATCAGGCAATATGAGCTTCTGCAATTCCTAAGAGTCAATTTATTTACCATAAACTTAAATTTTCTCTTCGTTCATCTTATTAAGAATTGATACAATTTATTACTTTTATAAATTGATTAAATTAACAACTAACACTGCTTTTATAATGAGTTAAAGGACATCAAATAAAGAACAATGAAAACTCATAACGGCACAAGAATTTTGCATTCACTAGTTTTCGAAAAGTTAGTATAAGGAAGACCGTCAAAACCATTTGATTAGGTGTAAATCAAACACTCATTTTTTATCATACCTTAACTTGCTAAAAATATCTCCTTTCTGAAACCTAATTTTATAGTAAAAAATTTATTTTTAAAAGCACTTATTTTGATAAGTTATTCAATTCATGGTAGAAAACCCAAAGTTACGGGACATGTTTATAGCCCTGTTAAATTTGAAAAGCTTTAAACAATCGCTAGTGTTGTCATCAGCGACCGATGTTTTTTGTACTATTTCTTCCCATCGGAGATAATTCTAAGAAACGTCCTAAATATCGTACGTTTAAAAGAATACGGCTTTTATCGTATACTATGCTTTGTGTAGCCTTTATTTCAGTTTCCAGTAAATGTTTCATTGAAATTTACAGCTTTATTAGCTGACACTTTTATTCGTTTTGTGAAATATTTAATCACGAGTTACTGAAGAAAATGACATTTTATTCCATAAGGCACCATATTGCTGCTACGATAAAATATAAGGAACGCATGTTTTATGATGCAGTTTTATTACTTTTCTTCAAATTCAATTTTTTAATTCAATGATTTTTAAACCAACCGATCTAAATGCTGCTTCAATTTTTACCTAATTGTTATGAGATTAATCAGATTTACCATCATCTCCTATACATTATCAAATTTAATTACTGATTGCAAATTCATGATTTTTTCATAACTTCTTTTTGTACCATGAGTAAGGATTTTAGAAACAGACTGATGCTCGGTAGGAATGTACTAGGTGTCCGAAAAATAAACTACGATTTGAAAAATAAATTAAAAAAAATAAACGAAGGACGCGATAGAAATTCTGGAAACCAGGGAATTTATTTACATCAATTTCCAAAGTTAGTTACAAAATTCGTCAATAGGTAGCGCTTGTGATCGAGAAAAATATAAAATGATGTTTTTTTAATAACCACCATTTGCCGCAGTAACTTGACACAGTCTGAGCATAAAATTTGCAGATGCCAGTGTAAACATTTTAGTTGAAATGGTTTGACATGCATCAGAAATGTATTATTGAAATTCATATATGGATTGTAGATTGTTATGAAATATCTAATTTCCCCCGTACCCTCAAAGAAAAAAAATAACATTGTGTCAAATCTAGATAGCAAATTGTCCCTTTAATGCTACTTTGCAAATGAATTTGATAGTCAAGAATTTCGGATTACTTTTAGATGAACTGCTAAACGACTGTAACATTCGCCTCCGTTACAGCTTGACATTCCCAGTTGATTAAAATTTTTCGAACAATATTTTTACTATACTGTTTGCTGGTCCGTTTTTGACATTCAATTTCCTTTGGAAACTGCATCTCGTTGTAACAAAACTATAGTTCACGTGTTTGAACTCTAAAACGAGAAAAATTCTCTGTTCCAAAGAGTAAACCATTTTCGAAGCCCACATCAAAATGCTGAGTGAATTATAGAATACCGATCTCATTGCTTCATAGTTTTCCCAATCAGCAACGTCCCCTGTCGACGAATTTTTTAACTAATTTTGAAACATGGTGAGAATAAATTCCCTGGTTACCAAAGCAAAATGTAGCAAACCACGCATTTCTATTTCCTTCCGTTTTTCTTTAATTTACTTTTCAAATCAGTTTTCGGGATATTGGGTATAAGTTAACGCAGTTTTCTTAAACTGATTTCTTTTTTTTTCTTTTAAATTCTGAGCCTCTTCTAAGACGGACTCAAGTTGACAACATTGATATAAATACTAAGATAATCTCTCTTCAGTTGTATCTTTTTATAAAAGGAATCTTTTGCATAGATAATAGCTTATTAAAAATAATTAAAATATATAAATATTATATAAAAATAATATAATTAACTACTTTGACTAATTCAAATTGGATTTTGAGCAACTACATTTATTTGTGTTTTTAAAAAAACTTGTTTTGATATTTATATTATCTACATAGGATACCTGATAAGCACGAAGATATGTCAACACATATAAACAGCAAAACATCACTAAATAAGTTATTGAGCCATGAGATGTCCCCATATTCAATATTTTCATTTAAGAGATTTCAAATAAAATTATTTGGTATAAAATACTAGATTAGCAGAAACCACGAGTTCTTCCTCAAGGAAAATTATTCCAGTTCCTTTATTTTTGCTTTGTTAGTATTTCTGTTTGTACAAATATATGTAACATAAACTTACCTTCACTTGTTTTCGCGGACGTTTCGAAGTAAAGCGCTCCAACGGATTTTGCAAAGTTAGCCGCCTTGTTCCGATCTACGACTCTTTCATTTTCTAAGTCGCATTTGTTGCCAACAATGCTAATAATACAATCTTTATCAGCGTATTTCTGTAATTCTGCAAATAAATAAGCAGGATGAATTGCTTTTATAATTTTGTATGTAATAAAATTATTAGAGACAGATGAGAGGACTTGTTTAATCATTTGTATGTGAGAGTAAGAGAAAATAATTGCATTTTCTCCTAAAGTGAAACTATTATCTGTAAATATTGTAACAATTTAATTAAAATTATGACAAATTTAGAGTAAAGGTTATTTCCTGGAATCGTGGATTCTTAATTGTAGTTTGACACTATTTCCTACTTCTGTTAAGTTGACTATTTCATTTCGTTTTGTCTGTTTTTAAACTTATAATTATTATTATACCGAGTGTTCGAAAAGAATTGCTACAATTTCAAATTTTAATTATAAATGAACAAAACAAAGGTATTCACTTACACTTTTAAGATATTCATTTACGAGAGGAAAATACTAAGTTTTTATTTACTATGTTTTATTGCACGACTTCAATGTGTTGTGTCGTTTTCATGTCACACAGCTGAAAAGTCAACCTCTTTTTGTGGATAGGATAACCGTGTTTCTATCCACATGTGCATCCCTAAATATAGCGAGTTTTTGTCATCGCTCCGGCAACCTTTGACACCATGAGAAACTTCACTCTCCCACTAACAGGATGTAACTCGAGGATATAGGGCATTGATGGCACGTGACAAAAAAATTTGGGCACGCCGCCGATCAAAACGATTTGCGTTTTAGTTCAAAATAACAAAATTCTCTATGAAGTATTAGAAAAAACATAAATGAGATCGATCACGGTGCACAGCCGATTCCAGTAACGAAATTTTGAATACATGGAATTCGATTCCAGACACATTACCTGTTAGATGAAGGTGGATCATGCTATTTTAAACCATTTGTTCATCTATCTATGCCTGCGAGTCATTATTTTTAGAGATGAATAGCATCAAAAACTCGCATAAAAACCGTTTGGTAGATTACTCTAATTCAGCTTGCATTCTGCTAAAAGTAACATCTTACAATTCTTAATATAAGCTATTTATCATCTAATCTGTAACAACATAAGTCACACTCCTATTAGTTTAATTTGAATTATACGTATAACTAAAACAATTTACTATTATACAGCAAAATGTGTTTTTTTCGTAGGAAATAAAGAGGTTTGAGTTGTTAGTATTTAGTTCTATTATTTTCCCAATAATCACAAGTCAAAATTATTTGACGGCACGTCTATACCGCATCAAACATTTATTTTTAAAAAATGGCACGTTCATCCATAAAGGTTTGCCATCCCTGATATGGGGAGACCGCCCCTTCATTCGAAGAGCTTAAAGAGGAGGCAGTGGAAGTCCGTTGAAAAACTTCGAAGAGGACAGATATAATCCCCCTCTCACAAACATCAGAATTTGGACTTTAATGAACTAACCAATATATATATATATATATATATATATATATATATATATATATATATATATATATATATATATATATATATATATATATATATATATATATATATATATATATATATATATATATATATATATATATATATATATATATATATATATATTTTTTAAGTAACTTTAATGTACAGAGTGTTTTTTATCCAGGTATAGAAGTTCAAGTTGGCATTACTTTCCAAGATGGCGACCGATTTAACAGCTGACAAGTGATTGATTCTCAGTTGGGTTTGGCAATTCATCATGAATAGTGAGTGAGTGAGTTAATATTAACGTCGCACTGTTCAGCTACACGAGGGCTTTTGGCGACGGACCACGTAATTTTGAACCATGGTCAAGTGACGTGGACGACACCTGAGCTGGCACCCCCCTCTCCTAACTACCACACCACACCAACGGGAGGACGTTTCAGCTCTCGACAGATTTAACGTGCATCGCTGCCCTACACGGCGGGTCTTTAGTGGTACTGGGATCGAACTCATGACATGCCTGCCATGGTTGGATACCTTAACCACTGGGCTACCGCAGCCCTCTTCATCATGAATAGACTCACGCCTGAACAACGCTTTCAAATTGTGCAATTTTATTTCGAAAATAATGGTCGATTTTCATAAGCGAATTTTGTTTAGCGATGAAGCGCACTTCTGGTTGAATGGCTACGTCAACAAACAAAACTGCCGCATTTGGAGTGAAGCTAATCCACAAGTGTATGTCGAAACACCGTTACATCCAGAAAAACTGACTGTTTGGTGCGCTTTATGGGCTGGTGGAATCCTTCTTCAAAAACGATGAAGGCCACAACGTTACAGTCAATGGTGATCGGTATAGAGCCATGATTACTAACTTTTTCATTCCTGAATTGAACAATCATGATGTCCAGGAGCTGTGGTTCCAACAAGACGGCGCAACACAGCTCGTGCCACAATCGATTTATTGAAAGGCACGTTTGGTGACCGCCTAATTTCACGTTTTGGACCTGTGAATTGGCCTCCACGATCTTGTGATTTAACACCGCCCGCTAAACTATTTTCTGTGGGGCTATGTAAAGCCATTGGTCTATGCGGATAAGCCATAAACGCTTGACCATTTGGAAGACAACATTCGCCGTGTTATTGCCGGTATACGGCCACAAATGTTGGAAAAAGTCATCGAAAATTGGACGTCCAGATTGGACTACATCCGAGCCAGCCGTGGCAGTCATATGCCAGAAATCATATTTAAAATGTAATGCCACAAGATTATCTTTCGAATAAAAAAAAATTCACGTCAATCGAATAATACATCGTTGTTTTTTTGCAATTTAAAGTTCTATACCTCTCAAAAAACACCCTTTATATACTGTAATTGTAATAGCTGTGACGTAAATGAACCAAATATTTAAATTTACAAATATCACGCGACCATTATTTTTCTCAAACGTCACAGTGTGCACTATTAGTTGCACGCAACACATGGAATTTATAAGCGTAACGTTATTTCAACTTCTGCTAGGGCGGCCAGATTTTGTTTTTGACAATATGCTACCTATCATTATATATCTTTCATGCCACTTGTAGATTATGGATCTTGAAGGTGGGCTTCGTTTCTAGGTAGTCCAAAATTTATACTGTGCATGCATTGGAGGTTTAAATTCGATGAACCATGATACAACTTGCGCTTGTTCTTGCGGAGAAGCCATTTTGAAAGGAGAATTTACAACACGTGGAAGTTACACCATTTAGTTTACATTTCATCAAACAGAAACTTTAATCTTTCTTTTATGGAATACTAGCTAGTATACCCGTTCTTCGCACGGGTGAATTGAAAAAATAAACAGTACAGATTGAAGGATAAAGAAGTTTTTAATGGGTTAATTTTACGTTAATTGCACATTAAACAAAAAAGAGCTTTTTGCATATCTCAGCTGAACAACAAGAACAAAAAAGAAACCATGTTTGTTAAATTTTATGTCTGCAGATCTAATAGCTAATAAAGGATTTTTTTTTAAATTTATAACTCCCCGTATCTCTCTTGTGGGTAGATTTTTGAAAACACCTTCTTAATCTTATCTCTGCTCAGCAAAAGAAACACATTGTTATAAATTGTGTGCAATGAACGCTTAAAAAATAGTGTAAATAATTTATATCTAAAAGTGTAATACGTTAATATTACTTTCTGTTGTATTTATTTTATGTTAAAATTTTAATCTGCCTCACGTTCCACCTGTTCAAGCCTTCGCAGTTCCTGTCGCCTGGCGTAGAGACAACAAGATGGGAAAATTTTTGCTTCCCACACAAAAGATAGATATATCCTGTCGCGGAATTTTTCGTAGATGGCAGAATTTTTCCCTACTTACTTGAAAATTATCATTATATTTTTTGAAGACTTCACACAAAATCGTTATAAATTATATCCTATGTGTTATTCTGATGTATAAGCTATATCATTGTAAGGTTTCATTAAAATCCATTCAGTTGTTTTTGCGTGAAAGAGGACCAAACATCCAAACATACTTTCGCATTCATAATATTAAGTAAGGATAAAAAAACCTAAGAGAAAATCCATGTTTTTTTTTATTTTTAATTAATTTTGGAAAGTGTAGCCATACTTTTCGGACATCCTATGTATCCCAAAACGGAGAGTTAATGAATTAATTATTTATAAGTAAAACGCATGTTTAGTTCTGATTCCTTCTCGTGAGAGGGACTGGTTCTTAGAAATTTGGAATTTCGTCATTAAAATTAAAGTCAAATCTCTTAAATGCTATAAAAGGTATTCAGTTAATTCATTTAAAAAATATTTTAGTATTCAAGTGCATCATTGATCTAACGTGGTACTTTTTTTTATTAAATAGTTGCTTTAAAAATGCAATGCATTTCCTTATTTACTAAAAGAACCTCTCAACATGCAAATAAGAATAAAAATAAAACAATGTGGCGTAGATGTCGAACTCGGAAGCAATATTATTCAAAGTAATCTAATAAAAGTTCGAGAAATTATATTTTACTGTTTCAACAGACACACACACAATGACGCACTTCTTTTTAAGATTATGATTTCTGGGTGGAGTCAAGTCAAATGAAAAACGAATTACGAAATCTATTCTCAGTAGTTACTTATCTTGACAACACATTTCGTAAGTGAAGCATTTTAGTGACAGTATTTATTATATTAATCATATAGCTTATAAATTTGTGGTGTGTATGTATTACTCCTTAATGACTAAAACCCAAATAATATTACGTAGAATATGACGAAATGCTTGCGTCATGGCTACTTTATAAAGACGCACCATCAAGCAACTTTGTCTTACTGAAGTAATAAATATGTACATTTAAGTAATTATATACATTTCTGTGGGCTGTATTATTAAAATCTGTCAATGAATTGTATCATAAAGAAATGCCTTTGAAATTTCTTATAAGAAACATAACTCTAAGAACATTATTAGAAACATTATAGCATATGTATTAACCCTAGAAGTCAAACACAATGAAAGCTAACTCAACTATACGTTAGAATAAACATTTAAAACACATCTAGATATATATTATAAATGCGAAAGCTTGTGAGGATGTTTGGCCGTCTTTCACGCAAAAACAACTGAATGGATATTAATGAAACTTTACAGTAATATAGCTTATGCATCAGAATAACACATAGGCTATAATTAATAGCATATGCTATAATTTATAAAGATATTGTGTGAAGTGTCCAAAATATAACGATATTTGTTAAGTAAGTAGGAAAAAATTCAGCCATCTGCGAGCAATTCTAGCTTGCGCTGCAAAAAAAGCCCACGACAGCATATATCTATCTTTTGTTTGTGAAAAACAATTTCTGTGAACAGAATATTGCCTATTTTTTTTTATTTCAGAATAAAACTAAGTTTTGAAGGGGGAGGTTGTTATAAATCTCTCTTTATTTTAATGTTTTTTTATGATTTTATTATGCACATTTGGTAGTAAGAAGTTGATCTATTTTCAAAATAACTACTTTTATCGCTTCTGGTACTTCAAGTAAATAAACTTTCTCTTTCACACTACATCATTTGGACAAACTTTCATAATTTTTTTTGGTTAGTAGTTAATTATAACGCTGTAATTTTAATTGAATATGCAGATATTGCATTTTTAAGTATAAAACTAATTATAAATACTGCACTGTATGTTTTGCAGTGAGTGACGGAGTGAATATTAACGTCGCACTGTTCAACTACACGAGGGCTTTTGGAGACGGACCACGTAATTTTGAACAATGGTCAAGTGACGGGAACGACACTTGAGCTAGCATCCCTTCTCCTAACTACCACACCACACCAACGTAGAAGGAATATTCTACCAATACTTAGCAGGAATATTCTTTGAAATCCACTCTTCCAAGATACATGGCAGCACGGGTTCTATGATGAGTATTTTAGCGGGGAAGCCGAATAGTTTTGTAGCAGATATTGCGTTTTCAGCTGACGGCGTTTTCAGCGGATTACAAAGATTATTATTTTTGCCCCGACAAAATAGTTTATGTCAAAATTTAAGTGTCTTATGTTTTTGTATGTTAATGAAAACCTTAGAAAACGATTTGACTACTTATTTTAAGTGAACGGTGTATATAATTAATTTTACAGTGGAATATTTTTAGTTAATTTGTTAGCTCTAACGGATTAAATTTCCGAAAGTGGAGTATTTAGCTTATGTATATCCCTTAATTTTCAATGCAGTGACCCAAAAACTAAATATTGTATGAAAAAAACTGCAGTAAATCATAATGTGGTGGATAATGTATTAACGTGCATCACTCCCCTATAGAATGGGTGTTACAAAGCTCTAATAAAGCTCGAGCTATGGAAGTAGCTAGACATTTACCTACTTGACTCTATCGTTAACACTTCGCTATGTTTTTCATTGAATCGCCATTATAATTTAAAAAACGGTGTTGCTTGTGAATATTACAATTTTAACTTAAAATAAATACAACAGAAAGTAATTTTAGTGTATTATACTTTCAGATGTAAATTATTTACACTATTTTAAGTGATCATTCATAAAACTTTTAACAATGTGTTACTTTTGCTGAGTAGAGTTCAGCTTAGGGAAGTATTTTCAAAAATCGACACTCAAGAGTGTTACGGGAAGTTATAAATATAAAAAATCCTTTTATCAGCTATTAGATCTACATACTTGAAATTTAACAAAGGTGTTTTTTTCTTCCTTTTTTTTGTTTAGCTGAGATATGCAAAAAGTTTTTTTTTGTTTAGTTTGCGATTCACGTAAAATTGACTCATTAAAACTTCTTTATCCTTCAATCTGTGTTGTTTAATTTTTCAGTTAACCCGTGCGAAGTACGGGTATACCAGCTAGTTTAAAATAAATATGAAATGCCCGTATTTATAGCTTATACAAGCAAAATTTGATTGGTTGCTCTCAAAGAAAGAGAGAGATTAAAACAATTCAATGATGTAATTTGTAACAAATCTTATAACAAAAAAGATGACGAAACTTTTATAATCTCCCTAGAATAGATGGCATTAAAAATGTTCTCTCTCTCTCTCTTTGTCAAAATAAATTAAATCTTTCCTATACAGGGTGGTTCCAAATTCATGGTTACACTTAAGGGTAGATACAGGACATTGTGTGTGTACAATCAATTATTGTATATGAAACTATGAGCGCAAGTGACGCAGTGAGGCACAATCAAGGGGAATAAAAGAAAAGAGAAATGGATTTATCGGTTGGTTTCGTTGCCGGTAGGGGGCAGTAGATGTCTAGCCACGTTCAACATGATGCATCTCAGTAGGGAAAACTGTCATTCACTTTTGTGCTGACGTTTACGATGGGAGATTTAACGTATGTAGGATGCAGACGTGCAGAATGCAGACATGCATTACATGTACGGCTGTGTAAATGGTAATGGCAGAGCTGCGCTACGAATGTATCACGCGTAGTTTTCTGATCGACGAATGCTGTATCACAGAATTTTTCAGCGGTTACATTGTCAACTTCGTGAAACACGTTTGTTTCACGTCACCAGAAATGATGCAAGTCGACAAAGAGCTGTACGCAGTCCAAGACTGGAAGAAAGCATCTTAAACGTTGTTGCTGTTTGACTAGAGTCAAGTACAAGAGCTGTTGCTCATCGCGTAAGTGTGAGTCATCAGACTGTTTGTAGCGTGTTAAACAAAAATCGCTTACACCTCTTCCATTTTCACCGAGTTCAAGCCAAGCTATCCTCTCCGACTGCCAGTGTGTGGTACAGCAATGTGAGCTGCAGCTGGACTTCATAGCTCATGGGATGAACAGTTATGGAAAGTTACTGTAAGCATTGCGCTAGTCAATGACGCTTTCAATAAACACTTTGTCTTCCCTTTCGTCTCTTATTTTGTGTCTTTGTGCTTCACCACGTCACTTGCGCCCATGCATTCCTATATAATAAATGATTGCTACAACGTCCTGTTCCTACCCTTGAAGTTCATACCATTAATTTTGGACCACCCTGAATATTGTAAGATAGGTGTAATAATCCTAATGGTTATTTAGGAGGAATGACAAAGAAAAAACTTGCTAAGTAAGCAGGTGTGACAAACCTATACGGAACTTTATCACTAACCTTCTGAGTCGTCTCTTTTAGGGAAATTTAATTCCCCTACCTATTTCCAATCAGCTCCAAAAAGAGGACAGGATTCATTGTTATATATGCAGATTAGATAAAGTATTTAAGTCAAACGGAATAGTAAAGCAAAAAGCAGTAGGAGAGAGAGATTGAAGCAGGAAGATATAACGGTGAAGTTAGAATTATTATTGAAGATTTCTAGGTGGATAAATCTCAGGAAGAGTTGAGATTCTGTGTGGTAAATATTGATTTATATTTAAAGTCTCGTTAAAGTTTTATATTAGGAGTGAGATTAAAGTTAAATGTTCAATAGGAACATTATTGAATATAAATCTGGGATCTCTTATCGCGGTAATCTCTGCGTGATCGATATTCTAATTGTTAATTAATTGGATCATTAAATATTTAAGTTTATTTAAAGGAAAGTCCCTTTTTAAACCTCATAAAACTATTTAGATACATTTGTTAATAAGTCTTTGATTCTATTTGGAAAAGATAACCAAATAAAGAAAGTTATTTATAAAAATGGCTACTGGCTCTTATCTGACTCCAATTTATTCTCGTTCTCAAAGTGAGATCCAAGGGGATCTTCACACAGGTATATTTTAAACATAGAAACTTCCAAATTTAAATCGTAGTCCTTGAGACTTAAAACTCTTTCTTTTCTAAGTCTTCTGAAGTAATTAATTTTTTTTAATGTTTCTTTTAATTTTCGTGGTTCATAATCTTTTTTTCTTTTGATTAGAATAATAGACACATTAAATATCCTAGTGTTGTGCTGCCAGGGAAAAAAATGGCTGAGACATTTTTTTTATGTTTTTTAGCTCATTTTTAAAACACATACACCACGTTTTAAAAGATAATAATTATTAGTTAAACATAGATTCTTTTTTTATGAACATTAAAGAGTTTCGGTAACAAAAAATATATATATACCTTCTATCCATTTTGAAAGGCCTGCGAAGCTTTCGTAGACTGTTATATCGTAGACCACAATCGCTAAATTTGCTTTTCGGTAATACATCGGAAGCTATTGGAAAAAAATATTAAATTTTTTTTTCATTGTACATTTTTTAAACTTTCTTTCCTTAAATTTCCTTCCCAAATAATACTCGTATATTCAAAAAATTTTATTATAATTCTACACAATAATATTTCCAATGAATAACTAAATCGCCAAAAATTTACATTTGTGTATCCAGCGATAAATATCATTTATCGAACTTAAGGATACCTCAATATCATGCATTATTTTTTAAAGTATTAGAATCATTTGAGATATCTGCCATTATCCATACATCTGCCATTAATTCCATTCTAATACCACAAATAAAACGCTGAAATAACAGAAAATCATCATTTTTATTTAAGGATTATAAAAATCTTTTACTTTGGAAAATGTCTTTTGTGGTATTGTCCATTATCTATAAGCATAATAAGATTTAGAATGCACGTGACTAAATACATTCCAGAGATCCTACAATTAATACTTACCATAGATTTATATCTTTCTTGTCCGGCTGTATCCCATACTTGAAAGCGAATCGTATAAGAATCAACATCACTAAAATATGTAAAAAATAGACGTATTATAATACAGACTGTTAATAAACCTGATTAATAATATATATAAGCGATTTTTTTAATTATATATCTAAAACAAATAATGTGAGTTATGCTACGATTTTTTATATGTAATGCTCTCGAATTAATTCAGGTTTTAATAGGAATATTATTTAGTTTTTTCTTTGAATTTCTTTGATCTTTTTGTCAATAGTACAATAGTACAGTTATTTTAACATATAATGATTTTTAATTTTTAAGTAGCTTCAGCTTGTTCCATATTTAAATATTAATTTCTGCAAATCGAATTATGTAAAATGTCCAATATTTAAAGTATCATCATTTCAAAAATTATCACTTTTCTTCATAACATTTAACAAACAATTTTTCAAACTAAGTTGACTACTTTCAGTTGGATTATTAAAAATAGATTGTTTTTTTTAAAGTGTAACTAAACACACACGCCTAAAATAAGAGTTTTAAAGAAAAAAAAAACTAGCATTAATTTTAAATCATTAATAACATCAGTCAATGAAAGGCGTATGCAAAGGAAAGCCTTTATGATATTCAATTAAATTTGATATGTATATTTTTTACACTCGAAATACGGTAATTTTAAAATACCAGTAATTAATACCAGAATGCCTTAAGCCAAGTCCGAAAGTAGTATTCATTTCTGTTATGCAATGAATATGGAAACAAATTGTAACTATAATTTGGTAGGCAGAAATTTTGTCCAAACAAAAGGAAGAGCTCTGGTGAAAGCTGAACTGTTTGACACACAAAATAACAAGAGTTTTATATTGAAACAATTATATTCTCTCTGATATTTTTTGACCCAAAAGGGATCAACTTCATTCAATAAGGACTTAAAATTACAAACTTGGCCTCCTATCTGTCTGCTATTAAAAAAAAGGTAAATATATTATACATAAAATATTTGTTGAAGAATCCTATGTTCAAAGCTACTTTTTGTATTTTTTGTTTGATTTGATTCTCTTTATTAGCGTCGCACTGTAAATGATTGATATGGTTATTTGTAACTGATCTCCGAATTTTAAACCTCTATCAAGTGACAAGGGTGACATCTGAGCTGGTACCCCACTCTTCAAACTTCCATACCACTCCGGTAAAAGGACTTTGAGCCTCAACAAATTTAACGAGCAACAGCTCCTCTACACAGTAGGTCTTCAGTAACACCGGGACTCGAACCCAAGACTCCACTACACTCTAGCAACCATGGCCACTTCATATTGCATAAGAATAGATTTGCCAGACAGTACTTCAAATCAACTATCCTTCATGAAGACCATTGTTTTCCGTTTTGGGTTAGTTTGCAAAGTGGTTGGTAAGAGTAATTTTATTTGGAAAGAGCATTGACCCCCTACTGCATTCATACACACATTCTTACAAACTATTCATTTTAACCAGAGAAGTGTCTATACCAGGGGTGGTGAACCTTTATCGATCAGTGTGCCCTTTTTTCTGAAGAAATGCTCTATGAGGTATAGACGTAACATCAAATAATTTTGACGCGATTATTGGGAAAATAATAAAAATAAATACTAACAACTCAAAAATCTTTATTTACTACGAAAAAAAATTTTTTGCACTGTATTTTAGTAAATGTTTTCGTTATACGCGTAATTCTAATTAAAGTACCATTAGTGTGATTCCTATTACAGATTGGATGACAAATAACTTGTGTTAGGATTGTAAGACTACAACAAACGAGTGTGCTCCCGACGCACCACGACCGATCACTCGCGTTTTTTCGTAATACTTCATAGTGAACTTCGTAATTTTGAACTAAAATACAAACCGTTTTGATCGGTGGCGTGCCGAAAATATTGTGTAACGTGCCCTTAGTTCGTCATCCCTGGTCTATACTAACAAGGGAAAGCATACACACATAACCAATATCTCTCACAAACTGTATTTACAATATACTTGATGTTAAACCCGATAGTGCGTAGAGTGTGGTAAAAAATAACTTCATTTTAAAATATTATATAATTTTATGTGCTCTGTGTATAAAAAAAATGAAAATGAAAATTATCCTTAAAAAATTAGTTAAATGAAGAGATCAATTTGTATCTTATTATTTGTATCAATATTACAGTTACGACCGCGAGGAAAAGGGATACGTTAGTTTAAGTCTCAATGTTCCAAAAATAGTTGATAGTAAAGGGTACAATTTACTAATTATTCTTGTAAATTATCAGAAATTCAATAGCAGAAGAATTTGAAAAATTTAAAAGTCTTACATCAATAAAAATCACATGTCTAAAATCTTTTGTAACTTAGTACCTTTATTTACGAAGCATTTATATGATGTTTGCGTATTGATTAGTGATAATTGTTTTATTCATCAGGAATAATTGTATCAGAAATAATTTTAGATTATTTAACATCTTTAGGAATAAGCATGCAATAATTTTGTTTTAAAAACTTAAAAAATATTACCTACAATTTTAAGATAAACAAATACAAAGTTAAATTCAGTAATATTACTCTAACGTACTGTAGCATTTTAAACGAAATAAATATAAGCATAGTGAATTATCCTACAAAACAAAGAATGGAAAAATTATGAAATCAAAAAACAAGAACAACAGACCAATATATAAGTATATATATATATAGAAAGTCAATTGACCAAAATAGAAAACTAGTGTTTTTCTAGAGCTGTCACCGATTTAGAGGGGTGAAGTACGGCTAAGCTTGTCTTATGGGAGATCTCAGCCTTCCCCCTCACCAGAAAATTTCATACATAACTGCACAAAAAAAAGCTTGAAAAATGACTTAAGCTTAACTATAAGCTCATGTAAACTTACATTACTCTAATAAACAATTAAAATGAAAACAATAACTTCTGTACAAATGGTCAAAGCATGAAAATTATACACACAATAAACAAACTTAAATTCAGTAACTTTTTTAAAAAATTTAAAGAAATAAATACGCTCACATTGAGTACCTCTAAAAAATCAGGCATTTTTCTAAAATGAAAAATATATGCATCAACAAAAAAAAAATCTGAGAATTAAAATAATCAGTGTTCGTAATTCTTGGCGTATTTTTTACGATACATTTTTAGGTATGAGTATCTGGTTTATTTTCCGACAGTTAAACAACAAATTAACAATAAATATTCTGCCCACTATTATTGTCACTCCTTAGAAAACAGACAAAATTAAATAATCGATTCCCATATGTACAACTTTATTAAACAGAAATAAAATTCAAGGATCAAATTGTATTTATTTAGAAACTGCAGAAAGAGACAGAGAAAACGGGATAATATGATTGCCACATATCATAAGCAACACATAAACACTTTTTTTGAAATCAGATGTGATATCATGTAAACATATAGATAAGAAGTGGCTTATTTTTTTCTATAACTTAAAGCTCATTTTTTTCTTATATAACCGATAAACTCGTTGGTTGCAGTAACTGATAAATAACTTTTTGGACTTTTATTTGGAATCCCGAACATTTTTTCCGCAACTCTTGCAAAAAATGCTTCTAGTACATATGACATCGAGACATATAACGAATTAATGACAAGCATAAAATGTAGTGGAGTGCTGTTATGAGATATTGATATGTAAAAGAAAGCATTGTTTCCTGCCATTGTTCTATATATAAATGCTTCAATAGAATACCCTACATAAAGAAATAACAGAGAATCTTCTCATAAATGCGGAGCATTTTTTCATGCAAATATTTGTCTGGATAAACTTTGAAAATACGAGAAAATGCATTTAGATACGCTTTTGCTAGAGCGTGCAGACAGTCATTTCACGGGCTAAATCTTTGTAAGATTGAAAAAAACGTTTATATACTAGCAAAAAAAGCCAATATCTTGTTTTGTAAGCTCGTTCTTAAATGTCATATGCATATTTAAATATAATTCATATAAAGATAAATGTATGAAATATATGTTATTGTAGTATTACAAAATTATAGCATATATCGTTAGTTTTTCTTTACAATAATTTAAAAATTGGTATAAATAATTAGGACCTATTAGTACTCTTTTAAAGGAAAATCTTGTGATATTCATACGAAATTTATTAAAGAAAATAAATTTTTTAATTTTAGGGTGAAATATTTGGGCACATTTCAAAAAATTTTTAGAACTGTTGCGAGAAATCATATACGTTTGAAAATGTATTAATACTGAGTTTTATAAAAAAAATTACACCAGATGTATCACTAAACTGTTTTTTATTACCAATTTTAATCCAATTCTTTGAAAAGTAAATTGTTATTCAGCACTCTTCTTTATTCTGAGGGTAAAAGTGGCCATGGTTAGCATAAAGGATGTGGCCACGAATTCGTCATCGAAGTGTAGTGGGTTTAAATCTTGGTCTAGGACGTCTTAAAACTTCTTGAAGCCCTGGGCTCCTACACTATTGTAGGCCCCAACTATGACACATAAAAGTAGACAGTACATATAGCATTAGTTGTCAAATACTCGTACAAAGAATAACCAGAAACAAATAAATGTATATGATTTACCATTGCAAAAACCAGCCGGATCGACTATCACCTTTGGATTGAATGAGTAATGATGGTGTATGGTGGTAAGCCAAGGCCTATACATGGACGATGGTCATCGCAGTTGACATATCGTCTGAAATTCTCAGTTTTTCTTAGAATACAACTGGAAATAACATTTGACCGCTGAAATTATTGGAATCATGATTCTTATTAGGGCTGAGTCAAGAATGAAGCGAGGCTCCCACAGTGGCCGAGGTCCTGGGCCCGGGTACAGTTGGCCTATGCCTTAACCCTTTATGTACCGATGGTACTTATAAGTACCACTCACTTTAAAATTACATAGAATAACTATTTTTACGAATACTCTGACGATACTTAGCAGGAAAATTCTTTTAAATCTACTCTTCCAAGATATATGGCAGCACAGGTTCTATGATGAGTATTTTAGCGAGGAAGGTTAATCGTTTTATAGTAGAAATTGCATTTTCAGCTGATGACGTTTTCAGCGGATTGCGAAGATAGTCATTTTTGTTCCAAAAAATAGTTAATATCAAAAGATGTCTTATTTTTTTGTACGTTAATGAAGACCTCAGAAAACAATTTGACAATTTATTTTAAGTGAACAGTGTATATAATTAATTTTACAGTTGAATATCTTTAATTAATTAATGAGCTGTAATGGATTAAATTTCCCAAAGTTGAGTATTTTGTTTATGTATATGCCTTAATTTTCAATGTAATGATTCAAAAACAAAATATTGCATGAAAAAAACTGCAAAAATCATAATGAGGTAGATAAAGGATTAAGATGTCCCTGATCTTGGTAATATTGAAGATTTGCCCTGTAGAGCAGGCCGATATACATTAAATCTGTTGAGGCTCGATGTCCTCCCGTTGGTGTGGTAGTTAGGAGAGGAAGATTCCATTTCATTTGTCTTTCTCGTCATTTTGCCGATGTTCAAAAAAATCACGAGGTTCCTCGCCAATACCCCTTAAGTTGCTTTATAACGTGACGTTAATGTACAACTCTCACTCAATCTGAAGTTAAAAAAATTAAAACTTGTAATGCATATTAATTGGCAGAACTCGATTTGAATGCATAAAAAACCATTAAAGCTATACTAAATGCTACGAAAAAAATGAGTTGATGATGTAGAATATTTAATTCAAATACTTGTCGACGAAGATATGATCTTTGTACATAGTTCAAAAGAATAGAAGCAGTACAGTAGCTGTTACTGTGACAAATGTTTTTAAATTATTAAAAATAATAGATGAAAATCTGTTTGAAGATTTTTTTGAATAAAATACACACAAATTACTTAACTTTACACTAGAGTACGCATATGTGAATATTATTAACACAATATTATTATCGATACATCTAATGTACAACTTCCGCGTCAAGAAAGTAAATTATATTTGTACCTCAGAGAGAGAGAATCACAAAAGTGCAATTGGCATGAGTAGAATGAATGCCAAATTTCTAACTTATCCCTTTAAGACCCAACCCGCACAATCGTGCGGGTTAGACATTCTTGTACGTTTTTGCTTCTGGAATAGTCGTGTGTAAAAAAATCCCGAATCCATCAATTGAGCGAGTTTGCAGAAAGTGTAAAGTATCACATTTTATCAACAGACGATGGTTGTGGTCCATGTTATACTTTCAGTGGCAAATCTAGCTTTGTTTTCAAATACAACTAAAACACGTCTTCTTTTTATCTATCGTAAAAAATTAAATATCGATATATTTCTAATGGCTTGGATACAAATTTTTGTATTAATGTTTAAATAATTGTAAAATAAAAAAATATTAACTATACTCTATTAATTTTGCTTGTAGGACTCGGAATTTCGCTACCTGCATGATCGTGCGGGTTGGGTGTTACTTGAGTCACTGGAGCTATGAAGGTCAGTTCTAGCCATGTGAGTTTTCTTTTATGTTGTTATGTCTTTTATATTGTTTCTATAATGTTGATAGAAACCGAAGTAAAAACGAAATATATTATTATATAATTAAAACCATATTTTTAGGGGGAGGGGTTACCATGGACGAGACTCTTTTTTTCTTTCTCT
Source organism: Trichonephila clavipes (assembly GCA_019973935.1). Lineage (NCBI taxonomy): Eukaryota > Metazoa > Arthropoda > Arachnida > Araneae > Nephilidae > Trichonephila > Trichonephila clavipes. Next base: position 537,281 of record BMAU01019013.1, on the reverse strand, counting down.
GGATCTTCTTTGTAATTAATTTACTCTTTCACATATTGGAAGAGTCGCACAGCATTTTCATCCTTTACAAAGAAACCTGTATCCATATCTCTTAACCCCCCCCCCAAAAAAATTGGGGCTTTCCGGTGGAAGTTTGTATGATGCGGTTTTAAATATTTTATTTATTTTTTTTTAAAATAATAAAATTTTCTAATACATTTTATTACTTTTCTTGGAATACTGTGCTAACTTTTAACCAAAAGCTTTTTCAGGTGCATCAAAGGAGAAGAATTCTCACACAAGAAGAATTTTTGCAATGGATGAATAAATCAGATTGAACCTAGATCAGAACTTAGTGATGTCTCAGATGATGACAATGTTGTGAACAAAACATATGAATCACATATACTGGAAAAATAATCATGTTCTAATGAGAGCAATGAAGAAAAACATGGAAATATTTGAAATGGAAAGACAATTTTGAGCCCATTCATTTCGTTGTCTTAGCTGTTGCAAATTCTTGGTTTCTGTGCAAACTATATGCAATATCAAATAAAATCCCTCCAGACATCTAAGTGGATCGCTTAAAATTTAAATTAGAGATAGTTGAAGCGTTAGAAGCCTCTCCACCTACTAACAAAAGTATTTTAACTGATGATGAAGGTAACAGCCTTGTAATTCCACTCGCAAAAAGATCCAAGTGTTATAATCCACTTACTATACATGCCATGCCTTTTACCCTGGTCATTACAGGATAAAAGGCTTGGCATGTACAGCCATTTTTGATGTGTTGATGACATTACAAAGCCTCGCACGTGTATATTTGAAAACTACGAAAGAAGTTCGAAAACATGTTGCGAAAAATGCAATGTTTATTTATACTTGTCAAAAACAAAACATGTTTCAAAGATTTTCACAATAAATAAATAATGAGATAATAAAAGAGTTATTTATATACATCAATAATTTTCTTATTTGTAATAATTTTAATTGAATTAAAATTGTTTCTTCTATCAACTTAGAGCTAAAAAGTTTTAACTCGTAAAATTTCACAGATGACCTGTTTCACAGATAAAACCCAACCCGCACGATCGTGCGAGTACCGTCTACGTTCCAAAGGGGGAGCGGGAATTTTTTTTATTATTTTTCTCAGTGTCATTGGGGGTCAATGTAGTTTTATTAACTAGAAGAATTTGTTATTTAAAGATAAAAATAATTCGGGTTTTAAAGGGATATAATTATTTTCAGGATGAGATGAAAGGAGTAAAATAAGTATTAAACCAGTACTTTATAAGGAATACGAAATTTGTGTGAACAAACAGACGCATCCACAAAATACTTCTAAGGGAAATTTGTTGAAGGTTAAATTAGTTAAAGGTGTCAAATAATTTAATTTATTGTAAAATTTAAGATTTATCTCGAAGTAAATAGACACATTGGTAAACGAATATTATAACAAGTCTAATATTTATGAACAAAATTATTGTTTTTTAAAACAATATTTTGAAACATTGCATAACATTGATGAATAATTCGAATTGAGACATTTAAATTTAATTTTAATTTCTTCTCAATTTGATGAATTTAGCATTACACGATTTTATTATATGTAGATTTAAACATATATTTAAGAGAGAAAAAAACGTATTCTCTCATTTTCGTTATACCCTTTCTCATATTTAAAATCTGAAACACCAGTAAAATTTTCAGTGGTTAACAATAAAAGAAATTTTCAAATTGTACAATGCCAGAATTTCATTATCTATTAAAAAATATAACGTAATATTGTACTATGATATGCAGCTAAAATACTGAAATTATTGTACATCAGATTTTTTTTTAGAAAAATTCAATTTTAGAATATTAAGTAAGATTTCCTAAAATTATGAATGTAAAAATTAGGGTTACAATCTATATTTAAAAAAAAGATCTTAAAAACTTTTATAACAATCGATAATTCATTATAAGCAACCAATATTAATTAGTATTCAACTATGCATAGCTGCATTTAGCTTGTGAATGATTTTAATAATTTTTCAACAGATACCACAATTTAAATATTTAATAAGGATTTTTTAATTAAAAAAAATTAAACATTCGTCTCACGGAATGTTGGTTATATTTTGTTAAAAATTGAGAGAATTCATAGCTTTAAGATGAATACTTTGTAATAAGAATTAATATTAACAACAGTATGTACTATATAAGAAATATGTTGATTACAATTTAATTATATCACGGTACATCCGTAGTCCCTAAACTGTGAAATACGAAACTCTAGAGATGCGTGAGCTGTTCTAAGAAAAAATATTTGATAAATAGCTTTGGTAAAGTACCTCTTATAATAAATCAGACCTAAAAATATTCACACAAACCCCTTTGAAAACACATGGAAGTTTTGCAAGCAAGTTGAACAATTCTTGTGAATCATTTATACGGAAATATTTGTCAAGATATCTAATGATAAAAATTGCCAGTATCTTAATATAATTTTGGCAAGTTATAAAGGAAAGGCGTATATGTTTAATAACAATTAATACATAATTTAAACCCTAATTCGCTGGCCCTAATTCAGCGACAGCTTTAAAAATCATAATAGGTCTCCATTTTAGTCCAAAGACTTTTTCCGTATCTTCAATTGTTATGTTTCATAGAATACAATTTCTCTCCTCTTTGGCCTTATAGGTTATACAAAACTTTCGCACTTAGTATTTTATTTTATTATACTACATATATATATATATATATATATATATATATATATATATATATACATAGAGAGAGAGAGAGAGAGAGTGAAAGACTATTGACTTATGTCCTGCCCCCACCTTAACTTGAGAATGGTAATAGCTATCTATTGCTATAAATGTGATATCTAGGTATATCCTAAATTGGCTGTGCCCTACAATGAGAAATCAGTTACAGTACTGACTGGTGAGAAAAGATAGTGTTGTTTTTATCTCAACAACAGTAAGAAATACGGTAAAAAGTTTACAAAGCTGTTGAATGTCTTCAATTTAATATGTAAAGACGCTTTGCGCACTATAATACATCGAATAACACGTGTAAAATGCTAAAAAAGTACTTGTTTGCAATTTCCAGCTCTTACTCTACGAAAAGCACGAGAAAGAAAAAGGAACCATTAGTTATCAGTAAATACGTTTATTTTCGGTGTCAATAAGGTTTTCCTTCCCTAGGTATTTCGACTTTTTTGATTTCTTGCTACACATTTTGTAGCATATCAGGTGACAAGCTGGTACAAGCATCAATAACTTATTTAAGATCCTTCAGTGCTCCGAAGGGTTACATACATCTGTTGTGGTTCAAATATCCTCACAGAAAAAGTCTGATAGGATCAGATCAAGGGAGTGTGGAAGCCATTCTACGCAACCTTTATCCCGATGCTATGATGCTACGAGGTACTGCTTTACTTTTATGCAGAGCTTCGGAATGTCTTTTAGCATCTTGTGCCGAGGAAGCATGTTCTAGTATTAATTGGAACGGATGAACCCCAACTTTGCTCAGCACTTTTCAAATATGACTTTTTGAAAAGCTACATTTATGACTAATCTTTGTTATGCTGCTTTGTAGATGTGAAAACATTTCTACAAAATACATCGTTTGGTTGAGCTTGACGCCCTAATTTACTAACTAGTCTGTTGGATCGAGGTCGGTTGATTACATAGCCAGTCTCCCTTAATTGATTCATAATATTTTGGAGGATCTTCCGTGATGGATACTGAGCTCCAGGAAAACGTTCTCATTTCAGCCACGATGTTGTTTGTCTTGCAGTCACATTTTGCACCAGCTAGAATCACACCGCAATACTCATTATTTGAAAATTCCTCTATGACTACGAGCTCTTCAGTGTAAAACGTTTAAATCAAATACGGGTGGAATTGAGTCAATAAGTCTTGAGAAATGAGTTCACTTGATTTGCATGCAACATACACAAGTCTGTTTTTAAGCACAACAAATAAAGCAGGCTAATATGGGATTTTCATCTTGGCTCCTTTCTGCAGGCCAATATTATAGGCGACTTTTAAATTGGTCCTTACATACTGCCTCAATGTTTCAACAGGCGTACTCTTTGCATGTTTTTTGAAGAGATGTTGCCAGATTTCATAAATAGTTACTGCAATATTACGTTGACACATTTGGTTTCAGCTTAATGGGAAGCCTGTACACTTCAGCATCAATAAGCGAAAATTCCTCGACAGGTCCTGTCTTCTTCTTGGATTGGAAAAGACAGACCAGTCGCATGACTACTACGATTCTCTGACTACACCTCCATGCATTTCTTCTTCTGGGGATACATGAACTATTAAGTATGCGAGACATCCATAACATTTGACATCGTCCTCATCGCAAGGATCGTGAAAGTGGTGGCAAGTATCTATGATAAGCCTGCACAACTTAAGCAAATTTGTAAGCCCATGCGTTGTAAGCTAGAACCATGCGCATCACACAGGATGGAAGGAATTTTGAACATCTTCTATAAATTAATCAAATCTTTCCTTTTTATCGTTAAGTTTGTTTTTGTCAGTAAAAACATGTTAACACCCCTAACAACTCCATTTCAATGCGTGTCGGACACTCGGTTTGGTTTCGGACGAAGCTTATTCGACATAATCTCGCAGAACAGCACAGGAATTTAGAAAACGAACTTTCGGAACACCCTGCATATATACGTATGTATGGAATAATTCACTTAAATATTTTCTAAAGGAATTTAATTTAATAATGGCCTTGAGCCTTTCAAGACTGTGCAATAATTAATCTTTAGTTTATCCACCTAACGGGAAATAACCATAACTTTATCTCCTAAAAAAACTGATACGTTAGCGTTTTTAAAAAAAGATGATGCAATCTTGCAGCATCCGCGTATTTTGATCAATCACAAAAGATTTTATCGGAAATTGTTGGATTGTAAAGATTTCCTGTTGAACTAAACTATAAAAAACTGAAATCTCAAGAGCGAAAAAAAATGTTTTTGTGAACTGTCCTTTAAACCGCACGCGTTGTGCTTTTTGTGTAGCTTTTTTATCTGTTTTTTCGTTTGATGTTTGTATAAAATCAATGTGGGTTTTAAGTATCAAGATGTATCCTCATCAAATGATCACCGATTACACCCAGACGAAATATCCTCCCTATACATGCATGTCCTAAAGTAAATGAAAAATGCTTCAAGTAAAATGTTATCACCCCCTATATATATGACTAGGCACAAAAAAACCAATAATAATTTTATAACACATTTTTAATTAAAATTCGAATTATTTTTTTCACTTAAATTAAAAAGAAATCGAAACAGCATCAGTGACAAGAAAAGTTCTTATACAATACCAGTAATACATAAGAAAACAAAAGAACCCCCTCTGTTAGAATGACCAATTCTAAAAATTTATTTTCAGGACCACCGAATGTAATAAGAGCAAACAATTATTCACTGGATTCCGATCACAATAATTAATAGTTTTATCATAGCCGAAATTCTTTAACGATAACGCAAGTTTTCGGCATATTATAATAAAATTTTAAAAAAACCTGCTTAGAGTAACCATATATTTAATACACAACCTGTGGCCAGAAAGTTCGGTGAATGAATTTTTATTTCAAATACAGTATTGTACAGTATCAAATACAATTTACTGTCCTTCAAAATAATCTCCATGGATGGTAATGCACTGTAGGGTACGAGTATATAAGTCCTAGAAACTCCTGTAAAACAGTTCTTTCAGTATGACTTTCAGCTCGGCCGTCACGTTGCTTTGAATGTGGATGATATTCGTAGATCTCTTTCCCTTTAGGGCTGACATCAATCTGGGAAAGAGGAAGAAGTCTGCAGGTGCCAAATCATGCGAATAAGGGGGTGATCAAGTGTCACAACTCCATTCGCGGTCAGGAACTGCCGTACAACCAAGGCGGTGAGTGCGCCGCGACACTCCACAATAAACCTTTGGAGCTCGGAGTTAAACTAACAGGGAACCTTGCCAATTACAAACATGTTCAAACAGATATTGACCTTCACCACGCGGGACGCTTTGATATTCTACTAGTACAGCAGGGACCTACCTGTACAGGCTCATTCACCGAACTTTCTGGCTACAGGCTGTATGTATCAGAAATTTCAGTAATGGCTATAGGATCTGACTGAATAATTAAGTGTTCAATAAGGTATCAAACTACGTTCGGAACCGTGATTTTAAAAAGGCACATAAATGGATAATTTTCATGATATTTAGTGCCACTTAGATTAGAATACATGTATAAAATTATTTTAAGGACATTTTGACAAAAAAAATTTATTTAAATATAATATTTTGGCAAAAAATTAACTTAGAACAATCTTTTTCCAAATGTTCTCCTTTTGAGAAAAATGGTTCTATTATAACAATATTTTGCCTGTATATAGCTCAGACTTCTCTACAGAGGCTTAACTATGATTTTTAAAAAATTCACATTATTTTCAGAGTTACAACCATTTGAAATAATTATCGGCGTTTTTTTCTTAAAATTTCTCCCCTCTGTAGTCGTAAAACACGAATAAACCCACTTCTAAGTTATATATTTCAAAAATTCTAGTTGAGCCTCTGTACAGAGGTATCAGCTATATGCAGGCAAAATATTATTATAATAGAAGCATTTTTCACAAAAGGAGAACATTTTGAAAAAAGGTTATTCTAAGTTAATTTTTACTCGAAATATTGTACTTAAATAAACTTTTATTGTAATACTATTCTTAAAACAGTTTTATATACATTTTCTAATCTTAGTGACACTAAATATCATAAATATTATCCTTTTATGCGATTTTGTAAAATCACGGTTCCGAACGCAGTCGGATACCTTAATTTCATACTTCGCAACAACGCTAGGGCTTTTGGCAATGTACCTCGTAATTTTGGACCATGGGGATGACCCCTAAAATGGTATTCCCTTCTTCAAACTTCCATATTCCGCCTATATAAGGACCTTAAGTCTCGACCTTAGGTGCATCAGCAGCTCTATATGAGCCACTCTGCACAAGTCTTCTGTAGTATATGGGCACGAACCCGCGGCTCGACAAAAGAAACACAGGCAAATTGTTTGCAACTGTGACTGCTCGCATCCTTACTCGCCCAGGGACTCTGAAAAGATGACCAGGATATACACAAAGGATAAAGTCTATGAACCAACCACTCATATAAAAAAGATACAAGGAATCCACGTATAACATGTAAACACCGCATTTCAGAGACGTTTGTCTCTGAAGGGCGATAATGAGACAATGCGTACTTACATCACCTTACAAGAGAATGAAGCTCCAACTGTGGGTGCAGTGTGTTTATTAAACCTCTTCGAGTTAAGTTGATATACTATGCTAGTTTTGCCAACACCTGCAAGAAACGAAAATCAGTTGCACGTTAAATTGTAGAAGAGAGCATCAGATTAAACAATAGTGTTACAAATTCCTTTGAAGTACGGATTTTTTTCCTTTTCATTCGAAAAATTCCAAATATTTTGTTTAAATTAATAACAATGTTACATTTAAATATTCAGAGAAGAACTGAAAATTATATATGCTACTCTGTATTAGCATTTAGAGTTTTAGCCAATTCTCAAAAATTCAGCTTGATTCCATTTATTAATAACGTTTATAAATATCCGTATGAGATTATAACCTTTTAAGACTAAAGCAAATTCGTGCATTTCATGTCCCAGAAGGGGTTGCCAAGTTTTTTTTAATTATATTTTCCAGTTACATTAAGAACAGTATAGTGTTAATAACTAGAAGAATTAAATATTTAAAGATAAAATTATTTTGAGTCTTAAAGGGATAAGAATGTCTAACCCGCACGATCGTGCGAGCTGGGTCTTAAAGGGATAAATTGATAGTATAGGTCAGTGGTCTTCAAACTTTTTCAACTCACGGAACGCCTAGAACTTGAAGGTGCTTTTGTGGAACCCCTAGAACTAGAAAGTGTTTTCGTGGGACTCCATTCCATACACATACTTTGAAGAATGTATCTCAAAATAATATTTAAAGGAGATCAACATGTTATAGGTACTTTATGTAAAGGCAATTAAAAAATATTTTATTTATTACTAAAAAATTCTCTAATCTTATTTTTTTCAATATAATTTACTCATTAATAATATTAATTTGTTATTCAAGTGTCACCAACCCATGAAATATATTTAGTAACTGGGATACATGCTAGTAATTTTTATACAATCTGTCAAAGTTTTTGTCTATTGAGATTAAATACAATCACATTACACATTCTGACTTAAATTTTTGTTTAAACTTTGATTTTGTAGCCAATTACGTTGAGAAATATTGCCACACGCATAATTTGCTACAAGTCCCGATAGCCGAGTTGGCAGAGCGTTGGACTGAACTTCCTCAGGTCTCGGGTTCGAATCCCGGCCCCGGCAGATTTATCCAAAGACTGGAATTTTGTTTCCGTTTTTAATGTATTGTTTCTCTAGGTTCTAGATGAATCCAGATCATTCTTTAGAGTGCATACTGGTTATTTCTCGAATATTCCGAAGTGTATAAAAGCAAAGTTCATCGCCAGTTGGGGATGTTCTCAGTCCAGTGTTGTATCGAGCTCCAAGCGTTAGAATAAATCTAATTGTTTGTTTAATTGAACTGTGTACTTCTTTCGAACTCCGTGACAAGTTTGGTGGAGGCGCCGGGTACAATTACGTCAAACGTGGATAATAGTGACAACCTTCGCAGGAGCCTCCGGTTAAGAGGATTATCCCCGAATTCGGACTGTTAAAAAATAGTAGGAAGAGGACAAAAATGCCGACCGAGCAAGAAGCCAAGCCCGCTGTAGTAACACCTTCGTTACAGCAATGGAGGAGCCCATCGACCTTCCGAGGAGCTCCTGGGGAAGACCCTCTCAAATGGCTTAAAGAGTACGATCGAGTAGCCAACTTTAACAAGTGGGATGACATGATGTGCCTGGCTAACGTTTATTTCTTTCTTGACGGAACTGCGAGACAGTGGTATGTCAACAACGAAGACGCCTTAGATTCCTGGGAAGCGTTTAAAAATGGACTAAGTGGACTTTTCGGTGACCGTCAAAAATATACCAGAAGGGCAGAAGAACAACTAAAATGCCGAGCCCAGCGTTCAGGCGAGAGTACACAGTCCTACATACAAAGTGTATTAGGACTTTGCCAAGAGGTAAATCCTCTGATGAAAGAAGACGAAAAAGTGTCACACCTAATGAAAGGTGTTGCTGAGGATATTTATCAGGCCCTGTTGACGAGAGAAATCAACGACACAGCAAGTTTTATCAAATGGTGCAACTATATCGAAGATATGAAGCAGAAGAGAGTTGGTCGACCGAGATTTGAAAGGCTTCCAAACGTCGTACCGGTTGCATCCCTGACGGATGAGACTGATTTGGTCTCTCTTATTCGCACAATCGTACGAGAAGAAGTCCATCGACTAGTTAACCAGACGCAAGAATCTTTGGACTCCGATCCCCAATCCTTAGAAGAGATCGTTCAAGACGAAGTTGAAAGGGTTTTGGCCCCAGTGTCAACAAAACCTACAGAAACTAGACCACGACCAACATACGCCGCTGTAACCAGGAAATACAGAGCTCCTGTTCAGAAATTCCCACCTGAACCAAGAAAAACAGATGTGTGGAGAACGGCTGACAACAGACCTGTTTGTTTCCACTGCGGACGTCCTGGGCATGTAATGCGCTACTGCCGAGAGAGAAAGGCTGTCTTTGACAACTCTCGAAACCGCCGACGGAACTTCGACGACGTTGGCACTGAAGAAGAAATACGCCGACCAAACTCTTCTCGCCGTTTTACGCCAAGTCCCACGAGAGGCCGATCCCCAATACGTCGTTACAGATCCCCGTCGCCATATCGCCGATCCAGTCAGTCGCCAGGCCGTAGGAGCGAGGAAAACTAAGGAGAGCGACCTTCCAAGGAGGTGAGGCCGCGTGTACTGGAAATCCTCCGTCGACCGCCAAGATGACTGGTAACCAACTAGACGTAATAATAGATAAGAAGCCGATACGCGCTCTAGTAGATTCTGGGGCATCGTTTTCTGTCATATCCGATAAGTATCGCCGATTTTTAAAGAAAGTTCTGTTTGCTGATGCCAAGAGCGTTATGCTGAAAGTTGCGGATGGAAATTTTGTTCGGCCGATAGGGAAATGTGTTTTACGTGTCCGTATAAACAATCGAGAACTGCCTTTTGAATTTATTGTTTTATCACATTGTAGCCATGACGTCATCCTAGGATGGGACTTTTTAGAGGCGTCTCAAGCCGTTATAGACTGTGGACAAAATGAACTTGTTCTAGAAGACATCTGTCGAGACTCCACAGCGCCTGACGCCTGGAATTTGTATGCCACCAGGGACTATACACTTAAGCCGCATTCTTTAACTAGAATAACAGTATCAGGATATCAAACCCGAGGAGACATAAATGTAGTTCTAGACGGCAGCAAACATTTGCTCTTCGAGAAAAATATTGCTACACCGTCCATGGTATCCACATATCGTAACGGAAAAAGTGATGTCTGGGTTACCAACCTGCAGTTCCGAAACCAAATCATCCCTAGAGGAATGTGCATAGGCCAAGCTGAACCACTAAATGAAGGGCATCTATGTGTTATTTCCGACACATCGGGTTGCTTGGATGACCAGCAAGAAACTTCGGAGTCACAGATGAATTGTTCGTTAATGATGTCACCCGAGTTAAGTGACGAACAGAGAAACAAGCTATCCGAACTACTCCGGAAATTTTCTGGGCTTTTCACGAAGACCGACAAGTCGACAGCCGCGAAGACGAATGTGAAACACAGGATTTTTACTGGTGATCATGCTCCAATCAACCAACGAGCCTACAGAGTCTCGCCGACTGAAAGACGCATCATTCATGAAGAGGTTCAGAAAATGCTTGATGAAGGTATCGTCCAACCCTCTGAAAGCCCTTGGTCATCACCCATTGTGCTCGTAAGAAAAAGACGGTAGTTGGCGTTTTTGCGTCGATTATCGCAAGCTGAATAGCGTCACGAAAAAAGACGTTTATCCTCTGCCTCGTATTGACGATACGCTCGACTGTCTGAAAGGTGCCATGTTCTTTTCTTCCATGGATCTCCGATCTGGTTATTGGCAAATAGAAATAGACGAAGCGGATCGTGAAAAGACGGCATTTATTACCCCGAAGGCTTATACGAGTTTAAAGTCATGCCGTTTGGTCTCTGTAATGCACCTGCGACCTTCGAGAGAATGATGGACAATTTGCTACGCCATTTTAAATGGACTATGTGTCTTTGTTACCTAGATGACATAATAGTGTTCTCAGAAACTTTTGAAGACCATCTTATACGATTAAGACTTGTTCTAAAATGTCTTCAGGAAGCTGGTCTTAAATTAAATTCAAAGAAGTGTCTTTTTTGCTGCCCAAGAAGTAAAGATTCTGGGCCATCTTGTATCTAGTAATGGCGTTCGTCCCGATCCCGACAAAATAAAAGCCGTAAGAAATTTTCCCACTCCAAAGAATATACATGACATACGAAGTTTTCTTGGCCTTTGTTCATACTTTAGAAGATTTATTAAAGGTTTTTCTGTTATCTCGCCGAACCTTTGCAGTCGTTGCTGAAAAGTGGCGTGGAGTTTCATTGGGGTCCTGAAGAGGTGGAAGCATTTAACAGTCTTAAGAAAGCACTTACTTCGGATCCAGTATTGGGGATGTACGACGAAAGAGCTTCTACAGAAATCCATACTGATGCAAGCGGGTACGGTATCGGAGCTGTCCTAGTACAAATTCAGAATAATGTCGAGAAAGTTATAGCATACGCTTCTAGAACTCTGACAAAAGCCGAAAAGAATTATTCCACCACAGAAAGGGAATGTCTTGCCATCGTATGGGCTACCAACAAATTTCGGCCGTATATATTCGGAAAACACTTTACTGTTGTAACTGACCATCATTCCTTGTGCTGGCTCATGAATTTAAAGGATCCTTCAGGAAGGCTTGCCAGATGGGCCCTCCGACTTCAAGAGCATGATTTTGACGTAAAATATAAAACCGGTAAGAAGCATAGTGACGCTGACGCTCTTTCGAGAAATCCAGTGGAAGAGGAAACGGAAACATCAGACAAATTTTTAGCATTCACGACTAGTATGAACCTTGCTATGGAACAGAAAAAGGATCAAGACCTTGCGAAATTAAAACTTTTGATAAACTAATACAAAAACGAAGAATTCAGATTTATCGACGGTAACCTTTGCAGGAAGAATTTTGATCCAGATGGAAAGTTGTGGTTGCCAGTCATTCCTAAACATCTACGAGCAGACATACTAAGGCACTTTCATGACGCCCCCACCGCAGGACACCTTGGTTTCGCGAAAACTTATGACAGGATACGCAAGAGATTTTAATGGCCGGGAATGTACCGAAATGTCGTTCGGTATGTCATGCATTGTCGGGAGTTCCAAAGGAGAACGTCGGTTCCTCAACGACCACCTGGACGTTTAGTTCCCATCCCTTCAGCTCTGGCTCCTTTCCATCGCATTGGAATTGATCTCCTTGGGAGATTTCCAAAGTCTGCTCATGGAAACAAATGGATAATAGTCTGCACGGATTACTCAACACGATATGCAATAACAAAAGCCTTGCCGACAGCCGAAGTCGACGAAATAGCGAAGTTCTTACTTGAAGAAATTGTCCTCAGGCATGGAGCTCCTCGAGTAATTATCACAGATCGTGGAGCCGTCTTTCGATCCAGACTTGTTTCCTCTCTCGTCGACTTGTGTAACATTGATCATCGTTTCACAACGGCGTATCATCCCCAAACAAATGGACTGACGGAGCGCTTCAATAAGACCTTGGCCGACATGTTGTCAATGTATGTGGATGTAGAGCAGAAAAATTGGGATGAAATTCTACCATTTGTAACCTTCGCTTATAATACCGCTAAACAAGAGACCACAGGTTTTACGCCGTTCTATTTACTTCATGGTCGTGAAGCGGAAACGACACTAGATACAATGCTACCATTCTGTCCTAACGATTTTGATGACAATAACATCACCAAGATAGCAGCCAGAGCCGAAGAATCACGACAGCTAGCCCGAGTGCACACTCTGAGAGCTCAAGACAAAGATCGTCGACGTTACGATTCCAAACACCAAATGGTATCCTACGCTCCCGGAGATCTCGTATGGGTTTATACTCCAGTGAGAAAAGTCGGTCTCTCCGAAAAACTCTTAAGAAGGTATTTCGGACCGTATCAGGTGCTACGCCGTTTATCAGCCGTGACTTACGAAGTACAAGATTTTGATCCTGCTTCACGAAAAAGAAAACTAAGAGAAGTTGTCCATGTACTGCGTATGAAACCGTACCATGATCCCGCCGAGCAAATCGAAACCGAGGATATTCCTCCCAAAGAATCATACAAAGGACCCATCACTCGTTCCAGAATGAAGACCCTTGAACAAAATGACAGCGGGGCGCTGTCTTCTTTTTCGAGGGGAGCAATGCCACACGCATAATTTGCTACAAGTCCCGATAGCCGAGTTGGCAGAGCGTTGGACTGAACATCCTCAGGTCTCGGGTTCGAATCCCGGCCCCGGCAGATTTATCCAAAGACTGGAATTTTGTTTCCGTTTTTAATGTATTGTTTTTCTAGGTTCTAGATGAATCCAGATCATTCTTTAGAGTGCATACTGGTTATTTCTCGAATATTCCGAAGTGTATAAAAGCAAAGTTCATCGCCAGTTGGGGATGTTCTCAGTCCAGTGTTGTATCGAGCTCCAAGCGTTAGAATAAATCTAATTGTTTGTTTAATTGAACTGTGTACTTCTTTCGAACTCCGTGACAATATATTTCACTTAAACGCAATGTTCTGGATGGCGTTAAAATGTCAATAGTTGTGTGAGAAATCCCGTGTATTTTATATGAGAGAGAATTTGCAACTTAAAATTTAGAAGCTGTTCTTGCTTAATATTAGCTTGTTGATATGTTGTTCCCTTTCCTTCATTATATCTGTTGTTTTCCACAAATGTAAGAAAGTGCATTTTCCATGAGAAAATTATTTAGTTTTGCAAGACATTGTGCTAACTCACGACTGTAAAATTATTTCGTAGAACTCGAGATAATAAACAATAGAATATTCACAATCTAGTAGGATATATATAAAGATAAAACGCGTTTTAATATTCCTTTATTGTATTACAATAAAAGTTTAAAAATTATTGCAAAATAAAGTTATTATATATAAAAAAAAAATTTTCGGTTTTAATGAATGAGATGAGTTTTAGATACTTGTAACAATACAAACTTCATAGAGAACGTTAATCCATTTTTGCATGCACATTTTTCTTCTCGATTTTTTTTATTGTCATTCGTGGAACCCCTGGGTATGTGCCTTGTGGAACACAGTTTGAAGACCACTGGTATAGGCAAACACTATAAATTATAGTTTTCGTTTATACACTTTCAAGTTATTTACTAGAAAATGGTTCTGTTTTTTCGTTTAATAACATATTGATTTGAATTATTTAATTTGTCATAAAAGAGAAATTATTGAAACAAATATTTGAAAAATAATTTTTTTTTTCAAATTCAATGACACACAACCGATTTGCAAGCCCATGAAAATTTAGAATATAAATAAAAATGGAAAATTCAGAGTTTTTTTCCTCAAGAGTGAATGACAAATTCTATGATACCAATTTAAATGTTTTTTACCCCTAGTTTATTTTTGCATGATGTAAACTATTTTTGTTCGGAAAAGTTACTTTCTGTGCTTTCACTTTTTTAGGACCAGATGATAAACAGTCCGCAGTTCCTTCTCTATATCTTAATCTTTCATAATTCAACTTTTATCTTAACTCGTTTGTTTTATTTAAACTTATTTAACCAATTCAATTCTCCTGGTGATAATGTCGCGTGTTTTGTATTCTATTCAAAGATTGATACTTAGATTGAAGATTGATTCGGAGATAATGAATGGTGTATCTCTTGGGCCTTTTTCTTATGCATGTGGTTTCAGTTTACATAAAACAACATCAAAATATTTATTTTGTTCAATGAAAGTCATACAATGTCAATTCACACCGGACAAAATGCGTTGTCCGGTACGATACGTTTGTTAATACGGTGATTTCATGTACATATTTTAGAATTAAATGCCTTTACCAGAGTTGAGTATTTCATCAAAAACACTCAGTCCTATTAAAACTGATAAAAAGAAAATTTTTGTTTGTTCCAAAGGAAAGATACTATGTTTAGGTTTAAACAAAGGGTACTATGTGTATGGGTCTTTTCTTTGTGTATGATTTAAGTTTACTTAAAACAGTTTACATAAACCAAAAAACAAGTGAAGCTATTTCTAATTTCCTTTATTATTTTTATGGTAAGGTAACGCATGAGGAAATCTATGTATGTATAAAAAAAGCGACTCACTCATCACGAAATCTCCGAAACTATTAGGCCTACATATTTGAAATTTGGAAGGCATGTTCCTTTTGTTGAGTAGAGATCCGCTAAGAATAGTTTTTACAAAAATCGGGTCTCAAGGGGGTTGAGGGGTGTTTTTGAACTAATTCCCCGTTTTTAAACTATTACACCTAATGACTCGACATTTGGCAAATAATACTTTTATTGAGTTGAGATTCGATAAGAACGGGTTTTAAGGAAATCCACACTCAAGGGGAGGTAGCGGGGGTTATGGAAACGTAAGAGATGAATAAATCTTTCTTTTTGAACTTTTAGACTAAAAGATTTTAAATTTGGTAAAAATATTTCTTCTGTCTAATGGTGAACCGCTAAGAACGGGTTTTGCGGAAATTGATTTCCAAGGTAGTGTTAAGGGGATGTTTTAGAAAAAGAAGGAATTCCTATTTTAGAACTATCAGACCAACACGTTTGAAATATTGCTATCATGTTTCTTTTGTTGAATAGAAATCGCCAAGATAAATTTTTGCGAAAATTGACTCCAAGGGGAGGGCGGTGCAGGCATAGGCATGTTATACATACTAAAATTCTTTTTTTGAACTATTAACTTGCAGACTTGAAATTTGGAAAGCATGTCTACACTGTTGAGTAGATAATTGTAAACAATGGGTTTTGAGGACATCGATTATTAAGTGTGGCTCCGGGGAGAGATACGAGGGAATCACAGATAAAAAATTCTAGTTCAATATAATTTCAAAATCCTTTTAGAAATCAGCAATATTCAATGAAAAAGTTATTTCAATTTTAAAATGCTTGTATGAAGCCAAATTAGATATAAAATCTTCTGACTCTGAATTCTACAAGCAGTTTCATCCTATTTTTGACCTTTATTTCAAATAATTACCTTACATTATACTGGTTTACGTTATTCTGATGTATTACTTTCCTCATTTAATCATTACATTTATATTCTTTAAGATATTTATTTCTATTACACCATATTTCTTAAACATAGCATCGATTGTCAGTAGTGCTGTCGATTGGATTATTTAGGCTACGAATTTTACGATCACTAGCTCTCTAGACTGCGATTATACCTATTTGCACCTGTTATGAAAACACTCAGGTGTGATTTTGACTGTGTGCATGATTCCTATGCACAGAATTTTGTTTGATCAACAAGCTATTCTTGCGTTATCACTTTTCAAGCAACATCTGCTTGATAAAAGTACACATAGCTATGGAATTGCGCTTAATGTTTTCTCATCGTCTCGCCTACCACAAATCGTTATCTTCCTGCAATCTTTAAGAAATATTGAAAGTACGAATATTAAACGAAGCATATATACTCACGTGCGAATCGTACGAGCAAGTATATAGGCACGTATGTACACATGAATATTTAAAACACCTGTATCTAAAATCAAATTATAGTGGAAGATAATAAAAACAATCAGAATGAATCTGTGAGATATTTATGCAGACTTTTGTTTTAAAACACATATGTAGCAATGGACAAATATGAAAGTGTAATTTTTAATATTGGACAAAAGAAACAGAGATAATCTTCGAAATAAAAAAAAACATTAAATAGTTAAATGAATAATAATAAGAAAAGAAACAACAGTGCCATCAGAATCTATTTGTTTCGCTAGATAAACTGACTATTACTAGCATTATTCACACACACACGCACGCACACACTCACAGGAGTTAGTGAGTGAGTGTAATACTAACGCACTGCAAACTAACACGAGGGCTATTCACAACTTACCTCGTAATTTTGAACCTTGGTCAAGTGATGAGGACGACACCTAAACTGGCACTCCCTAACTATTACATCACAACAACCAGGGGAAATTGAGCTTCGACAGATTTACACCAGTGCTTCCCAAACTTTCTATACTTGCGCCCCAATTTTCAATCATAACTTTCATCGCACCCCCTCCATGTAATATGTTTGTATTGAATTCTATAATAATGTGTTTTAATGTAAAACTACAATACCACTTTAATTATAAACCGTACAAACTATCAAGATAAGTATTAAATTTTGTATATAATTTTATGACATGTCTATAGGGCCATTGGTTATTATTACTTAGCTTAGTACTGTTAAATTAATTATGAAACACTCTGCAGTATTGATACATTTATAAGTGTATTATATCAGTGTAAATGGGTATTTTATCTTTTATTATGTCTGATTGTATTTTGTTTTGTTTCCTTTTAGTAATATAATACTGTTTAAAAATAATCTTTCGTTTTTGACTTTTCAATATACTCACCTCCCCCCCTTGTAAGGTTATCACGCCCCCTAGGGGGGGCGCCCTACAGTTTGAGAAACATTGGATTTATACTATTCACAGGAGATTAATACGTAAGGATCCTAATCAATTAAGAAATTTTCAAAGGCTTTTTCGACATGTCTTTTAAGTTTTTGATTTGCTCATCGGATTTGAATTAGATGAAAAGCTGTTGAAATTTCAATTATTTCAAGAAATTTTTTTTCTAGTAGAGTTAAAGATAGAGCCATAGTATGCAATGGGATGTACTAATTCTACTATTGTTCCCAAGAAAAATTCGATTTAAAGAAAAACTTATTTTGATAGCATTTGAAAACCAAATTCTGACTTATACTGAAGTCTAGATATTTCTTACTTTTAATTACTGGGAGAAATCTTATAAAGAAACCTAAATTTATTTAAAACATTATGAAAGATATTTTTGTAAGTCTGAGCCTTTTGATATTTTAATTGCTCTTTTACACATAAAGATCAAACCTTCAAATTAATAACCATTAAGAAATTTACAAAAGCGGTCATTTCAGTTTTCATAGTTCAAGTTTTGGATTTTTGATCCAGTGTAATTTGTAATCAGTTCTGACATAAATGTCGTTTTTATTTCTTGACTTCATTCTAGATTTTCAAACTTTCGAATAACATTATGCAGATCTTGAATCAGAATATTTATTATGTCTTAAGGAAATTTAAAGCGTTTTTTCAATCTCTGTTGTTTCAGCTTGATATATAGAAAAGAGAGAGAGAGAGATTCAGACTTAAGTTTATATTACTTTTCTATTAAAAATATTGTCAGAACTGAAGATAATGAATACACAGAACCTATTCTGATTTTAATGCCGACTCTAAAAATTCTGTTTAGTTCGATAGTTTATCAGAATTCTTCTGTTGATTGTTCCCGCTGTGTATGTTAAATCTTCCAAGGCTCTATGTCCTCTCGTTGATGTGGTGTGGTAATTAAGAGAGGCTCGTGTATGTGTTGGGCTCCTCACTTGACCGAGGTTCAAAATTACGAGGTACGTCACCAACAGCCCTAGTGCGGCATTAATATCTCTCTTTCTGATAGTTCGTTGAACATGTATTCGTTGCATATTTAATATTCATGTCTATACCCATTTTCGTTTTCTTGAATGAAATAGATTTCAAGAATTTTTCTTTTGTTTCCAGTAATAAAATACACATTCTTTTAAACCTTTATCTACCGACGGTACTTATAAGTACCCCTCACTTTAAAATTACATAGAATAACCATTGTTATGAACATTCTGACGATACTTAGCAGGAATATTCTTTGAAATCCACTCTTCCAAGATATATAACAACACGGGTTCTATGATGAATATTTTAGAGGGGAAAGCGAATAGTTTTATTGCAGAAATTGTGTTTTCAGCTGATGGCGTTTGCAGAGGATTGCAAAGATTGTCATTTTGGTTCCGAAAAAATAGTTCATGTCAAAAGGTAAGTGTCCTATTTTTTTGTATATTAATGAAGGCCTTAGAAAACGATTTGACTATTTATTTTAAGTGAACTTTGCATATAATTAATTTTACAGTTGATTATCTTTAATAAATTAATTAGCTCTAACGAATTAAATTTCCCAAAGGTGAGTATTTTGTTTATGTATATCCCTTAATTTTTAATGTAGTGATTAAAAAATCTTGCATGAAAAAAACTGCAGTAAATCATAATGCGGTAGATAAAGGGTTAAGTTTCAGGGAATGTACTTGCGATTTTTAAAGCAAAAATCAATTTTTTGTTTTTCAAGCACGGTAATTTTGTCACGATAGTAATACATTTTGAACTCTTACCTGATTCTCGAAAATAATATGGATCATATCAGTTAGAAATGGCTTCCCTCAATTATTTTTGATGATTAAAGACTTTTCCAAAAAGTAATATAAGATGAGAGATTACAAGCTTAGTTCAAAAGCTTGATAATTGAATTTATGACGATAAGTAGTGCTCAAAAGTTAAGCCTTAAAATAACCAGATATTTTCTGTTTGCATCTTCTATAACAAAATAAGCTTTTATCTGTGATACACTTTTCATTCCCATCACATTGGCTTCTTATATGAACAGCTATTGTATTCAAGCTGTGTGTAGCGAGTAAATATTCAATATCCAATATTTACATTTATGAATATCTAAGAAGTATATTGTAGTAGATAATCATTACTATACACCATATGATTTCTCCCATTTAGAATGTTATTATTGTGTGTGTGCTGTGCTTTGAAAACTAATGTATCTCACACAATCTGTATATTTTTCAAAGATGCACGTTTAACGTAAAAGTTTGGTATTCTTGTTAGAAATTTTTATAATTATTTAAAGAAGAGAGATATGTTATATTTTGAAGAGAGACCCTGAAATAATGGAGTAAATATTTTTCTTTATGTGTGTAAAAAATAAAATTTTAAAAATTAGTAAAAGTTACTTTTTTTAATTGGTTTGAATAGTTATTTATGCTTCTTAAACCTATTTTCTATAAACATAATTTAGTGTGAATTCGGAGCTTGTATTAAATTTATGCTTCACATAAAACATGTGTTATCTAATAAGAATAAATTAATATCATTGATACTTATGCGCTATATTGAATGAGTTAAAATCTTTTACTTCATCTTTAAAATTTGCATAAAGAAAGTATCTCTCAGATGTTTATTAAAAATCAAATGGTATTTACACACCCATGACCACCCCTTACATACATGCATATACACACAAGGATATTCTATTGTTGTATTGAAAATAGCGATTTATGATTTTCAATTATAGAGAGATTTTCAAAAAGAACGTTGTCAATGAATAATGTGCTGACTAATTATTTATATGGTCTAATGAAGGAATTTTCATTCATTGCAAACACGTAGCCAGAGTGATGCGAATTCGAGTCCTTGTGAAGGTTCAAGGTGTAGAGAAGGTCTATGCACTATAAATCTGCCAAGGATCAATGTCCTTCTGTTGGTGTGGTGGGGTGTGATAGTTAGGAGAGGGGATAGTGCTAGCTCAGGTGCCATCCTCGTCACTTGTCCGAGGTTCAAAATTGCGAGGTCGAATCCATAGAATTATGTTAGAAGATAACAATTCATTTTAATAGAAAGGGAAAAATAAGTTTTCATTTGCATTTAATAAAGCACATTTTCTTATTTAAATCTTAATGGTTATAATGGACACTCTCATTGACTTGGATAGATGTAGTATAAAAAAATAGTAGGCTTTCTCTGAGAAATATGCTGGAAAAAAAGTCTAAATATAAAATTTCTCTCATAATTCTTGAAGTTTTGGATTCATATATCGAGGGAAATGTGCAACTTTGAATTTAAGCATAAAGGTAAAAGAAAACTTAATTATAATGTTTAAATTATTCTCATATAAATATGAATACCGAATTTTTTTCATTTGTGCCAATACAATCTTATTTTCATTTTCCCAGCGAAATTAAGAAAGTATTTTATGAGCTTTTAAAAGAAATATAATTATAAAATAATAAACAATCGTAAAAAAATATTTATCAATTAGCTTCATCTAATTCTTAGTTTTTACACAATTACATGAACATAATCATAACACTAAAAACCGTTATTTCATTTTTGATAAGTTATCCATAGACATGTAAATGACCTTTGCAGTTGTTTTAAAAGTATAGGGATTAAGAAACGTATTGGCTACACTTTCAAAAATGAGTTAAAAATAAATAGACAAAGATTTTCACTTTTACTTACCGGATTTTATGTTCCACAAAGAAAGTTTAAAATTTATGCTTAATGAAATGCAAACTATAGATGGTGCAACGCCCACGTTTTGTAACATTCTCGTTTCAAAATGGCTTCACCGCTAGAACAAGCGTAATTGTAGAATAGAGGACGTCTTAAGACTCTTTGAGGCCTTGGGTCCAGATTTTGGAGGCTTTAGACCCTTATGCAAAAGAAGGTCCTACCTGAGATCTTTAAAAGTAGGCAGTATATAGAATGGATTGTCAAATATTCAAACCATAAGTGTGCACTACTTACAATCTCAAAATCCTAGGCACATACCGAATCGACCGATAACGAGTTGAATGATTGCTTATGATATTAGGCCTAGGCCTAGACATGGACAATGGTCATCACATAATAATACAGTTTTACCACTTTTGCCAAATGACATGCTTTTTGAAATTCCCTTTTTTCGGAGAGTATGTATTGGAATAATATTTGACTATTAAAATTATCCGGATCATGATCTTATTAAGACAGAGTCTAGAACGAACTGAGACCCCCGCCGAGGGACAGGCCCTGACCCAGTTGGCCCATGCATTAAGACGTCCCTGTGTAGAATGTTTATAGAATTTATATCTTCAACACATGTACAGCGTAAATGGAGTCCCATTACATTGAACTTTGGAAGTGAGAAAGTTTTTAGATGCAAAGTACCCAGGCGATGATGGTCCAATACCGTGTGGTCCCCTAGATCTCCTGACATAACACCTTTGTACTTCTTTTTGTAGAGAAACACTAAAACTATTGCGTACCGAACTCTAATTAGTAACACCGATGAATGGAAAATCGAATTATAGTGACCATTCAGAATGTTGATCCTGCGATGCATCATAGAACGTGACTAGAAATTTCGAATAAATTCGATATTTTCCGAGTATCTGTTCGCTCATTAAAATCATGTAATTAAAACAACGCAAAAAAAACTTTTGTATTTTCTTTATGGAATATAAAAAAACCGTAATTGAATATCCTTGCTTAATTATTTGTAATTAATTTATGAAAGTATAGTCATACTTTTCGAACAACCGGTATAATTATAAAATAATAAACAATCATAAAAAATGATAATCATTTACATCTATCTAGTTCTTAATTTTTACATTTTTACATGAACATAAGCATATAAAAAACAATTATTCCATTTTTAATAAAAGTCATCCTTAGTTATGCAAATTACTTTTGAAGTTGTTTTAAAATATAACAAAGAAATACATTTTTCTGATGATAGAAAATATAGATTTCTTGGTGAAAACCATTTTTGGCTGTGGATATTAATCTTTTCTCCCAAAATTTCGATAAATTACTGGAGAAAAATGAAAAATGACAAAGATATATTACGTGTATAGTATATACACAATTATTATCAACTATTTGAGCTGTATAAACTCTACAGGAAACCGGTCACGAAACCGTCAAGTTCAAGAAAAAACTGGAAGCGTATTTAGTAAATATTCATTAAGTGGAACACATTTCTCCAATCTTTCAGCTTTTAGTTTGTTGATTTTTCCTTTTCGTAAAGTAGGTGTACACGCGAAGTTATGTGAACAAGCTGTAAGTATGAACAACAATATTCTCAATGAGGGTGACGAACATTTCAAGGCTTTTCTGAGTTCGTTGCAATGCTAGATACAAATTCGAACGACGATCAATTTATAATTTTAAATGAAATTGAATATGATAGTGTGTTAGCTGTGTGTGTGTGTATTGCCTTTATTTCAATGACCTAAATAGCAATGATTTTCATTTTTAAATCCTGCGAAATGAATTTAATAAAATATGATCAAAATGAATGTAAATATGTCAAAAATTATTCTCTCTGAACATTTATTAATTTTCAAATCAATCATACAAGATATAAAAAACGCAGAAAGAAAACGAAATTCATAAAAATCCTTCAGTGATATATAAACATGATACATAGTACTTATCTCTGTTATTTTTAAAAAGCTGTCTACATAAAAAAATGAATTGTATAACAATATTTTAACCACTCCTTGATAAATATAAGACTTTTGGTAAATGGTTAAAAAGATGATATTTCATAAAAATAAAATATAATTTTGGAGATTACATAGAAGTTCTATATTTTATGAAGCAAATATATAAACCTGAAGTTAAATACAATATAATTCATAGAATTTTTTAAATGCATTCAAAACAAATTCCGTACCAGTTTGGTTAAAATCAAATTTATTTTTATTAAAGTTTGTGAACTGGCTATAAACCACACACAACATAAATATCCAATTTAAAATCCTTATTTAGGAAAATATACTATCTGTTCAAATTGTAACTTTTAATTGCTACTAGAAAAACTGATTTTTAAAAGTTACTATGCTTAATTTATGTGATGATTTATGTATTGGAAAGGAAGAATACTCTATTCTGTTCAAGATATTTGGATATTAATTTCCTCAAAACAAAACAATAAAGTTAATAGGTAGGAAGAGGGAAAGATCCCCATGAACTTTACTATCTTTTAACGAATTTCAACACTATTAAAAAATTGACGTTGTATTACGAAAAAAGGTGCGAGTCTTTCAGGTGGAGGAAATAATATATTCCCCCAATGAGGCTGAGGATTGATATTTTTACCATTGCAAACCTAGTACGCTCATCTTTTAGTGCGACACCACACACACATATAGACGTACCAATTGACGCAAGTAATTTTGACGCCTAGTTACCTCCCCAGAGGGAAGCACCTGAGCATCGACGATGCGTACTTGTTCTGGGAATTTAATTTTGCCGAGAACACCTAAGCCAAACAGGCACTCAAGGGATATTTTACATGGACGCTGTCGGTTTTCTGCATCATGAAAATCCACCGACTTAGACCGGGGTCGAACCCGCAACCTTTGGCGTATAAGACCAGTGACAAACCAACTACACCACCTAGCTGGTGGGCCTATTATCATTTACTTTTTAGCATAAAAATGATTAAACAATGATTTATGAACAGATATAACAGTTGTCGAACAGAAGTGAGAAATTAATACAAAGATTTGAGGAAAAATTGGTGGCCGTGGTAGCTAGTGGTTATGGTCATGTGCCCCCGGCTGAATTGTCGAGGGTTCAAGTCGTGGTGCCGCTGAAGAGCCACCGTGTAGATAGGGTCAATGCACGTTAAATCTGTCGAGGCTACATGTCCTGTTGTTGGTGTGCTTGTTAGACGAGGAGGTGCTAACTTGGGTGTATTCTTCGTCACTTTGTGATGGATCTTTCCGCGATCCTTCAATGAATCCTCTTGGGCAATCAATTCTCGTTATTCACAACCAATCCTTCGAAAGAAGAAAATCGTGATATTCAATTTAATTTTCTATATATAGGTTTTCTAGCTAGAATAGAGAGTAGGAGAGGAGATATACTCGAATCGATTGCTACTGAAGGTACCATATTTGAATTATTGTGATTAGGAACTTATTAGGAGGAAGTTTTAAAGTGACGATTGTTCACAGAGTTTAAATTGATATTAGATTAAATCAGATGTGATAGGTTAGAACCTTTATAAAGTAAGGATCAAGTTTGATAGTCTCCTAATCATTCGTGTATTCTCTTCGTTGTTCCACTTTTGTGGTTAGCATCGAGACATTCTCTTACTATTATTAATTGGATTTGTGTCTTTTCATTGTGTGCTAAATAAATAGGTTGATTGGATCATGGCGAGTGTTTCTTCCCTACCTCCCACATATATAGGTGCCCAAGAGAGAGATGTCAACCTCTCGCAACTTGACCGCGGCTCAAAATGACGAGGTTCGTCGCCAATAACCCTCGTGTTGCTTTATAGTTTGACTTTACTGTAACTTTCACTCACTGTAGAAAAACCGAATTTTACACCTTCCACAAGTGGCAAATTTTCAATAATTTGGTTTCTTTCAACGATCATACTAGAAAACATAACTTTTAATTCCCTTATTGTTAGAGAGGATTCCTTATTACCGCATCAAAGATGGATAAATGTATCACTCGTAATCTTCAATCACTTCTCATACTAATATCAATTAAATGCATGTGAATTAAAACATCTTTATATGATTCCCTTTTTATAAAAAATATCAATTTAAGCGATATCAAATTTTGTTTACTGATACATAAAATCTAAGAAAGGAAAGAGAGAAATTTTAAATATTTAATTCAATCTAAAAAAATGATTTACATTTTTACCCGATGTATTGAAATGTTTTATAAAAAGTGAAAAAGAGAGAAAAATGCTTTTATAAAAAGAAATTTAAAAATTTCAAAGAAATAATGCGCATTATTTACAACTGTACCGTCCTAGGAAAAGTGTAATATATTATTAAATAAATCACATCTTCGAATGTAATCACAGAGCTTTATTTAGAATAAATGAAAATTTTTCGTTTTTGTGAATATGTTGTCTTTCTGTAAAGACTTAGCTTAGCTATTTGGTTTTATACTAAATTCTATATATGTATTCTTAGTCTTGCACTAAACTCTATATATATATACTCTTAGTCTTATACTAAACTCTATAATTATTCTTAATCTTATACTATAAGCTCTACATGTACTCTTAGGGTCTTATACTAAATTTTTAGATGGATTTTTAGACGCTGCATAGATTTTTTTATAACAAAATATACTTCACAAAAAAAATATTAATCTCTTTTAAAATTGTTTCTTAAGGCAGATGTTTTTATCTTTCAGAATGTATATATTATGTTACACTTATTCGTTTGAAAGTGCATGGGTCATCTGTTTTTTTTTTTCTTTGCTACTAAATGTATAAAACAATTCAGTAGCTGTTCAAACAAGTCTGAAAATATACTGCATAGTTTTATTCCTAAATAGTTTTTCAGCTGTATATAGGAAAGGTTACTATGATATAAAATTAGCCTCAGCATTAGAAATCAAATCCCTTTTCTATCAAAGTCAACTTAAAATAAATAAAAATGTTCAATTTTTTTCAATTTAACTCATTGGCATGTCTTTTGAAGAAATTTATTTTCATTAATAATTGTAGAGTAGTTGAAAACGTTAGGTTTTCTTTATAATATAAAGAAAATATTCTTGAAAATATTTTTTAAAAACTGAATTTTTCGAATTATTGAACTTACATGTTACTATATATAACAATTCTCATATTTTAATGGCGTGTCATTTTTGAGAACGGTTATATTTCTTCTCATTGCTAAATTCAACATAAATACTAATCAGGATTCCTAGATTAAAGAACATTAATTAACTCGTATTTATCTATTTTTCATTCATATTTATCATTTTCAACCAAATTTCCTTTTTGTGTACAATCTTTAAGTAATTCAAAGTCATTTTTTGAACTTTAGATTTTTTAAAATTATTTTATCAATTTTTTTAGAGCTTTAAAAACAAAATTTAGTCAGAAATATTCTAATTTGTTTCCTGCAGTAGTCTGACCTTAAAAACTCCTACGAGAAATTTTAATCTATATATTTCTAAATAAAAATTTATTTTTTAAAGGGAAGTAGAGAGACGCGTTTCTAATTTATAAATTATATTTTAGTAATTTTTGAAAAAAAAAATGTTATTCCAACCCCCCCCCTTCTCCAAGTTCTTAAGAATTTATAGGTATTATTTTTATACTTTTTGGAATATGTATAATTTTCCTTTCCCATATAGTAAGTGTATTATCAATAAGAAATTGCTATATATATATAATAGCAAACTTATATTCTAACAAAAATAATACCAAATAAGTCTTAATACATACAAATATTGATAATAACAAATCTTTGCATTGCAATTTCACTCTGGATATTCTCTTCACATCAATTTCAGAAACCTATTTGTGGCAGCGGTAGCCTATAGAGGTTATGGTCATGAACTCGTGGTCGGAGAGTCACGGGTTCAAGTCTTAGTGCCACTAAAGACCAACCATGTCCTCCCATTGGTATGGTATGGTAGTTTGAAGAGAGGCCTGTCAACTCAAGTGTCTCTCTCTCTCTCTCACTTCACTTCACCGAGATTCAAAATTACGAGGTCCGTCACCAATAGCTTTAAAGTGCTACGTTGGACCGTGGGTGGCCTAGTGGTTAGAGCATTGGACTCCAGACCGGAAGGCCTAGGTTTGATGCTCGTGCCCCAAATATCTTCCGAGTACACACGGAGTAAGTGCTCGTTAAATCAGTGGGTCCGAAAGTCTTGTGGGCTGAATCATGAGTGCAGGGTACTGAAGAATATTTCCCTCCCATTCAGTTCCATGCCTAAATTGCGGATGTGGAGATAAGTGGTGTCACCATCTATCGTCCCTTCGGGGAATTTCGCCGATCTAAATCGTACTGTCACTTGTATGGTGCTCAAGGCCAAGGCCAACGACAAGCGTACTTCTAGCCCCTTGCCACGATGAATTTCGTGGGCCTCGAATTGACTACGTCAGACAGGTGGCATGAGCAACAACAACAAGTGCTACGTTAACACAACTCTCACTCACGAAATAACCGATTTATTGGCTAAGATTTAGGAATGAACAGAAAAATGCGCAGTCCCAGCCTGTGCAATTGCAGTAAAGAAAATTTTCTGTCAATCTTTGCAATGTTTTATTCACAAATTAAATTACATTATTGAAATATGATTTCGAAAGATACGTAAATTTGTAATTTACACAATGGCACAATCTTTCAAGCAGCTTCCATTTTACCACTCTGCACTTGCATAAATATTCGATTATTCGTTGATGTATTCTTTATTCTTTGTGATGAAATATCTTCGGTATCTTCAGTGATAAATTGTATGATACAGATGTTTATCTCATTTTGTTTACCCTTTGTCTCTATTATACTCATTAGATCAAATATTTTCGACTAGTGGAATTCTTGGAATTATTAAATGTTTTTAGGGAACTCCGTTTCACTCTTTTTTAGAAGAATATATCTTCAAATAATATTTAAAGCAAATTAACATGCTATAAATACTTTAGTTAAGGACAATGAAAGAAAAGTATTGTCCTTATTACTATAAAAATTTATGAAGGGATTTTAAAACGCTACTCTTTTTCTACAATAACTGACGGACACATGAAATTTGGTTTACAATTACATCAAATTATTTATAACAAAAATTGGTATAGGTTTTCTGCTAACAGGATTGATACTCGTAAAATACATTTTTTTATAAATGCTTATGAAAAATTCCTTGAAAAATGTATAAATTACAAATTCAACTATTTTTTTTATAAAAAAGAACTATAGCTTTAATTCAAAAATGAGTACCAACTTTTGTTATATGTACTAATATCAATAGGTAAAAAAAATCAAAGCATTTGACGCCATAGAAAAATGCCATATCATTTTAAAAGGCGCTGTACTAGTTATTTTGTTTCTGTCTGAGATAAATTAATTTAAAGTTTTTATTTGCCATTGGGATATAAATAAAAACGAACATAGAAATCATCAGTACGCTGGATTTTTTCAGCTTAGAGCTTTCAAATTTTGTGAGATTATAGAAATATATTCTAGGCCTAGTGGTCGAGTGGTAACGTATCGCGCTTCCACACCACAGGCCCGGGTACCATTCCCCGGCTGGGCAAGGTCGACTCAGCCTTTTATCCCTACTGCAGTGGATCGATAAATGAGTACCAAGCTTGCTTGGGCCTTAAGCTCTGGGGGTCTCACTTCAGACTGTGATCACCTGATCGGGATATCAACCCATGCACCTCAGTGCCCAATGGTCACGTATACTAGGATGGAAACAGTAAGCCTTGGCCCTCATGGGCTGTTGCGTCACTGAGTTTGAGTTAAAGAAATAAATATAAAGATCAATTTAGACTAAAAGTAATTCTTTGAATACTTGACCAATTTTTGTCAATTGAAAATTGAATCGCACTCTCTCCCCTTAATATGCTTTAATGATTTTATAATATTTGATGTTCCAGGTATTTCCTACTCATGCATTATAACTAATAACTAGGATATGTACTTGTATTTTTTTACAAGAGTTGTCAAAGTCTTGACCTATTGAAATTATGTCTACAGTCGCTTTTCATATTCTGCGTTTAATTTGTTTTTATATTTTGTTTTGGTTGCCCCATACGTTGAGAAATATTTTTCACTTAAATACACTGTTCTGAATGGCATTGAAATGATTATAGCTGTGGGAGAAATCCTGTTCATTCTGCTTGAATTTGCAACTTGAAATTAAGGAGATCTGTTCTCTTGCTTAAATTTAGATTTTAGCGTCACATTTTTTGATATGTCGATAATTTGTTCCTTCTCCTTCAATATACGTGCTTCCCCCCTAGAAATGTAAAAAAAGGCACATTTTCCATTAGAAAACTATTTAGTTTTGAAAAATATTGTACTAATGAACACAAAATTATTTCGTGGACCCCGGGATCATAAGCAATAGAATATTCACAATCTAGTAGGTGGTACACATATAAAAACATTTTAATATTCTTTTAGTATTTAATAATAAAACTTAAAATCATTTTAAAATAAATTTATCATGTATAAATATAATTTTCACTTTTAATAACTGGGATGGGCTTGCTTTATTTTGGACAAAGGTTTAAAGTTGGACTCTATTGTCAGTATTTGTAAACATATTTCATTTACAGTATCCTATTTGTTTCTATATTTTGTTTTAACTTCAGCACATGCTAAAAAAGACTTTTCGCACAAATATGCTGTGGTCAAGGGCATTTAGACTTTTACAGCCTTTGAAGAAATCTGAAGATATACCGTGCAAATTTTTTAACCAAAAATCAAGATCCTCTCTGTTTTGTGGATTTTGGTGGTAGCTCTTTCTACATGGTTTAGCAGGGTACTTTGGTTAAACTGAATCAATCGACTTTCATGCACTTCATATACTCAAAAAACAATTTGATTTTTCAGAATGACAATGCGCCTTTTCACCGAGGCCCAAATCATCTGTGATTAGATTGCGGCAAATTTTGAATAGTTCTAAAGAACTATATGACAACCTCTAGTTTGTCAGACATGAATCTCATGGAACATACATGGGACACATTGGAAGGTCAGCTCTTGCCAGAAATCCTGCACTCTTAACACTTTTATAATTATAGACTGCATGGATATGATGACAACATAGATGAATATATGTTTAGAGAACTTTCGGTATCGTGTTGAATCAATTCCAAGTGGAAGTTCTGCATTTCGAAGGGCGAAAAAAGAAAGTGTCTGACATTATGAGGTACCCCACAGCTTTTGGCACTTCAGTGTATTATAAATGTTGTAACAGATTATAAAAATAAAATCCAGAATATTTTTTATGAATTTTGTTTTTTTATTAATATAATTATCTAGAATATATATACATTTGTACTAACTTTGAATGAATTAAAACATTGTAACTAATAATATTGATACACACACAAATGCTTAAAACTATTCGAAAATGCTGTTTTCATTATCTAATATTAAAGCATTGAAATTGAAAAATGAGAGTAAACACAGATATTTTTAGAATGAAGTTGATAATAAAGCTTTTGTTATTGATAAAATGAAGTTTGGTAGCGCTTTTGATAAATAACCGAATTCTTTATCAATAGTAAGTAACCATCAATTCGATTCAAGTAAATAGCAGTTATTTTGAATAACACGTAACTATTATGAAAGATCTAAAAAAAGAATTGGTAAGTACTAACTTGTTTTTTTTACTAAGCTTACAATTACTAATCCTAAATAACAAATTCAGTTACAACTACGATTAGAATGTTTTTTGCGTAAAAATAACAGAAACAAATTAAAATCTGAAGAGCAAATTTTTCTTGTAAAAGGTGAGCAACACACACGTTTGGGATGAAAAATAAAAGGAAATTAATGACCGAATTGTAGCATTTGATTTACATAAGTAAATACATGAGATTTAAATAAATCAAAAGAAAAATGAATATTCCAGAAATACTGAGTGAAAGTGGTTTGACCAGGTTGAAAGGCTTTCGACTAAGCATTTATTATATACAAGGAACTCTCAGGAAGCATTTAATTGTAGTGTAATCAACTGATAAATATTTCAATATGATTACACAACCGTAATATATTTAATATTTCAGCAGTAATTATGCTCTAAGATTAGATTATATATTTTTTAATAATTTATCAAGTACATTTTTGTTTGGATATATGATTATCAAATTTATGTTGTTTTCATAAAGAAATCAATCCCGAATAACGAAATAAACATTCGAGAACATGTATGATTATCAAAATTAATATTTGTTATTAGAACATACACACAAATAGTATAATTTTTTCAAAATTATTTATCAAAGAAAGAATCTGATGTATTGCGAAAATTAATAAATTACTCCACTTCATTGTGTAGAAGTGAATTTAAAAATCACAATTTATTATTACTTGAATCATTTATTTTCAAAATGGCGTGCTACTTTTTTTACCGCAGCTATAAATATTAAGAAGGAAAAACTTAATTATTTGTTGCATTTTTGCTTTTTTGAAATATTTCTCAACTTATACCGATCATTAGAGACAACGGTTCTTGAATAAAAAAAACTAATGTTTTATGAAAATTATGAATAATATATATTAAAAATACTTTTATTACGCTTATTTCGTTAGAATCGTAATTAAAAATTCATTAATACATAATTCATTAAATTCATAAAAATCATAAATAATCTCAGAATTAAAATAAATCCCTTCATTTTTCCTTTGCCATTAATTAGAATATGATTTTTTTATACAAATTTAACAGCCGGACATTGTTTAGTTATTAAATAAACGAGAAAATGACAAATAAAATTAATTTTTAATTTATAGACACATCTAAGGTAGTTTTTGTTTCGACTATGGCATAATAATCAAAGAAAGTACTGAAAAAAGAAAGAAAAAGACTTACTTGATGATCCGATGAGGCACGTTTTTACAGAAATTGAACTCATAATCTTCCGAAAATACCAGAAATACAAAAATGATTCTAATCGAGAACTTAAACCACAAGGTCACGAAAACCAGAAGCAAATATCAAATACGGCGCAATCCAAAATGATGAATGGAGTTTTTCTTTTGCTCACCTATTCAATTTGACAGTGATGCCCACTTTTTAATCCTCGAATTACTTTCAGAATAATATTTCATCGAATTTCAACTGGTTAGGCAGGTGGACTAAAGCGTGTTTGTCAAGATGAGAAAGGCCTCGAAAATCCTTTTAGTTGTTTTATAACAGCTATATCTTGCTCTCACAATTTTAGAGCACTTTATTCTACATCACTTTTGAAAACCACACATTGAAAACAAACTAATACGTTGAAGTATTAGTTAGTAACATAAGCACTCAGCTTATGCAGCTTAATTTAGCAATATAAGAGCTATACAGTAAGCACATGATTAAGAAAACCGTACGCAAACATATTTCCCGGAGAAAAAACTTCTAAACCTCATATCATTCCAACGGATCTATTCAAACGACTGATGCTATCGGCTTTCATTTCGTGAAAAAAAGTTTACATTTGTTGCTGTCGGATAAATGTACATGGCTACGATGATGAGAACAAGGAGCTTATCAATTACGTTTTAGTCATCAAGTGATAAATAATCCAAAAAAGACCGAACTCGATGAGATATTTGATTACACAAACAGTCAAACTGATAATTGTATTTAAGCACGTAATTTGATCATACGAAAAGGTTATAATTTTCACTATAAATATAATAAGCATTATTCATAGTCATTCATAAGATTCTCTCAAACACAAAATAAGAAGCTTAAGGTATCAAACTACGTTCGGAACCGTGATTTTAAAAAAGCGCATAAATGGATAACTTTCATGATATTTAGTGTCACTTAGATTAGAATACATATATAAAATTATTTTAAGGACATTTTGACAAAAAAGTTATTTAAATACAAAATTACGGCTAAAAATTAACTTAGAATAACCTTTTTCAAAATGTTTTCCTTTCGTGAAAAATGCTTCTATTATAATAATATTCTGCCTGTACATAGCTAAGACCTCTGTACAGAGGCTCAACTATGATTTTTGAAAACTTCACTTTATTTTCATAGTTACAACCCTTTGAAATAATTATCGGCGTTTTTTTCTTAAAATTTCTCCCCTTTGTTGTCGTAAAACACGGATAAACCCACTTCTAAGTTATATATTTCAAAAATTCTAGTTGAGCCTCTGAACAGAGGTCTGAGCTATATACAGGCAAAATATTATTACAATAGAAGCATTTTTCACAAAAGGAGAACATTTTGAAAAAAGGTTATTCTAAGTTAATTTTTGGCCGAAATATTGTACTTAAAAAAACTTTTATTGTAATACTATTCTTAAAACAGCCTTATATACATTTTCTAATCTAAGTGACACTAAATATCATAAATATTAACAATTTATACGCTTTTGCAAAATCATGGTTCTGAACGAAGTCGGATACCTTAATTTACTCTGAATCAAAATTTAATATATGCATATATATATATTTGTAAGCAAAATAAAAAAAAAGAAATATTCCAATACATATATATACATATATACGCATTTATAAATGAAGCTAAAAACAACTTTTTTTGACAGTAGTTATTATTCATTGACCATAAAAACTTAATCATTTTTAGTTTAGGAGAAATGAACTTTTGCACATGAAAATTCTCGATGATTAAACTATTTTTTTCAGGAGCTTTATTTATTTATTTTTCCAAAGCACTAATATTGTGTTTATACCAAACATACGTAAAGGGAGCTGGGATGAGTATGTGTGACATGATAAAGAAAACGTATATAGACATAAATCACAAAAATAATGTGGAAAATTCTGTAAAGCATGAATTCTGAAAGCTGCCCCAAATGAGCCAGACAAGAAATCAACTTCAACCCTTAGATCTTGTGAGTAAAAGAATTATACAATTAATGGAGTTAAGGAAAATAAAGGATTTTGCTTAGAAATCAAATAAATAATTATATGAATGTATTAACAGGGTATATACGATCGAGAAAGTATAAAACGTTGAACTGTATATGAATAAAAAAATATACAGATTCTTTTATAAAACTGAGCACTTACATGTAGAATTGAGAATTGGCAGTGTATTTTGAGTGTTCAATTCAGTAATGTCACCCCAAAACAACTTGGAATGAAATAATTTAAATTCTTTAACATTTCAATAAATTTTTATCTGAATTCCCCAAATATGTAAATTTGATAACTACCAATAATGTCACTTATTTCATTTTATATAAGTAACTTATTATAGCATGCAACTCAACTTTTTGTTATGGACTTTGTTTGCTTCTCTGTCGAAAGTATGTTGTGACTGGAAAGATCGTTTGTAGGCCAAGAGAGAATACTTTTTAATTACACTATATAGGATTGATCTTTACGTCAGATTTGGTCGCCAAACAATGGAAAATCACCAAATTTGGCGACAAGAATAGATTAATAAATTTAAATTTAAGTACAGGATTTTTTTTGAAGTCAATAGTGCTGTCCATTTTGTCAAATTTGACTGAAAATTCCAAATATAAGGAGCATAAGACTTCTGAAATATTTAGAATTTCTTAAAATGTTTATACTTTTATGAACGCAAACACTATTTTAACGAAAATTATACAAGCATTGTGAAAATAGGTTATTAAATATTTTCTGAAAGAGGCAAATTAATCTCAACATTTTTATGATACAGATGAACAAAGAGTCCTTTCCCTTTTTTAACATATTAGAGGTCCTCAAAAGGCTCAAGTGACTTAAACTTTACTCGGAAATTGAGAAATAAAATATGTTTTTTACGCGCGTGTCCAGGTTATAAAACATATTTTCAATTAATTCTCTAAAAATTGGAAATAAAGTTAAAAATGCCAAAATATTTAGAGATTTTTTGGCTATGTAATGCAAAAAAAAAAAAAAAAAAAAAAAAAAAAAATCACTGACTTCAACTTGGTTGACTTTTAAGTCAAGGCATATTTCTTCATTTGTTCGTTATTATTTTTTTCTCTTAACGGCCATTTTTTTATAAACAGTTTTAAAAATGATTTCACTTACTTAGAATCTCAGTATTATTCCTTATATATTTATATTGTATAATTGAATGAAAAACGAATGTGTATAAATTATCTCGTTAAAAATAATGGATATTGGTTTAAAAATGTTATCACAAAGGTTAAAAGAGTATAGAATAATAACTGGATTAAATTCATGAAGTAAGAAGCAACGTATCAGCCAGCTTCAAAGTTAAATTCGCAGTTTGAGTTTATTTATCTTAAAAAACACACTTCAAAAAAGGGAAAAAATTTATCCTCGAGTTCAAATTCTAAGTCAAGGTTAATTATAGATTAACTTCTTAGGAACAAAAACAACCACTGAACCATAAATGACGTCTATGTGTTTAAGAGCATGTTATAAATTTAATCAAATATTGAATTTTGAAAATAGATCTAGAGATACTGAAATGTTCAATAATCATAGCTAATGATGTTAATAATGATGCAAAAGATAGATTAATCATACTAAAAGATTATAACTAAAAGCTCTGTTGGATAGTTTTTATCTACTAGATCAAACGTCTGATAGTATATTCTTTTTTATCTCAAAATCAAGCGCTGCTCAAATGGGTACAAGTATATGATTTCATCATATATTCATACCCATTTGAGATTGAATTAAGAATATTTACTAAGAAGTTTCAGTGATGATATAAACAAAAACCATCAATTTGAGAGATATTTCATTTACTTCATTAAACTACCAAAATTTTACTATAATAACATATTAAGATTACAATGTATTGAATATATCAAATCTCTGTTTTCACAATGAATTTGATACTTGTGTATATAATTAGTTTAAAGTTATTTGTAAGGAGTTTATTAAAACACCATTGAATTTTTTTATATATATTCTGTAAAATTATTTAATAGAACAGTTTAAGCATAAAAACTTAATTAAAAATATATGGTATAATAATATAATATGGATATATATATATAATATGGTAGTTACATAAGTAAAAAAATAGACCGATCAATTTCAATATTGTTGCATTTCATTCAGAGTTTCTTTTAATTTTTAATACTTTAAATTTATTCTTTTTTTGGTTGTTATCAGTAGAACAAAAATTTAAGCTTTAATTTAGTCTTGAGTCGAAAGTTTTCGCGTTAGTTTTTTTTTATTTTGTAACTTGTAAACGTATTTCTTCTTGGTAAGGTAATAGAAAAAGTCGTGCAAATTAAAGTTTTTCTGACATCATTTAATTTCAAAATATTGTCATATTTAAAGTAAGCAATCGATTGTATGCTTGCTAAAGTCAAATGAAAGCAAAACTCACTAATTTCAACTCAACACTTTTTTGGGGAACTCAATATTACATCTGCTTACGTACAGTTGACGTATTAACAAGAAATTTTCAAACCTGGTAAGATACAGTAAACAAGAACAATCAGGATATTATAGAAGAAAAGAGAGGCAACTCAAAGTAAATTAAATTATTCAACTCAAGAACTCAATATTACATCTGCTTACATACAGTTGACGCATTAACAAGAAATTTTCAAACCTGGAAAAATACAGTAAACAAGAACAATTAGGATATTGTAGAAGAAAAGAGAGGGAACTCAAAGTAAACTAAACCTTCTTAGGCAGCTCGCCTGAACTTGCAAGTTTATCTACTGAGTCACACTGTTCGCACGTGGAGTGAGAAAATTTTGCTATAATATATTTATAAAGATATGGTGTCTAAGTAACCGATTTTCACTTTGTAACTCTCATCCGACCCGGGGCATGAAATTAAAGATATCATATCCGTCGGGTGAGTTTGTAGTTTTCTACCGCCTGTGTAATAATCAGAAACGATATGTTCCAAGAAAATCGTTTGAGACAAAGTTGTTATAAACACGAATATTAGAATATTTTTCTACGCAAATTTTTTTTTAACAATATTTACAATCATTGGGAAAATGTGTACCTTTACTTTTTTTTCACTGTCAACTTGCTTTCTTATGGAATAAAAATTTTAATTTTTTTTTCAATAAATGCAGACAGTCAGAGATTTTTCATACAAATAAGTTTCTGCCTATTTACAAGACATTTACTTTGCGTGCAAGATGTAACGGAGCAAAAAAACCATATCGTGCTTCAAGGTTGATATTTTACTGAAGGTATTTTTCAAGGAAATGTTAATAATTGTTCGTGAGAAAAGCCATCTTGTGCTTTTATATTTATTTAAAACATTTCACATCCCTGAAATGAACTCCGTTATTAGAAGTCTACCGTTTAGTGTTCTCAAGATAAGGAAATCTCATTATTATTGATTATAATCGTATTATTATTGATATCACCTTATGATCAACCTTATTTGATAAAATTGGATCGTTGTGCATATACCAGTTGATTCATAAATAATGTGACCAATTTCAGAGGATCATAAATTTTTATTGAATAAAGTTATTTACATTAAGGTGACCAATCGTCCCCCTTTAGGGAGGACAGTCCTTCTTTTATAGGTTCTGTCCTTCCTAGAAAAGTGTCCTCCTAAATGTCCTCCTTTTCAATATTTTAAAACTAATATGTTAATATCTGTATTCAGAGATTCCATGACGAACTGTTACGCGTCATGTGCCGGTACAGAATGAATTATGTGAGATACTAATATATTTTGTACATAGTTAGGAGCATCTATTTTCCACAAAACGATACAAAAGATTCATGGTGAATATATTTCAGCAACACAAATTAGTCTTGTTTTGAAACTTTTTGTCCTTCAATAAAAATCACGATTAGAAGAAAAATTTATTCCTTTAATAATAAAAAGAAAATTGTCAAACTTAGAAGAATCAAATCCAGGCATAATGGAAATTTTTACCAAACAAGTTTCTAATATGTTGAAGAATGATCTGAAATAAATATCACAGAAAATAAGTTTCCAATGCTGTTTTTTGACTTCATCACAAGTAAATTGGGCAAATATACTCGTAGAAAATTGTGTTGAATTTTTATCAAAAGAAATGCCTGAAGCAATTAGAAGACTGGATGTACACTTAAATTCTGATAAATTAGAAGAATGTGAAAAAAAAAGCATGTTGAAATTGATTAAAGATCGGTGGAAATATTTAACCATTTCAAAAATAAACACATTCTCCATATGAAAATTTAGTTATTCTTGTTGAATTTACGTTGTACTGCCCTGTAACTAATGCAATAGTTGAAAGAGTTTCTCCATATTGGTAATGATTTTTGGACAAGTGAGAAATCAAGATTGAATGTTGATACTTTACTGTAGCACTTACCGTAAAGTTTAATATGGAGGATATTTTTTGTTCTGAAATTTCTGATGTATATTAGAAAATGATACATTGACCAAATAATCCTTCAATATAAAAATACTCGTTTGAGTAAGTAATTAACAGGGTAAACGTAACTAATTAATTTATTAAACGTAATTAATTAATTTTTTTAAATTAATAAAATATTTCATATGTTAATGTAGTAATATTTTCTTAAATTTTTTGTCCTCCTTTTCATTGTAAAAAAATTGGTACACGGAATTTTCAATGTGGTTTCCTCTAGCATAGTACACTTTTTCATAAGCGTGTTAGCTAGGATAAAAGAGTTTTTTCGATCATTTTTGGGGTATTTTTCCAACTGCCTCTTAAATTGCTTTTTGAAGCCCTTGAAATGCTCTTACTTTCCGTCTATTTAATTGTTTTTTTAAGTATCCCCATATAAATTAATTGTAAGGAACACAGTCAGGGGATAGTGATAGTCATTTATCATGAGGCAGAATATTTATTTTTAAGGGGTATCGGAACGCCCTATACTGATAATGTTAAAAAGCCCTTTTTCAATGTTCCTTTTTCTTTTCTACAACACCCAAATTTTTTTTACAAGTTAAGCATAGATTTAGTATTATACTGAAATGAGCTTTTTTTAAAATTTTTATTAGTTTTTTTTTAAAAAAATTTATTTGATTTATTTCGAGAAAACAAAATTTTTTGACAAAAAAAATCTTTAAAAAAAATATATATACAAAATTTTGCTAAAAGCTCATTCCAGTAAATACTAGAACATACAAAGAATGTGTCATATAAATTATGTTTACATAAGATATATACTTTCTGAGAAAAGGTACATCGAACCTTCAAAAATGACATTTTGAGAAAAACACATTTTTATAAAAAAAACTCACCTTATCAAAACATTCCAGCTCCATATTCCAAGTTTTCAGCATTTTTTGAAAATTCACCCTCTTGTTTAATTCTTTTAAGTCTTTTTTTATTTTTCTGACCTCCTTAGTTTTTGCAAATTGGCATATCTTGTCCTTGTAATCCTCTCTTTGTCGAGGCGTTCCATGCAGCATGTCGCATAATATCCAGGCTCTATGTTTAGTTTTTTCAAAATATCCAACTTAGTTGTATTCCCTTTATTAAAGGATGCAATAGCATCATACGTACCAAAGGAAAGTGTTTCTAAGTGCACGAATGTCTTTTTAGGGACACGAGACCAAATAACATTATTAATGCTTTCATTTGGATTCTGCGTGTTTCCGTGTAAGCATTTTTCAATAGCTCTGGATCAGAAAGATCCCTAAAAATAGGCCTAATGGCTTCCACAACAGCAACTGGAAGTTTATGTTTGTGGTGGTAAACTTTATTTTCTAATTGTGCCTTCTTATAACGGCACCACGTGTCAGGACCTGATGGACAAAATCCATGTTGTGGGTTTTCATCCGTTGATATTTTGTGAAGAAATATTGCCCATATACCTTGTCGCATATCCTTCACACTTGATAAATTTCATCGAATGGCAAGACCATAATATGTTTGTAATTGGTCAATAGATGCTTCCGTTAATCTATTTTTCCCACATAATGCCTTGCCATCTGACAATTTTTGGCCTCTCATCTTTGCTTTGAAACGTCGGAGACGAGATCCCATCCGTTTCATAACATGGCCTATACACTCAAGTTTTGTGATCGTACAATTATCACCATATACTTCATTTTTCACAATGTTATCGAAAGCTTTGGAGTCGCCATCTCCTAAATATTTCGTGTAACGCACATCATAGCGTTGAACAGAGCGCTGAAATATCGATAGAGCTCCATCGACTTCCATTCTTCCACTATACCCGTTGAAGTTCTTGCAGACCGGTCCATGTTTCTTTTTATCTTTGCAAACACAATGTTTAGATAATATCTCAGTGTCAATTACCTTTCCTGTGTCCACACTCGTAACTGTCACAACACCATTCATGGAGGAATATCCTCTCTTTTGCCATGTTCCATCAACCGCCACAGGAATGTCTCTAATATTTTTGGTTTTCTTGTACAGCTTCTTTTACGGCATCTTTCATCGTTGCATCACACACATCCTTAGTTGCACCTAACAGCATTTTATTGTACTTTGAGAACTTTGTCGGTGGGGGTGGTAAGTTCATGATTCCGCAAAACATTCGTGCAGCTTCTGAACCTTTCCTATGCATCTCATTGCATAAACAAGCCTGGTGTTTACTTCGTAGGTGCTGGGTTTCCCAATTTCAGCTTTGCACTTCTTGGAGGAACAAAAGTGGTAGCTATAACTGCAAATATCACAGATTATATCAAGTTCAACAGCTCCACCAGAACAATTTTCTTCACAGGAAAGGTTAAGCCCTGTTGCTCCACACTGTAAACATTTGACAGCTTCAGAAAACACACCAGCTAAAACATTCAAATCCACAATAGCATTTTTAAATCCACTATTAAACTCACTTTTGTATGAGTTATTTAAATTGCTAAGTTTTTTTTCTGAAGCAGAAATATTACTGTTAGAAGCAGAAGAAGGCTGTGGTACAGAATCACTTCTCACTGTTGATTCGAATTACTTATTCTGCCTTGATTAAAATTACCTCGCCTTTTTTAAAAACTTTTGCCACTAGATCTAGGCATTCTAAATATAACAAATTAATACTAAAATCAAAATAATAACGTTGTAAAGAGCTAAGCAGGTCTAATTACTATAAACACAACTTGAGCAAAACAAACAGCGTTTGAACGAACGATTTTTTTCAAAACTACAAATGTAAACAACGTATAATTAGTTGTATCGCCGAAGCCGTTCTTAGGGTGAAAAATAACTGAGGCTTGGCAGCTAGCATCATGAAAGAAATTTTAAAAATGACGTCAAACTTCTAGCTGGCCAAAGAGGAAATGCAATGTTTACCTTTTTTCTGTCCATTTAAATCGGTGACGTGCGTTTAGATGATTTTTTAAAAGCAAAATTTTAGCACTTCTAATTGAGCTATAGATTAAAATGAGGTATTTTTGGAAAGGTAATGAGCTAAAGAATGTTAAAATGCAATAATCTGAAATTGACAAAAAAAATTTTTTTTGGTTTCCAACAGCCCTTAATCTTTCAACCGTTTTATAGTTGATTTTACAGTATGACTTAGGGCAAAATCTTGGTGAACAACAAAGTTTCCTTGAGGGTAAAGACGATTACTTT
Organism: Trichonephila clavipes; assembly: GCA_019973935.1. NCBI lineage: Eukaryota > Metazoa > Arthropoda > Arachnida > Araneae > Nephilidae > Trichonephila > Trichonephila clavipes. Next base: position 495,415 of record BMAU01019013.1, on the reverse strand, counting down.
TTTTGATCAAGTGTTTCAAAACTTTATTCTGATTGTATTTAGCATCAATTTTAAAGTTTGATTCAACAAAAAATGGTTTTGATAAGCCTTGAGTGGACATTTCCGTCCATACCTTATCACCTGAGGGCTAACTTGCCTTTTTCAAAGCAGCTGCGTCTTTGCGGCATTTTTTGCTGGAAATATATTGAATCTTCGTTTTGACGATTGTGAATGACAGATGAAAAAGTGCTTCATCAGAATCTATCCATGCTTTGTATCTACCTTTGCGCAACATTAAATACAGACCCCAAGGACGTTTTCTTTGTTTTTCTACGGTCTTAACAGACATTTGACGACAGACGGGAACATTTACTTTTTTAGCCAATATTCTTTATCTGACGATAAGTTGTTGATTGATATATCTATAGTTTATTTGCTATAGGTTTTTGAGGCAAAGAATTTTCAACAGTGTGTGTGTGTAATAATTCTTTTCAACTTCTTTTTTTTTCTTTCATTAAGGACTTCCTTTTTTGTTCACATTTTTCCCTGGAGCTTTTGATTGCGAGCCAAATTTTATTTCTTTTTGCAGTTTAGATTGTAATATAATAGAAAAATGTCTTTTTTGATTTTTAAATGTTTTATTATTTACAGAATTTGAACAACCATCCTTCAAAAGCTGTAAAATTTCGTTCCGGATTTGAGGATCCAATTTCAGTACTGTAATTTACTCCCACTAATAAAAATGGTTAGATTGGTAATTTAAAAGTTTCATTTTTCAAATAAAACCAGTATTAAAACGATAGAAATTCATCATAAATAGTTATATACTTTTAAAACTGGTCCCAATTATTTTGAATCAAATGGTATATATATATATATATATTCAAATGAATTTTATATTAATTATTCAAAGAATGAAAAAAGCTAGTTAAATATAAAATCTGATATTTACTGAATATCAAATACCGTGCTGATAATGGAACGAGTTCGTCGCAAATTAAACTAAATAATTAATCATAAATTCAAAATGCATGAAATTAAGATAAGAGATGAAGGAAATTGAATTTATAAAATATCCAGAATTGTGTATATAATTTACACTGACAGTTTTATGAGACCTAATCTGTAGAGGAGAAAAACCTACATAAATTCATCTAAGAGCCACTACGACGAATAAAAATTAATATTTGTCCAATATAGTGATACGTTAGCTGGTTTGTGAATTTTATGTAGCTACAAGAACATAAACTTCAAGGGTAAGTATTTCTAGAATGCTACATGAGAGAAATCAGGAAGGAGACATGTTGTTCATGTTCCACTCTGTTCTGGACACAAAAAGGCTCATTTATCGTAGCGAAGAGAATATCTGCATATAAACAGGGATCAGTGGAAGACCTTTCTATTCACTGATGAGTCCATATTCAAATTAGTCACTGATTCTTGATGTAGCTTCATTTGGAGGGAACCAGGTACTTGCTACATGTCCTCCAACGTACAAGAAAGAAATTGGTAGAGAAGGGTTGATAGCTTGGACAAGTATCATGTTGACTGCGAGTACAGACCTTTAAGTTTTTGACAGAGGCTCTTTGACTTCTTGTAGGTTCAGAGACAAGCTGTTGACTTAGGCAGTGGTGTTTATTATATCCACCTGATCTACCAGTCAGCAGCTACACCGTGGATGCCTTAGACGACTGAGACGAAAGGAATCCCTATTCAGGCCAGTCATTAAGGGCTTTTATTCCTGTCATTTTGTTGTTTGTGAATTACAGAAAAAAGCACCACTACATAAGTATGGAAATGAAACTTTGGAGAACTAAACTCGCCTTTTCAGGGGTGCAGTTAACCCTTATTTTAATTTTATGCATGACAGATTTTCTTCATGTAAGGATCATTAATTCAACTAAAAACTAATTTAAAATAAGTAAGAATATACCTGTTTTCAGACTTTCCCCCTGTACAGAATATTTGGGATATTCTTAAGAATCCCTTCTTAGAACCATTCAGAAACTGAAAATAGTGATGCTGGATGATTGAGAGTGACCACCACATGGCCTCATGAACTATTCTTATCTCTAGCATAAATTCATATTGTGTGTGTGTGAATGCTGCATAACTCTAAAGAGGTATCTATTCCCCTTAGTTTCCTTTTTGTTTCATATTGTAGCCTCTCTTTTAGATATCCGGGCTCTGATGAGCCATACACACAATCATTTAAATGTACCATAATTCTCATGAGGTGTTATTATTCTATTATATCAAGCTATATGTATACTTAATTTCATTAAAATCTTTCTAGTAACTCTGGAGATATATATAATCATCCAAGAGGAAAAATTCTCTTCAATTCGGACACCAGTATAATATTCAAACCAAAAAGAACAGCATATAGATTTATTGTGTTGTACTTCAACCCAATGCAACAATGCAATATCGGTAAAATTATTGTATTCTTTTTTACTAAAGAAGTTGTTTAAAAGCACAGTATTGCATGAAGTTAAAGATAACTCGTTTGAAATGTGTAAAAACTGTTCGGTTTACGTAAAAAAACATAACTTCCTGAAGAAACCAAGGCAAAATATGTAATAAAACACATTTCTGAATTGATTGACATATTAAAGAAAATAGTATTGCATGTGTATTTGTGTTGTAATTAGTCATTTGTTTTCTTTTCCTTTTTGTCATTCAGCGAATGCATTTAAGGGGACTCAAAATCGCATACGACTCTTATATATATATATCTCTCTACTCGCAGCGCAGATATACCGAAGGCCAACATAAATATTTTTAAGCAGCTGGTCTCTCATAAAAACTAGCATTGCGAAAGTTATTGGAAATTAATATTTGTTTACCAAAGTAATACTGAAATATATCGAAATATTTCTAAAAAATGAAAAGATGCATAGTTGGGGGGGGAACAAGTTTTTAACTTTATTTTATCAAATAGAATTGTAAACAGTTCAGAGTTATTTTTCTGTATATTTAAATGCATTACTCTTGAAACTGAAATCTAAACATCTTGAAAATAAAAAAAAGACTGAAATCATTTTAGTCTGATTGATTTTCGCAAAAATGTCAAGTTATTCTTAAATATAGCAACATGACTTTTATTGCTTACAATTCATTATATTTTGAAACATTTGAATTTGTGAATGAATAGAACTCGTTCTTGAGGGATAAACACACAAATTTAAATAAAATATTTCTATTCATTGCATTGAAAAGCAAGTTAGTTAACACTAGAAAGACTGGAATTTAGTATATATACCTATATTCCCCAAAAGCAGTCAAAATGACTGCATTGTGAAAGAATGATTAATGTGTAAAGAAATTTGTTTAAAAAATTAACTTTTAATATTTTTTATATTATTTACAGTCATATAACAAGTTATTAGTAAATATTAACAATAAAAAATTTACTTCACTTGGAAAAAAGATACATTCTAAAAAATTCTAAGAAATTGGGCATTACATATGTAATTATTTTTATAATTGAAATTTAAAATGCAGTCAAAATGACTTCCTTCGGCAAAATAGTGTTAATATTAGTATTTAATAGTTAGTTATTTAACGACAATCATATGTAGATATAATCTTAAAATTTAGAGAAACAGGAGAAGTAAAAAATAAGTTTTAATCACATCTCCTTTCAAAATACTACGAAAATGATTCTGAAATGTTTGATAGGAATGCATCCTTTATTGTATCACTGAGAGCTATAGCACTATAATCAAAATCTGAATTAACTCTCCTCAAATAGGTAAATCATACACAAATAGGTAAAGTTATATGAACATTCAGAATTTTGCACATTGTAGCATTTTCTAACCATTTAAAAAATTATCAGTTTTTTTCATTACCACTTTTACACCCAATTAAAATACTAATATATGCTTTTATCTATAGAAATAACAAATGTAACATTAATTGATGAAAAGATATATGCATTATATCGTGGGTAGTAGATTCTGCTTAGTTTAGATAATATCGTTTCAAATTTATTGACGAAGATATTGGAAGCCGCCCTTGCAATTTTGAATCAAAAAGGTTTGTAAAGAAGAAAGAAATACAATATTTTTTTAGTAAAAAGAAACTTTTTTTCAGAGTTTGAATGTAAGTCAATTTTTTCAAAAGTTTAAAAATGTAAAATCAATATATGTAAAGGAAAATTAAGCGACTCACTCACTCATCACGAAATCTCCGGAACTGTTACACCTACAGACTTGAAATTTGGTAGGTGTAGAGATCCGTTAGAAAGGGTTTGCAAAAATCGAACCCCGAGGGAGGTTGAGGGAGGTTAGGTGCCGTTATAGATAAATATTTCCATTTTTGAACTATTACACCTACATATATCATATGTGGCAGGCATGTTCCTTTCATAGAGTAGAGATCCAATACAAAAGAGGTTTAGCAAAAATAGACCCCCAAGGGGAGTTGTGAGGGGTTAAAGGAGTGTTATAGATAAAAGAGAGTATTAAAGAGAGTTATAAGAGAGTATTAAGAGAGTTTTTAAATTATTAGACCTACACACTTGAAATTTGGCAGGCATGTGCCTCGCATGGTGTAGGGATCCCCTTAGAAAGGATTTTGCGAAAGTCGAACCCCAAGGGGTGGGTTGAAAGGGGTTAAAGATCCGTATAGATAAAAGAGGGTTCCGTTTTTGAACTATTAGACTACTGAACCACAGACAAGAAATTAGGCCGGCATGCTCCTTTCATTGAGAGAGATCTTCTACATAACAGATTTCGTAAAAATTGACCCCCAAGAGAGGTTGAAAGGAATTAAAGAGGTGACATAGATAAATATTCCCGTTTTGGAGCTCTTAGACCTAAAGACTTTTGAAATTTAACAGGCATGTTCCTTTCATGGAGTAGATATCTGTTAAGTAGAGGTTTTGTAATAATCAACTCATAGGGGATTTTAAGAGGGTGTTTTATATTAAAAAAGTTCCCTTTTATGAACTATTAAACCTACAATCTTGAAATTTGGAGAACATGTTACTTTTGCTGAGCAGAGATCAACTTAGAAGGGGTTTTTCCCTTCGACCCACAAGGGGGTTACGGAGGCTTTATAACTAAAGAAATATCGCTTTTTTCGGATATTAGACCTACAAACTTAAAATTTGGCAAATATTATTTTTTGTTAAGCAAAGGTATGCCAAAAGCTTTTTTTTTTTTTGTTTAATTTGCAATTCACTTAATTAACATTTAAAATTTTTAATGCTTCAATCTCTAGCGTTTTATTTTTTAATTTACCTGCGTGAAGAACGGATATACCAGCTAGTATAACATAACTGGCACTTAGTTTTAGTAAAATAAGTTTCCAAAATCATATTGTGTGATCATTTTTACAACTAAGAAACCAATGCATAACTTTTATTTAGATTAGAATAGATATAGTTCTAAGATATTTTAGCAAGAATTTACGGAAGGCGTTTTTCAAAAAATTGTTCATCGTCTTGTTCAAAGCACAAAGCGGACAATGGAGCGAACGCCATTTACGTATATACGTATTATATTTATAACTAAAAATCCTTTTTTTACACAAAATTCTATAATATAGGTTGTCATTATAGTATTTTTAATTGGAAAGTACTTTAATGCACACTAAAAGACAATGACCTTGTTCATTGTCATAAAACTGTATAAATTATTTTTATATTCGAAAGCAACTTAATTACGTTGGAAGCATTTAAAACAGATTTGAAAATCTATTTAGTGTTGAAATCAAATTCAAACCCTAGCCATCTTGATTACAAAATACTAAAATTATGATTTATTAACAATTAAAAGTTGCAGTTGCTTTCTCAAGAGCATCCAAAATGTGCTATATAAGTTCAATGTCTGGAGATTTGGCTAATCAAGTTATCCAGTAACTACCCTTCTATTTTAGAGACTCATCGACCAGATGAATCTTACGTGAACGAGTGTTATCATCCCCAAAAATGGAATTGGGGAAAACTGAACTCCAGAAAAGGAGAATATATAGGACTCCAAAATTTTATTCCTATACGCCGCAGCAGTCACGTGAATGTCTATACCCCTGTTCAACATACTTCAGCAGACCATTTAATTTGCACTTCCAAATCAGTATCATTCTAGGATGTTACAGAATGTATAATGGGCTCCTGGTTCCCCTCAAATAAATGTATGTCGAAAATCAATGGTTAGGTTGAATATGGACTCATCTAAGAATAGAACGGGAAAACCTCATCGACCTATCGTCCGACGAAACTCAAATTTCAAATTCATTCATCGTTATCAAGATCTCAGTTTTGGCTCTCCATAAAAAGTGAATGCCCTTTTCTTAGTGAGCAGGCGATGAAAATTCTGTTTCAGCTCTACACAACTTATTTATGTGAAAAGGCCTTTTCATCTGTCACAGTCATCAAAACATGGTACCGATATCAGCTCTAAATAAATGCAGCTTTTCGTCTTGCAGTAGCAACATTGAATCCAAATATCCATAATCTTATTTCAAGTAAGCAGGAACATCCATTATACTAGGAATGTATAATGCTAAAAGTTTGATATACTTAAGCCATTTTTTAATTGTTTTGTTTGTGTACAGTTTTTGTTTATGTTATTATGGTTTATTAATAAAGCTTTCATAATTTTGTTGAATTAATAGTTTCATTTTATTAACTAGGTACATTACACGTGTTCTTTATCACAATTTTTTTTATAAATATATTTAACACTTAAAAAATCTATTATAATCCACGGGATTTAAATTATGAATTAACTGGTCCGCGAGGTCAAAAAGTTTGGCGATTGCTGCTCTAGAAAACACATACCTCCCTCATGTATCCTTTTAGAAACCGTAACCCTTTAAGTTTGAATTCTTGTGGCTGTATGACGCTCACGAGACAGCTGAGAAGCTGTTGTAATTCTGTTACGTCTCACTGTAATGAGCAAATATCAATTTTCAATCGCAGAAATACCTTTTGGACGAATTTTACTAAGTTCTCTCTCAATATATATCTATATCTATATCTATATATATATATATATATATATATGGATTATTTCTTATACAAATCTCTTAATAAGTTATTTATAACTTTGGGCGTAAAATTAAGTTTTCCAGGATTTTGCACTTGAGATTGCCTTGCCTCGAGTTTCCTATTTCATTCCGCTATCCAAACTTTGGAGCTTAGTCATTGTAACTATTTGCTTTTGAATTTAATCGAATGTTTATAAATAATATCTGGATAGTTTTTATGGAATGCGAACGAATGTGAAACGCGGAAATTGACAGGTGTGGTTATAAAATTTTTTCCCTTTAACTCCCAGTCCCCCTCCCCCCACGTATATGTTCTTGTAACGGGCACTAAAAATTTCCTTCTTTATTTAGAAACTAATTTTACTTCTTGTTCAGTACCTCCCGATAAATCTGACTACATGCATAAATTCTTTAAATCTTGCAATCCTGTGCTCAAAAATTTATATACAAGGAAGAATTTGCGTAGCTAGTGACAATTCTAGTCACTGTATTAAAAAAAGAATGGAATATAAGAGAATTTATAATACAAGTCTGTCAGCTTATAGTGGATCAGATTATTAGCTGGCGTATACCCTCTTTGTTAGTTGAATAAATTTTCCCCGCTTTGTTTCCTCCCCTTTGAATTAATAAGTAGTACACAGTTTTGTAATAGCATTATTTGCATTTCTTTTCAATGAAATAATCTAAACATGTATTTAAACTAAATAATAATTAGATTATTTTTATGTAGCAAGTACTGCCGTGTGTGTGTGTACACTATATCTCATTTCATTTTCTAAGACTCTTTCCGAAAATATTTAAAAACGAACTATTCCAGTACATGAAATCATCGAGGCTGTAATTGCGATGTAAGAATTTTTGCCATTGATTTACGTCACTTAAACGTCGTGTACATCCGAGGATGCAAACAAGGTCACCTAAGAAAAGAATACAAGAACACTTTCATTCGTTACAAATTAAAATTCACTTTTGAAAGCTATTTTGATTGATTAATTTTTTCAGAAACATTGTACTCAAATAAAAAACAAAAAATATAAAAGAAAGGGAAGGGAGAGGATTACGTAGAATTCGGGGAATTTATTTACGTAGTAAATATATTTATACGATTAATCATGAGGATGATAAATAAAAATATTTTTGTACCTTGCAGTTCTAGAATTATGAACAACGACCAAAGTAAAAAAAACCTAAGAATTTAACAAAGCTATTTTTAAAAAAAACTAGGGGGGGTGGCTGACCACCTTACGGTGAACCAACCCACATTGTACAAAATACACAGCTGTTCATATTCATTGCTCAGATTATAAAACTGTAATTTACATGTATTATGTAGTTCTATTTATTTGTTCTATTTTTCGCAAAATTCATTCTTGGTAACTTAAGTTAAATTCATCCCTGAAGCTGCATCGTCCAACACTTCATTGATGAAGTCCTCCGATTTTGATAAGCCTACAGCTTCCTGGAAATTTGAATATTTAGTTCCGTTGTTTGTTAGTAAGTCTTCGTATGAGACAACGCATATCTTCTTACTCAACGATTCCAGTGCAGGAAATCGTTGTGATATTTTTCTTCGAGAGCATGCAATAATGTACTATTAGAACCATATTCGTGACATAATATGAAACGAAGTACATGGCTAGCAATTCACTGCGTACGACACATGTGAAATCGGGGTTGCCAACTTGGCAAGTTATCTTGAACGTTGGCATTGCTGCGATAGGGCGTAATAAATTTATTAAAACATCACGAAAAACTTTTTTTTTTATATAAGGAGAGAAAAACAAGTAATATAAAAAAAACTTTTCGAAGTCAGTTCCTACTTAATCAAAAAATAAACACTTTATTTCTGTTATTTTTTTATTAAATAATTACAATCAATATAAATATGTATATACAATTTATAATTGTAATGCATACAATATATAATTGTATATTATTGTATATACAATGTATATACAATAATTAATATAAATCACAATATTAAGTGGCAAAACACCTTTTAAATTATATATATAGCATTAAAAACTTTTTAACATCATTAAATTTGTTATTACATTTTTTAATAAAAAAATTGAATTTGCTAGACGAATTTGCTACGTCTAACTAGCATATGATTTTATTCAGATTAAGTTAAATCTTTTCACCAGAAAATTAACAAAAGCTGTTTTATCCAATGGTGCTGCCATCCAGAGGAATGTTATCGACTCGAATATATCTCTTAAACTATAATTAATTTGTTAAATCTAATTAATGAATTAATATATTTGAAAAAAAAAACTGTATTAACATCAAGCGCCATCCACTACAAGTTTAAAAAAATGTATTTGAACTTGATTGGATGAATACAAAGCATTTTTTTAACAATTGAAAATTTGAACAAGATATATAAATAAATATATATAGGGAGAGTGTGAACTAATAGTAGGAATTGAAAACGAAATCTTATTCGTTCACCCCTGAAAAAGCATAAGAATGCTGCTTATTTTTTTAAAAATAACTTACAGTTAATTTAGAATTTTTCTGTGTGGATTGGTTTTGAATTTCATTTTTTCAAGCACATAGCGTTAACTATATGTAAAATTCAAAAATTGATTATGTATAAGAAAAATACTTTTATTTAAGTACTATTATCTACTTGTGTAAGACGCAGAAATTCTTTTAAGACAAAATATCAGGAAAGGCGAACCTGACCTTGTAGGAGCTGAGTATAAAGGAATTCTGTATTCAACACAAAGTAGTCGAACATTTTATTACTTCATGAGCCTCATAAAAGGTATTGAAGCAAATATACGTCATTTTCAAATCATTAAAGAGAGTCTTTAAATATACTTTTATTTACGATTGCTTTTTATGACATTTTATATCAATAACTGTTCAATAAGTAAACCATTATACTTCGTTATTGTTTAGGTATAGATTAGAGAAAACTAATGTGTGTATGTTTCTCTTTCAAAGGTGGATAAACAAATTTCAAAACTTTTTTCAAGAGAGTATTCGAATTCATAAAACATGAACAAAGGTATTTTCAAAACTTGCTTGACACAGAAGGAAAAGAAAACCAGTAGATCAATAATACGGACTATTGTTACATAATGAAATATTAAAAATAAAATCCGTTCTAAAAGACATGTGAAATCATTACACGTGAAGGATAACACTGTTGAGGGAACTTAAAACAATTCATAAAAAGAATTCTGGTTATCAATCATTGATTTCAAAAAGTCTCAACCTCATTATTGCTCACAGCAATCCAGTCAGTTTTTAAAAAATATATATGTGGAAGTTTATTGCCATTTTATGCATTAATAGCTCCTAAATTTTCCTAAAAGTGCTGTTTTTGCGTGTTTAATAGAAATATCATTAAATTTAGAAGCAATGCATGACTCATCTCATTTCAAAGTTACAAAACAAAACACAACGCTTATTTCAACAGAAATAGATGTTCCCTGTTTGAGCATTGTATTTTGAAGGTAAAAATGTATTGCCTACCGATTTGACATTTTAAAATGAGTTCATATGAACTTGTTCTATAGAACAAAATTAACTAGGCTGTTGATATGAATTTGCTTCCTTTCTCATTTCTCGTTTGCAGTAGCACAGTTTTTTTTTATAGAATAACACACACACAAATGCTTGTTATTCTAGAGTAATAAACGTTTTCATTTTTTTTTATTCCTATTATAATTGCTTCGTTGAAATCAAATATTTTCCCGTAAGAAATTTTTTTTTATTATAAAACGAAAATTAGATTCAGTTTTAATTTTTTCAACGTATAAAAAATAACATGAAATAGCCACATAAGCACAAAAAATATTCTAAAAATTCTTCTAAAGATGAATGTTCAATGAAAATGAATGCTTATATACTGGTCAGAGTAACTTGAAAGCTACTTATTAATATAGATTTGAGCAAATGGCTGATGTATATTACATATAAATGAGAGAAATATATATATAGATGTAACAAGAAATTTAAGTAGATCGATATTTGGATTCAAGGGATTTAATTTTAAATTTCTGAAAGTTAAACTACTCTGAAATAAATTTATCTTTTGGATTCGTTGCATGAAAAAAGAAGTTAAATATTTTTAAGTATATTTTGATATGCAAGCTCTTTAGGGTTTCAAATCAGAACAGCTTAAAATACTCAAATTAAATACTAAAATTCACTAGAATGCTCTTAGAATCTGAGTTTAAAAATATGTTATGGAAATCTTATTATTACAAGGAATCGTCCAACGTAAAAATGGGCTATCTTTGAAGTATCTCGTGTCCAACTGGGATTTTTCTATCCAGTCAGATTGGAAATTTGAGCAAGAACAATTCAATGTCGTAGATGAACGTCATTACTAAATAGTACACTCATGTTCAAAATTAAGGTCACAAACATAAAATCGGTGAAAACTGATGAACTATTCACTTTGTTACCACGAAATTCGGCACGGAGACATATTGCAATGTCAGAAAGAATATAGCAACAAAACAATATTGAAATTTTAATTACGAATTAAGATATGTCATATCAAAAAGGGTGAAATCAGTAATCAGAGTCAAAGCATTTACCTAGGGAGAAGTCTGCCTAATGGAGAGTGCAGACACTGTAAACTGCTGTACAAACCTCGTAATGAGTTGTCATATTGCTTATGAGGGTGTCGTTAAGAATTTCTTGCAAGTGGGACTTTTAATTTCTGGGGTCTCCTGGGAGGGAAGCTACGTTGAGAAATGGCTTTCCCTAGACTATCCTAAACATATTCAATAGAATTATGATCCGTAGACCTCGAGGGTCAATCCATACGGCGAATATCTACTCCTTCATGAAATTCATCAACAACGTGAGCTCTGTGTGGTCACGCATTATCGTTCGCAATGTAGTTCGGGTCCATAGAACCCAGAAAAACCTCACTCAGGCTTCAAGGATCTCAGCCCTGTAGCATTGTGAATTGACAGTACCCTCATCGAAAATGTACAGTGGTGTACGATTGGTCAATATTATGCTACCACACACACAAGTATTCCGATGTCCCCAAATCTGTCGATTTTCGTTACATAGGAGGAATGAAATCGAGCACCATTTTCTCTTCAGGTGAAGACTCGATGAGAATCACTTTCTCTGGTACATTTCGACTCATCACTGAAAAGAAGTCGCCTTCATTCTTGCATCGTCCACGACTGAGGTTTTCAGCTTCAAAATATCTGGTCTTTCCTGATGTACGCAATCAAAGGGACGCACCGGACTGGACTTCGAGCGTAAAGATTAGTCTCTGCAAGATGGCTGTAGATTGTTTACCTGGAAAATCTCGTTCGAGACACACCAGAAAGGTCACAAGCAAGCTGATGAACGTCGTCCACCCATGTCATCGTGCACTTAATGCCAAGTAGCGATCCTGTCGAGAAACGGATGCTCTGTGGCGACCTTGACCGACCTTCCTTTTGGACAGTACCACTGGTTTGGAATTGATTGCATAACCGTAAGACCATTCTCTGGTCACTTGTAAAAATCGAGCCACATCCGCTAGAGACCAGCCAGTTTCAAGCCTGCCAATGGCACTAAACGATTATAAGAAGTCATTCTCCCTGCAAACCAACTAACTTGTTTGTTTTAATGCGATATTCACAAAACTGGAGGCAAAATTCCCATAATCTTGAAGATCTGAATCCAGTAATTCTGCAAAAACTAACCCTAAACTGAAGGTTGATATTGTACTACTCATTCTTCAAAATATATAAAATACAAATTCTATAAGTTTTACTGAGGGCATTTTAAAATTATGACAAAAACATGTTTGTGACTATAATTTTAGACATGAGTATATATAAATAGTCAATGAGGTAGAGAATAATTATTATGTGGACAAAATGGCCCCGGTAGTACTGCATGAATTATAGTCGTTTAGTATTTGGAAGGTATTAGAAGATATCTCTTTGGCTTGTTTAGAAATTAAAAGTCAAGAGCCCATTATTTCTTATTATTCAGTTTGTCTTGTCAACGCATTGCTAATCAGATTTTACGTTAAGGTATCCGACTACGTTCGGAACCGTGATTTTGCAAAAGCGTATAATTGGATAATATTTATGATATTTAGTGTCACTTAGATTAGAAAATGTATATAAAATTGTTTTAAGAATAGTATTACAATAAAAAATAATTTAAGTTCAATATTCGACAAAAAACGAACATAGAATGACCCATTTTCAAAATATTCTCCTTTTGTGAAAAATGCTTCTATTATAATAATATTTTGCCTGTATATAGCTCAGACCTCTGTACAAAGGCTCAACTAGAATTTTTGAAATATATACCTTAGAAGTGATAACTTAGAATCCATGTTTTACGACAACAGAGGGGAGAAATTTTAAGAAAAAAACGCCGATAATTATTTCAAATGGTTGTAACTATGAAAATAATGTGAAGTTTTCAAAAATCATAATTGAGCCTCTGTACAAAGGTCTGAGCTATATACAGGCAAAATATTATTCTAATAGAAGTATTTTTCACAAAAGGAGAACATTTTGAAAAAAGATTATTCTAAGTTAATTTTTTGCCAAAATATTGTATTTAAATAAATTTTTTTTGTCAAAATGTCCTTAAAAAACAATTTTATGCATGTATTTTAATCTGAGTGACACTAAATATCACGAAAATTATCCATTTATGCGCTTTTTTAAAATCACGGTTCCGAACGTAGTCGGATACCTTAAATGTGTTTGTAATCGAATTCCATGTTTCCAAAATTTCATTATAAGCATTTTTACTTATATTGCTTTGTTAAAATATTACTGTTTCAATCAATTCCAACTTTCTCCTTTTTTCAACAAATTTTTGAATCCATATTAAACTAGACTGGAAATTAATCAGTTGCATTTCAATATTTTCAATTCCCAACCAACAGAATTGGGACAAGTTTAGTTTATTAAATGAAACTACATCAGGGGACATAAGCAGAAATTTGGAACGTTTCCGATAATACTTTGACCTGAGAAAATCTCGCTGAAAACTGCGACTGATTTCTCGCGTTTGTTCGTAATACTTCATACTAAATAATATTTTGAATTAAAATGCAAACCATTTACATCGGTAGCGTGCCCGCGTACCAGTGGTTCTCCATTCCTGCCCTAGAAGTAGAAAGTGTCTTCGTAGAACCCCATTCCATACACATACTTCAAAGAATATATCTCAAACTGTAATATTTAAAGTAGATGAACATATTACAGGCACTTTATGTAAAGGCAATTAAAAAATATTGCATTTATTATTAAAAAATTACATAATCTAATTTTTTAAAATATAATTTACTCTAAAGGATAAAGTTACCTACCATGCATTATATTTAGTTACTGGGATATGTGCTAGTATTTTTTACACACATAGTCAAAGCCTAGGTCTATTGAGATTAAATGCAAACGCATTACATATTATTTTAATTTGTTTTTATACTTTGTTTTTGTAGCCAATTTCATTTAGAAATATGTTTCACTTAAACACAATTTTCTGAACGGAATTAGAATGTTTATAGCAGTATATGAGAAATCCTGTGTATTTTGTATGAATTTGCAGCCTAAAATATAGAAGCTGTTCTTGCTTAAATTAAGATTTTAAATTCAACTCTGTTGGTATGTTGTTCCCTTATCTTCATCAAAGGTGTTGCTTTCCACAAATGTAAAAAGATACATTTTCCATTTGAAAACTATTTAATTTTGCAAGACATATTTCTAACTCATGAGTATAAAATTATATCGTGGAACCCGAGATAGTAAACAGGAGAATATTCACAATCTAGTAAGAGATATATCTCTATATAAAGATAAAACGTTTTAATATTCTTTTATTATATTATAATAAAAGTGTTGTACAATAAAGTTATTTATAAATAAAATTTTTAGTTTTAATGAATAGGATGAGATTTAGATACTTGTAACTATATAAACTTCATAGAGAACGTGAATCCACATTTTGCATATGTATCTATTTCTTCTCGATTTTTTAATGTGACTAATGGAACCCCTGGGTATGCTTTGTGGAACCCCAGGTTCCGTGGAACATAGTGTGAAGACCACTGGCATAGAGCATTAAGTTACTGTCTACGAGATCTGAAATTTATAGTCTTAAAATAGACACGAGGAGTGCTATCTTTTCTTGCGTACAAGCCCATATGGAAGAAGTTTGGGAACCAATATTATCAATCAACTTCTAAATAAAGAAAAAATTGTAAAGCTAAAGTGGAAAACAAAGTTATCAACTCAAGGAATGATATAAAAATGAAAACTGGTTTACACCAGTTAGTCAAGCCTAGATATTGTTGCAACAAAGATACGATGAGTAGTTCATGTCATAATCTCATTATTATTTTTTTTCTTGCTGTGAAATTCTTTCTGTAAATAAATAAAATTTAACAGAAGTTAATTTTGATGATGATACATCTATAATAAATGAACTTTTTAAGTGAATTTTATAAAATTCTCCTTTCAAAATTATTAGCATGTTTAAATACGTTATTTTAAAATAAATGATATCTGCAAACGTCTTTGAACTTTTCAGAAACCAACACAATCGTATTTTATCCCGATGATCTTGATACACTGCATAATCTACTGTTGAAGGAGGTTTTCGCGGTTTGCTGTGCTGATTTCCAATTCAGGATGTTTCTCTCTAACGACTGGATTTTTTCACGTGTTTTCGATAAAGTCGAAATTATACGACATTTATTTCGATATTTATTTTATGTAGTTTTTACTGTTGCGGATTGAGGGGACCAAATACATTAAAACTTTAGACTTCCCCAGATTCTAATTAATTTTTATTCTAATTTATATTTTCATTCTTCTAACTTTATGTTTATGGTACAAAGTTTTAAAAAATGTTCCTCTTTTAGAATGAATTATATTAAATTGAATCTCTTTATTCCACATATCAAACTAAAAATATTTTGAAAAATTTCTTTTATAAGTTTTAGAAAGCTCTCTATTTCTATGTAATTTCTAACTAGAAAAAATGAGGATGAAATGAGTGAGCAAAATGAGTCTTTTTTTTCAAATGTTAGGCTAGGGAAAAAAAGTATTTTTTAAATATTTTTTGTTATTATTATAAATATGTTTTCACCTGAGATTAAAATTTTTAGATCTCTGTCAGCAATAATCGCATATTTTAGGCGATGATAAGCTATCAGGTTATCTTAAATCAACATACAAAGAAGTATTTTCTGCAAACGGATTCTCATGAGATCAGATCATAAATTTGTTCTATTCAATAGTAAACAAAAACAGCGGCAGCGTGGATGATAAAGACGAGTAAATATGGTAAATAACGTGATCATAAAAATAGATAAAATTGTTTATTTAAAATCAATGTTTGTCAGTAAGAGAAAAAAAATATCAATAAAAAATGTTAGATTGTTTTTGAAATTATATAATCATAGTCAAATTCAAAAAAAAAATATTCCAAACAGAATGCTATAAAGTAATTTACAGCTTGATATCCCTCAAATATTATAAATTATGCAAAGAAATTAAAATTTTTAGAGTGATTTGTGGGCCTTTTCTATTAATCCCCAAAGTGCTACAACGGGTGCCTCACGTTGGGCGCGTTGTTGTTGCCGCCACCTGTCTGACAGTGCCAGATCGAGGTCTGCGAAATTCATCGCGGCAAAGAGCTAGCAATATGCCTGCCGTTCTCCGTAGCTTTCAGCACCATACAGATGGCACTACGATTTGGCTCGATTCCCCCCAATTTTGAGGGAGAACACCCTGGAGGTGGTGGGGGCTTCCCACCTCTCACAAGAGGACTTGAGGCTAGAGGACTGTTTAGAGTACCCCCTGCCGTACGAGCACTATACATTTACAAGCACCCCTGCCTTCACTGGGACTCGAACCTAGGCCCTACGGCTAAGCAGTCAGTGCCAGTAACCACTACACCGTTAAAGATGAAACTAATAGTGGTTATTTCGAGGTTGCGCTCAATGAAGTCTCCTTTAGTGTAGTAATTCTTTATTAATTTAAGTTAGGTTACACACAAAGACAACACCTATAGTTAATAAAAATAATGGGCAAACAACATGGATGCATTTTCATAGTACACACATTCTCTCATCACCTGGCCTTTACTGAAAATGTGTGGTCGCTAGAGGGTGCTTTTGCAGCTTGGTACAGTCAGTTACAGTTAATAATGATAAAAGTGGTTACATTAATCTTTAAAGCTTTCGATTGATGTTTACCTTACACTTCATCTAATAATGTATTTTAAATAAATAATTAGAAATAAAAATGTATTGCAAGGGAAATACATTAACGATGAAACAGAATGTGTCATAGTATGATGTTTTATACTCACACAAACATACTATGAAGTATATTGTAACTCATAAAAAAAAAGATATCTTCTGTTAAAAGAACGTGGAACTGTAGAAATAAAAATCCTTGTTTTAGTGGTTTTTACAAATTTTTTACTTGTAGCGTATGTATATGTGTTATGCAAAACAGGATGTTTGCGCAAAAGACCACAAAAACAAATAATTTAATTTTTTAAAAAAAATATTTCAAATTCATCTAGGGATTTTAAAAGGCCGTAATTGACATTCATATATGAAATTTGATTTACAAGTATGTAAAAAAAACTAAGTACAGCAAAAATTGGTATGGGTTTTTGGATAACATGATTGAAATTCCTAAAACAATTTTTTTATGAAGGCTTATCGAAAATTCCTTAAAATATGTATAAATTCTAAATTCAACTATTTTTTTTAAATTGAGCTTTTCTTTGATTTAAAAAACTATGCTAACTTTTGTTGCAAGTATTTAAAAGTATAAAAGAAATTAGGTCCAATAGAAAAAACGTCTTAACATTTTAAATGAAGAAAAGCTAATGAGTTTTTTTGTTCTGAGATGAATTAGCCTTAAGTTTTCATTTCAAATCAAGCTGCGAATAAAAGCGAAATAAAAGTTATACCATAATTCTGGACATTCTAACTTTGAACTCTCAAATTTTGTGAGGTGTTAGAAAAATATATAAATACTAATCCAGGCGAAAATAAAATTAATTTGATTTTTTGTCCGATTTTTGACAATTGAATCGTAATACTGCATCGTCTTAAATCTACAGGATTAATAATCCATTACAATTAATATAAAGGGATCTATATAATTACATACTACCATCCACAGATAAGTTCTTACAAGCTTCTTAATTTTAAGAAATGAAGTCTAAAAATATTTTATCAATAAATGATATACTGGATTACATAATGATTTTCTTTTTATTTAGATTTTTATTAACGATCTGTGCATATTACGCTTCTATTGTAATGAGGTCGCAGTTAAACCCTGATTATAAAAAAAATTAAAGAATATTATCCCATATTAGATTAAAAGAGGTCCTAACGAGAGGTAGCCCCGCTACAAAAAAACATGTTATTTATATTAAATTTATTAAAATATATTTAATATTAAATTATATTGTGGATTACTAAAATCTCTATTGCATTGTCAAGAAATTTTTTTCCGTGAAAAAAAAAGAAAAGAAAAAGAAATTGGGATACTCAAAAATTCAGTAAATAAATTTATTGAAATTTTTAAAATTGTTCTTAAAAATTTTGTCAATGAAACTAATATTAGTCTTATGATAATTTTTATAATTTCAAATTGTATCAAATATTATCTTTTATCGTCATATTTAATTATATCAGTTATCTCATTTGTATTTTATTATTATTACTATTTAAGATACTTCCAGAATTATTAACACAATGTTAAGTAAACAAAGTGTTAGACACTTTTAAATTGTTTTCTTTAAGTATTTCTTAAGATAAATTGGTACAAATTCGTACAATATGAAGAAGGTAAGAAAAATAATTCAATTAAGGTCTAATGTAGAAGTATAATTATACAGGGTAATTTATAGTTCCCTCCCAGGTTTCAAAGCACTATAGTAAAAAAAACTAAGATGAATGCAACAAAATAGAACATTTGAAAGAATACAGAAAAAATTCAAGTTTTATTTACATACTTTAAAAGTGTTTCATGAGTGAAAACTTGGTTACATGGCATACATCAATGCGATAGCCGAAATCCTGCCCTACTCCTACTCCTATGGTTCTATCAACGTTGAACCACGTATCTCCTTTCCGTTTTATCTGAAAACTTGGTCTTTTACATAAGGCCATGTTTTGTACAACAGTTGCAGCTATCCTTCCATGCAGCACAACTGCATGAAAGGATAAAACTTGCTGTTGATTAGGGTTTGCAATCCCGTGTTATACTTTCAATCTCGGGATTACATTTTCCAAATCCCGGGATTAGGATTGGACTATTTATGAAAAGTACACTCATGTCCATAAATTAAGGATAATGAAGTTCAGGCCAAGAAAGAGAAGCAAAACAAATTTGACTTATTTGTAAAGTCTATTTATTAAACAAAAGGTAAAGAGCAAAAAAGATGCTATATGTTTGACATAATTAATAAAAATTGCGACTTTTACTCCCTGGAGCAAATTTTAAAAAAGAACCTATTTACAAAAAACAATATAACATGGTTAGTATGATGGTTAATACGGAGTATGTCTCCCGGATGATGCAATACAGGCCTTACAACGCCTAGGCATGCTGAGTATCAAATTATCAATCTGATCTTAGGGAATATTGCACCACTCATCAAGCAATGCCCTCCGAAGTTCCGGTAGACAGGTGGGAGGGGGTTGACGGACTGCAATTCGTCGGCTAAGAATATCCCACACATGCTCTATTGGATTCAAGTCCGGTGAGTATGCTGGCCAATCCATACGGGTGATATCCTCCGATTGAAGGCATTCGTCTACAATGTTTGCACGGTGAGGACGGGCGTTGTCATCCATAAACAGAAATTCAGCACCCAAGGCGTCCCGAAACAAACGTACATGTTGTTCCAGAATGACATCCCGATAGATGTGGCCTGTCATCGTTACACTCTGAACATGCAGGTGAGTTCTGGAACCAAGAATAATTCCTCCCCAAACGAGCCATCCTGCACCGGAGTCGTTCAATGGTGTTCTCTTGGTGGTAACGGGTACCTGGAGCTCTCCATATTAAAGTCCGGCGAGAATCAGACTGCAAACTAAACCTGGACTCGTCGGAAAACATCACACAAGACCACTGTTGTGGTGTCCACAATGCATGCTCTCTAATCCAGGTTAATAGCAGGCGACAGTGAGTTGCGGTAAGGGGGACACATCTGACAGGCCTACGAGCATATAGACCAATGTTCCCTAAGAGTCTGTACACGGTCTGCCTTGAAACTGTCTCTGATGCTGTGCTCCGTCTGTTTCTTTTGGCAGTAACTGCCAAATACCGGTCCTCATTCGGCGTTGTAACTCGGGGGCGACCTGTGCTGCAACATCTACTCACATTACGATCATCTTGGAATCGTTGCCAAAGCCTGGAGATGACACTCTGGGTGATTCCAAGTTCCTCGGATACGTCCAGCTGGGTACGTCCATATTCCAGTCGTCCAATAATTCTACCACGTAAAAAAATCATCCAAAATCTTCCTTTGTGCCATAACTATGTGGTTATTGCACTGAAAGGCTTTTAAAGCGCTTCTTTGCTAGCATTCCTTATATACCCTTCTCTTACACTCTCGTCATTGTGACGTACTATCCGCGCCATCTGGTGGTTTCCTGTAATTTGCATATTCTTCTTCAAATTGTGTGTGATAGTTCTACAGGTGAAATTTTTATTTTAGAGTTCAATTTCTGTGTGATTCTGAATTATCCTTAATTTATGGACATGTGTGTATTTAAACATTAGCATAGTTGAAATCACATAATAATTACGTATTATTTATTGAAACAAATAAAAATAAAACTTAATTAGTCATAAAAAGCAAATAAAATAGTACGTAATGAAATTAAAAAATTAAAATGTCTTGTCTTTCTGTAAATAAGCTTTTAAAAAGTAGCTCGTTCAGTGTTTCATCGGTCAAACGGCTTCTTATTTTTGCTACAATTTGTCCTGCCGAAGAAAATGCTTGCTCAGACTATACTACTAGGCTTTATCATCATTAAATCAGTCAGGAGTATGTTCTTTCTAGGTTGTTACAACGTCTCCTTTCATTTTCAAATAGAGACATTTGCTTTTGAATTTTTGGTGACAATGTCCCAAATCTAATGAGCTGCATTTTGGTGCATATCCCTCTTTGATAACTTTATCTAGTTTTTCTGCTACACTTAATGGTTTTTATGAACCAATTGATTCAGTTATTGAATCAGAATTTGAGTCAATTTCAAATGTTGCCTTATTTGAAATAGAAGATCCAGTTGCTTGAGCTTTTAGCAATGCAGTGTCATTTGAAGCGTCAAGTCTTTACCATTATACCATTTGTGTATGTATTGCAATAAACCACTCAGATCTGTGCGACGTTCTCCCATACGAGAAATAAGAGCTGCGTGTAATTTTTTACTTATAGCACTTACAATCGCACACACAAAAAAATTGAACGTGCATATATTTTATAAAAAGATATAAATTTTCTTATCATTTAATTCTTAGAAAATTTTGATAAGAAACAAATTTCAAAATATAATTCTTACAAAAATTAAATCCTGGGATTAGCTATGTTAATCCCGGGATTTCGAAATCTGAAAAAAAACACCGGAATCCACGGGAATTGGGATTTCATGATCCCGGGGTTGCAAACCCTACTGTCAATAATATTATAATACCATGTTGAGTTGAAAGTAGTAGGACCTGTGGACTATCACATTGATGTATGTCGTGTATAACCATGGTTTCACACATAGAACACCAGTAAAGTGTATAAATGAAATGGGAATTGTTCCTGAAAGAGGAGAATCATTATTCATACTAATATACAGGGTGTCCCCGAATGCCGTGTAAAAACTTGGAAGGTAGGTAGAGAACATCCCGAGGAGCCATAATTACACAGGAAAGCATGGACGGAAACGTAATCCTAACGAGATAAAAAGACACAAAGACAGTAAGGACACAGCACAAATGTAGCGTAAAACGCTTTATTACAAAAACAATAATAAATTAAAAATATAATATTAAAGCATCACAGGAGGTATTTGAAATTGCTGCCATCGACATGCATACACGCGCGACACTGACGCGACAAGGATTGAAGGACATGTTCAAATATAAAAGCGTGTTCCACTCATCGTAACAGCAGTGATGGATATTCGTGTCACCAGGTCCATTTCAGAATTGATGAGCATGACGTCAATCGGGGCTCTAAAAGATCCATGTTCCGCGAGGTTCTAATACACCCGAGCGAACGTTTGATGATTCGGTTGCCACCTCGTTGGATATCCTTCCCCATACAACCGAACAGCAAAACGCCCATTTCCGTTGGCTAGGCAGTAGATGAAGTGGATATTCACCAACTCGGCATTCGTATAATGATTCATGTTCATCACACGCTGTCCATTTCTGAAATGAGGAAACCACATGTGACGACTTTGCGAGCTCACGTACAGCGTTATCTATCGCTTTCCGCTCATGCTTTCCCATGTCATTTGGCTTCTCACGATATTATCTACCTCTCCTCCAAGTTTGTACACAGCATTCGGGGACACCTTGTATGTACATTTAATGCAGTACATGTTTACATTTCATTACATTTTTCAATTAAGTATACGACAGTAACAGAATCAACAATTCTTTTTGCTTCCTAGGAAGGGACCTATATAAAGGAATGACTGATTATGAAAAATCTTCTTTAAAATGAATGGCTGTTTGATTGAAGAATTTGAAGATTGAATTGCATGAATAAGATTTTATCTCACACCTATGCAATCCAACCTTACGAAGATTCACCGGTTAAAAATATAAGTATTTTTATGAAGCTGTGAATTAATTTAATATTTTTATCTTAATAGATTTTAAAATATTTTTGTGGAAATAAAAGATAATAGTATTTATATTTTTTATTTCAGACAGATAAAATAATTCTCGTGCACCACTAGTATCACACGAGGCTTACAGAAGTAAGTAAAACAAGCAAAATAAGATAGCAAAATGCAGGTAAAATAAAACACACACACAGACACAAAAGTTACGAAACACATAAAATAACAAAAACAAATAAGTTACAAAACCAAACAAGTACATTACAAAACAAAGAAGTTATAAAATCAAATCAATGAAGTTACAAAATAACGTGAACGTATCTTTACTTGAAACAAGCTGCAAAAATTAGGATGTCAGTTTATTTTGAGGCTATCTTCGACTAATGTTAAAGAATAGGAGCCAAAAATTCGGGGAATATTTTTTCTGATATAAAAGTACTCAATCATTAATATTATTTTCTGGCTACAATTTCCAGTAGAGAATCACTTATTTTATCATACTACTCATTTTTATCCGAGTTGACACATTTTTCTTTTATAAAATGTGCTTTGCATTTTGTTTTCGCCATATGTACAAGAGCGTGAACTTAACGCAGAGCATATTTTCAAACAGAAAAAAATGCCTCAATTTTTATAAAAATGTGTGACATTGTAACTCATGCATTTGTTTATAATATAGTGTTTTTAAAATTTCGAAATATTTCATAAATAATTAGTTTTTCCTTTTAACATGTGAAGGGATAGCTCATTTAGCATTACAGTATAGGGGAAAAAATGTAAAACACATTTTATAAAAGAAAAAATGCGCCAACTCGGATAAAAATGAGTAGTATGATAAAATAAGCGGTTCTCTACAGGATAGTGTAGCCAGAATATATATATAATATTAATGCTTGAGTACTTTTATATCTGGAAAAGTATTCCGCGAATTTGGCCCCTATTCTTTAACATTAGCCGAAGATAGGCTTAACCTTTAAGCGTTTTCTTTCTTTTTTTTTTTTTGCTAAAATTTTGAACAGAAAAAGGATAAGATGTTCAACACACACACACACTTTGTTCACCCCAACATTACAGTCACAAGGTTTGAAAGTGGAGAAGTCAAATCACAGTTTAGTTACACTTTAAAATTACCATGGACAATAAGGAATTGTGTGATTTTAAAATTTGTAAAAATGTGATCACAAGACAGTCTTTGCGGAATGGGTGAAAAATATAGAGATACACACACTGTATATAAACCTTATACTCTATAATTGAACCAATAAAAAAATTATTGATTTAACGATTATCTTGTGTGTTATCATAAATTTCATAATTTCATTATAAATAGCATCTGTTTTTAACGATGTTTTTAGAATTAAGTTACATGAATTCTACTGTAAATTAAGCGAAGTAGACTGATCTCTAGCCAGACTGCGCAAAAATTTCACCATAGATTATAAAAATCAATTTTTGCCTTTATTTGGACTCTTCAGACCATATTTAGAAATGATACTAAACTCCAAAAACTGTGCAACCTTATCAAGTGTTCACTTTGGCACATTCCCGTAACACGTGAAGATATGAGGATCTAAATGCGCAATAACCTGTAACAACCCTTTGTTTCAATTTACATTACAGATCAAATGAAAACAAAAGAAAAGACACATAAAAAAGAATACGACTGTGTGCGATGTTCACGACGTGGGCATTTACTTGGAATTTTATTTGCTTAGCGGCGCAATTTTGGTCAAGATCAAGATCATCCTAAATCAAGGCGAATATTGTTTCACAAAAAGTGTGACAGTAAATTTCCAAACGTAAATGCATAAAGAATTTCATTGTGAGAATACCTTTGGATAGGCACACCACTGGAAGAAATTTATCATTTTTGATTACGGCAATTCCAAAAAAAAAAGAAAAAAAGAAAGAGACTTCTTTCGCTAAAAAAGCACGAATTGCGTTATCGAGATAAGCGGGTTATGTATAGCAATAAAGCCTTATTTTAACCAAGGTTTGGTTTACTAAATCTTTTTTAACCGTAATACAAAAGAATATGGTAATGTTTACTGACACGTTATAAAATTATAAGGTAATCAAAGCAACTGTGCCTCAATGGTATGTGCATTGCAAAATGGCAAAAAAAGAACTTTCCTGGTAGAAGAGCTCAACTGCTATATTGAATGTTTGTTTGTTAAGACATCAGATTCTTTATAATAACGGAATCATTTTGTAACATTCTGAACTTTTATACCTAAGGTTGTTAAAATGCTTGTATATAAATTATAGTACAAAAGGTAATGTTTATCTTTTAAAAGAAATTTTAATGCGTTCAGATCGATCAATTGATTGCTTATTAATGTCGCAATCGAAACAAACAAGAGGGCTATTGGTAACGACAACTGAGCTAGTTCCTCACTCTCCTAATTTTCACGCCACAGCAACGTGAGGACTTTAGCTTGACGAAATTTAGCGTGCATCAGCCTCTAAAATTATCGTGTGGCATTAATTTAGAAAAAAGAATATTAAAACTCTTTTTGTTTTTAAGCTATAAGAATTGCAAGGCATATTTTTTTATAATAAAATATATAACTTCTTTAAATATATATCAGTAGGTGAAATATGAGACAGTTTACATATCTCGTAATTTACTAATATTCGATTACGCTATTGTTGAAAGATAACCATATTTTCTTCTAGCAATCAATATTTTGAATTTTTCCTGTACACGTCAATGAATTTTATTTTTCAAAGGAATATGAACCTTCACTGCACACACACACAGAGAAAATATTTTACTATTAATTACTTTACTTGTTATAAGAGTCAGCAAATATTTTGGCTTTTATTACAATAAATGTTCAAAAATTTGCTTAATATGACTCTTTCATGATTCATGTAATATAATATAGAAAACAAGGTTACAAATTAAGGAAAATTAATTACAATTACGATTTAAAAAGTAAAAAAAAATCATCCTTTCGTGTATAGCAGCATATATATAAAGATTGTTTTTTTTCCAGGTATAGAAGTTTAAGTTGGCATTACTTTCCAAGATAGCGACCGATTTAACAGCTGTCAAGTGATTTATTCTCAGTTTGGTTTGACAATTCATCATGAATAGACTCACGCCTGAACAAGATTCGTCGAATGGGCCCAAAACGAGATTGCCGTTGTTCCTGATTTTAATAAGCGAATTTTGTTTAGCGATGAAGCGCACTTCTGGTTGAATGGCTACGTCAACAAACAAAACTGCCGCATTTGGAGTGAAGCTAATCCACAAGTGTATGTCAAAACACCGTTACATCCAGAAAAACTGACTGTTTGGTGCGCTTTATGGGCTGGTGGAATCATTGGTCCGCACTTCTTCAAAAACGATGAAGGCCACAACGTTACAGTCAATGGTGATCGGTATAGAGCCATGATTACTAACTTTTTCATTCCTGAATTGAACAATCATGATGTCCAGGAGCTGTGGTTCCAACAAGACGACGTAACATGTCACACAGCTCGTGCCACAATCGATTTATTGAAAGACACGTTTGGTGACCGCCTAATTTCACGTTTTGGACCTGTGAATTGGCCTCCAAGATCTTGTGATTTAACACCGCTAGACTATTTTCTGTGAGGCTATGTAAAGTCATTGGTCTATGCGGATAAGCCACAAACGTTTGACCATTTGGAAGACAACATTCGCCGTGTTATTGCCGATATACGGCCACAAATGTTGGAAAAAGTCATCGAAAATTGGACGTCCAGATTGGACTACATCCGAGCCAGCTGTGGCAGTCCTATGCCAGAAATCATATTTAAAATGTAATGCCACAAGATTATCTTTCGAATAAAAAAAATTCATGTCAATCGAATAATACATCGTTGTTTTATTGCAATTTAAAGTTCTATACCTCTCAAAGAAACACCCTTTATATATGTATACATATACACGGGGGTGTGGAGAATGCGTAAAAAAGATTGCGGGTTTTTCTGATGCTCTATTTAGGATGTAATCGTGACCAAAAGAGACGTACATTTATTTACTGACGACTGCTTTATATATTTTTTGCGAAGACGACTTATTGCATAGAAACAATAAGATTTTCACAAAACATAAATACAGCGAAAACTCGCAAGTGTTGCTTAGGACGGTCAAAAGTGTTCTCCTCCACAATTTAAAAGCCCTCGACTGGAATGTTCTAAAATCCTATGATTAAAATTTTGCATGTCAATTGGTCGGACCTGGTAGCTGATGCAATATAGTTTCAAGTAACCTAAGAAACTTGACGATGGAGCACTTAGGTTGCAGTTAGTAAAATCAACACAAGTAATATAGAAAAAAAATTAAGTCAATTCCTACTTAGGTCAGCAAAGAAAATTTTTTATTTTAGTTACTTTTTTATTAATATCAATATGTATATACATATGACAGAATCACATTATTAAGTGACCAAAAAGAAAGCAATTTTCCTTCCAATTTACCATTTTCCTTTCTCTATATGGTGTTGGAATATTTTTTGTTTGTGTGTTACTATTTACTCATGTATTAGACTTAATTATTCTTATAAAATAGTATAGTAAAAAGAAATCACATTCTCAAAAATTAAGTCCTCCCAGGAGGAATTTGAACCCACGACCTTTGGATTAGAAGTCCAAAGCGCTATCCATTGCGTTACAGGGACACAACGAGCGATTTTCCTTTCTATATATGGTGCTGGACTATTATTTTTGTTTGTTACTATTTATTCATTAAATAAATTTATTAAATGATTTAATATTTGAAAAAACTGTATCAACATCAAGTGTCTTCCACTACAAGTTTAAAAAATTGTATTTGAACTTGAGAGGATGAATAAATAGTATTTTATTAACGATTGAAAATTTGAACAATATATATATATATAGAGAGAGAGAGAGAGAGAGAGAGAGAGAACCAATAGTAGGAATTAAAAAATAATCACAAGTATCGTGTGGTGGCTTGGAAAGCTTAGAACTAAAATGAATTGAAGAAAATTCGTCTCTCTCTCTCTCTGAACAGATTTGAAATATAGAATAATTTCATCCATATTTATAAAATTCCAGATCACATATATTATTACTTTAGACAATTTTAAATATATGAGGTTTCCTTTTTATTTTTCTCACTATCTCGTGTTTTTTTTATTGCCTAAATGTGTTAATTTATAAGCTTGAAATAAAAGTCTTGATTCGAGAGCTATTGGCGAAGACCTCATAATTTTGAACCATGGTCAAGTGACGAAAACACCTGATCTGGCACTCTATTCTCCCAAATAAAGGTCTAAAAGTATATATATATATATATATATATATTATTAAGTTAGCTTATAAGTTAAGCAAAAGTGCTATGGAACGTTAACACGTAAAGGATACACTTATGAATACTTCAGTAACTTAAATTTCACGCTACCACCCAGTGGCCGCAATGGATGAGAGTTCATTTTCAAAAGTTCAAAGCCGGCGTTGTCGCGTCGCGAAAACCCGTTGAAGAACCGCCGTGTATAAGGGCTACTACACGTTAAATCTGTCAACAATCTAAGTCTTCACATTGGTAGAGGTTTGAAAGTTTGGAGAGGGGTTTGCCTCACCTTAGGTGTTTTCCTTGTCACTTGACCGTAGTTCAAAATTATCAGGTTCATCGCCTATATAGCCCTCACGTTTCTTTACAGTGTGACGTAAATTATAATCGAATCAAATTCAGGCTACCCAAATAGTAAGGAGATATGCAAAAAGAATATGAAAAATATGATAATTGTCACTTAGTTAAGACCCCAGGGAGTTTAAATCCAAGATAAAATGTTATTTCTGAGATACGCATGTAGAAAATCCCTGGTTAGTAGAATACTATTTGGCATTGTAATTGACGTGAGGAAGAGATAATACTTTTACATTTTTATAGGCCCAATCTTAAAATCACTTACAAAACATCGACTTTAACCACTACTCTTTTCTCTCAATTTGAAGATATTGTTAAGGGAACCAGGACATGCTCGAAAGAGTAAAATGCCAAAATTAAGACCCTTTGTTTATGAGACATATATCATTTCCAATTTCCAATAGAGCTTAGATTTTTTACGTTCTTAATAAAGATAATTTAAATATTCTGTAGAACTACAAAAATAACTTTTTACTCCAAAAGTTTTTTTTAACTACTTAATTTAAGTAATACATAATTTTTTTGAGAGCTCGTAATATATACTTATGTTTAGGTACCATTTTTTAAAAAAGTATCTTTTTTTATGCAAAATATTTTTTACACATATATAAAACAATACATAAAATACAGTGAACCCATTTTTTAAGTAAAATGTTAGTATAGTTTCCTTAAAAAAATTATGAAACTGAAATTTTTCTATTTTTCTGCTTTTTTTTATGCATAAAACTATTTTTAAAAAATTAGGCACTATCTTAATAGAAAAAAATAGGTTCACTATATGCATAGGCATCTTGTATGGAAGTATAAAAAATCTGGAATCATATAGTGCAATAGTTTTTTTTAAAAAATGTACTTTTAAAATATGCTTTTGAGAAAAAGTGAAAAAACTAAAAAAAAAAAAACAACATTTTCACATATTATACACTTGATTATTATTTGCTTGCCTATTTTTATATAAGTAATAATAATTCTTTATGATTTTCTAGAGTTACAAAAGTAATTTTAAATTCATATGTGTTTTTTCCCCTTTGTTTTAGTTAACATGAACATAATTTTCGAGATCTTGTAATACATATTTTCATGCATAGGTACCATTTCTTACAAAAATATTCTTTGAATATACAAAAAAATTTACACATATATATACAGCAATATATCAAGCATAATGAACGAGTTTTTTTAACGAATTAATTGCATAATTTTCTTAAAATGATCATAAAACCTTAAACTTATGAAAATCTTAAATTTTCTTTTTGCACGTCTAAATTTATTTTTAAAAAAATTAGACATTACATACTAAAAGATATTTTATTCACTATATAGAACGTTTATATAGATCAAACAAAGGGGAAACTACATATTTAAAGTTCAAAGGGGTGTGTCAAAGAGGGTGTGGTCATTTGTTTCCATTTTTATTTTTCATATTTTAGGGCTATTTTATCAACAAACATATAAGTATTATACATTTTTAGATTCAGAAAAATAAGCACTATTTTTTAGAACTAAAATTGAAAAATCGACCTTTTCAAAGTATATGATGTCCCTGTTTTCTTAAGTTTTCTATATTATTTTAATTTCAGAACTTTTAAAATTTAACATTGAGTTTATTTCAATGATGGACTTTCTTATTGTGCTGGATTCAGTTCATTATTGGGACTGTCGGTAATAATGTCAATGCTGTGAATATTTCTGAAGAGTTAAGACTCAAGTACATATATATAAATAATCCCCGATTAAAAGGACGATTAGATACAAGGGAATTTTACTATTCTCGAAAATAATACCTGCTCCTTTCATATTATAATGACAGACTTTTGTGCATGCAGTAACGCCATGAATTCATAAGGTTTCAATGATTATTATTAGAGTTAATTGCAGTCAAACTTCGAATCTAAGAGCTAGTTCTTCCGCGTCATTGAGTTCCCCTTCATTTACATGTAATTCATATTAACACAAACAGGATCCATTTATGATATTTAAAGCTGGTAATGGATGTACTACGCATTTTTAAAAGCTTGATTAATCTGTTAACGTAGTGCGACTTGTGTTGTAGGCTTAATAATGACATTAAATTGCACTCTAGAAATAAAATACCATCAACAAATTTTTAAAAACATAATATTGCTTTGTGGCTAGATACTGAGTTATCAGCTATTATTTTTAAAGGAAAAAAATATGACATAATTAAACCAGTTCCACTTGACCACGGTACAAATTTAAAAATACATTAACTTATAGTTAAATATTATATATATATATATATATATATATATATAAACTCATAATTAACTATATATTTTATAATAATTGCTGTTAACTATATATTTTACAATAACTTGCTGTTACAAATGACAGAAAATTTAAAATAACAAGATGCCCATCACAAAGTAATTGAAAGAAAATTATTGAGGAAAGAAAAAAATTTATTTATCAACGGTTACAGGTAGAGGAAAGTTAAATGAATTTATCACCAAAATTTGTAAAAACTGATAACGATGTTGTGGAAGCTGGTTTTGAAATTTTGCAAGTACTATCTAAACGATGAAAAATATTTTCGGATGGAGACTTTGTAAAAACAATGACGTTATAAACTGCTCCCGGTTTGTTTCAAGATTTCAATAATGAAGGAAATATTACTCAGATAATTCGAGAACTGCAAAAAGAAAAATTGTTAAAAATAGGACTTTGAAAATAAATGCCAATATTTCTGATCAACTTCGCAAGTATATTAATAGGTATGATTATATCTCAATTTGTCTTGATGAAATATAACTAATAGAAAGCCATCTGCCAAATTGGCAATTATACGTTTTCCAAAAAGCAAATGTGAACGAAGAACTTCTAAAGTTATCAATTAAACCAGAAAGAACAAAAGATATTGAGGTTTGTGAAGATGTAGTCAATGTGAGTTGGAAATACTTAAAATAGATTTAAAACAAAAATATTTCCTTTACGACAGATGTAGCTCCTAAAATGATTGGACCAGAGATAGATTTTGTTAAATTGTTTCAAAAGGAAATGGATAATCCAATAATAGGTTTCCATTGTATTATTTATCATCAAGTACTATGTGCAAAAATCCGGAAATTTATCATGAAGTCATAACTTGTTCGCTTCACGTGACATATATAAAATAAAATTCAAAAAAAAATTCTAAATGATATTGATTATGAATATGTGACTTTTTTAATGTATAATAAAGTACGTTTGCTGAGTCGGGCAACATTAAAAAAAATATTTATGAATTGCGTGGAAAAAATACGACCTGTGTTTTAAATAGTTGGAACAGGGACGATTATTATACGGAATGGTTGACAAAACTAATGTTTTTCCTGGACATATTTCATTTATAGTTGTGTTATTGTTTCTAATGCCACCAGATTGATGGTGTCAGATCAATCTGTAAGTTCCATGACGGTAAGGAGCTAGGTAACGTCTGTCGTTACCCGTAGCTTTGAACATCATGCAAATAACAGTAAGTTTTGGCTTGACTCCGCCCCAATTTTGAGGGATAACCCCCTGGAGGGTGGTCAGGGGCTTCCCACCTCTCTTCCTCTTCCACCAACCTCTCGAAAGGACTTTTGGCTCGATGAATATTTAGAATGCCCCCGTGCCGCACAAGTACTCTTTATTTACAAGCATTGATGCCTTTTTCGGGATTTAAGCCCAGACCTTACGGCACATCAGTCAATGTCACCACTATTACACCATTTAGGCGGTCTTTTCATTTAAAGGATCGCAATAAAAAATTTCCATAGAGAATGAGAAAACAAGTGAGATTACGATTAAACAAAAAAGGGGATTAGATGTTAATTAGATTTTTTACAGGAGGTATTGAGTCTGGTAATAATTTTCTAGAACTCTGAAAGCCTTTTTAATGAATCGAAATCGTAAAAAAAATAATTGGAACTTCAACTAATAACTCTCAAAGATTCTCTATTCTATTAAATAACAGCTTTTGAACAGATTTACAGAATTCAAAAATATCAAGAGGCTATTAAAAATTGCAAATTATTCCGACTTATTTGACATAAAGGATTTCGATAACACCTTATTGATTGGATGGAACTGGAGCGCTTAGAAATACAGACTATGGAACAACTTCAATGTTATTCCACTTGGGCAAAAAAGTTTTTGATGTTCGAAATCATATCTAGAAAGTGAAACGTTATTAATTGTCAAAAGATGCAGATTCTGAATCCTGTATTGAAAACTCAATATTAGAAGTATGGAATAGAATACCAGATGTCTTTGCTTCAATTAAAAAGCTGGCAATCACATTTTTAACCATTTTCACTTCCCCTTACTATTGTGAGTCTTTTTTCAGTACTGCCAGACGCTAGAAACAGACTGAAAATAATGCTTCAGAGGCATGCATTAAATTGCAATAAACAACATACCATCCTGATAAAAAATTTTTGCAAGTATCATAAAACAAAAAAAACTAACAAATCATAAAAAAAATTCTTTAAATATAATTATTACTAAATTTGAGCTAGTTTTTTAATATTTTTTAAAGAAATATTGTATTCTATCTCTTTTTTTTGTTAATTACTTTACAAAAATTTAAAGGTAATATATATATTACAATGGGGGACTGGCACTTTTGTCTGTGTGTGGAAAAAAAGGGATTTTCAATTTACTTTATTTTGGCACTTTAAGTAAGATTTCTCTCCCTCTCTCTCTTTATATATGCATACATATATATAGTATGTATAGATATATATGTATATTCAGATACCTTAACATTATCCTTTTAGCAAAAGTGTAGAAGAAAAAGTTATTTTATAAAGGCTATTAAATTCTCCTTATATATATATTCTACTTTAAGTTTAAATGTTAGTGGATAACTTACATATATGTACGTTTATGGAAGTAATTATCATGCCTTGAAAAATATTGCTTTTAAAAAAAAATACATAAGTTTGATTCAAAATAAGCATTTTTCCCCACATAAAGCTAAAAAAGAGTGTACAATTAAAATATGCTTTTTACTTTGGAGTTATTGTGTATAGGAATAAACTTATAATATACTATTTTATACCACTGAAACGGATTTAAATTTTCCATTTCACTTGCCTCACCGATATAAATAAGTTGTGTGTGTATGAAAATCACTCTTTTCTGTCACGAAAATTTAGATTCGTCCTCCACCAAAGATGAAAAATCATTTATAGTTCATCTTTTATTCAACAGATGGCGACACGACACTCATTATTAATGCTAAAATTCTACAATCTCAGGGGTGGCCAACCCACCGCAAGTTTGCCACAGTGTTATACGTCGGAGTTGAAACAGTGGCACGCGAAGACTTTTTAAAAATATACTAAAAAAGAACTTTTTTTTACAATTTATTAAAATGCGGTTGTTCCAGACAAAAAAATAAACAGTTCAGAAGTAATTTTAAACACAATTGAATTACAATGAAAAAATTGATCATGTAAAAAATACTCCTTAATTGTTGTATTGCGCTGGCTTTCAAAAGGAAGTGCACTCGCGAGATTTTGGAATTTGTGGGAGTGCAATTTAAATTTTTTGGAAGACAATAATGAACTGATCAGTGAGTGGTTGCTATTCAAGAATGAAAACTGGCTATATGGATCCTGTATTTTGAATAATTTAAATTTAATATTACAGGGAAAGGATTGTATTTTTCCCACTTTAGTTGGTTAGATATCTTTTGTAAGCAAACTTTTGCATCTTTTGTCTCTATTTTGAAGAAAATAGATTAACACGTTTCACAGTAATGCAGTAACTAGCTTAGAGCTATAATAGATTTAAAAATTTAATAATCATTTTGAATGATTCACTCCGTGCTTGGTTGGATGATTTTCAATCTGATCAAAAAAAAAAATGCTGATCTTTTTAAAAACCCTTTTTCAATTTCTCTACAAGTCGTTAATTGTTACCCACCTGAAATCCAAAGCGGAATTATTAACCTACAGCACCCTACTAGACTGAAAAGCAAATATAAGGAACTTATTACAACTCAATTTATCCAAATTATATTGAATTCGAAAATTTGAGCTAACATTAAATTTTCCAAATTTAGACGATTTGGCTGTCAGATATTGTTGTAGTTTTGGATCAACATATGTTGGTGAACAAATGTTTTCTATTACAAACTTAGTAAAATCAAAATATCACTCAAAATTAACTGATAAACACGTAAACAACCTAATTTTTATCAGCATCTTTAAGAACTAATCCTAATATAGATGACTGGGTAAAAAACTACAAATTCAATAGCCACGTTAAGCATGTACTGACTATTTAGTAATAAATTATAATTAAATGTTTTAAGTTTCTCATTTTTATTTTGTACCCAAAAAATTGATCAAAAATACAATAAAAAAATTATTAACAGTAACACCTAAGTATTTATTATATTATTTTTAAATTTTCCCTATTTAGACTTGCATTAAAAAAATATGCTATATGCGTAAAAATACTAAATGCCAATAAATAACATTTTATTATCTTTTTTTTCTTGTTGGAAAAGTAGGAAGTGGCACACATAATGCTTTATTATCATATAGTGGCACACTCACGAAAAATGTTGGCAATCCCTAGACTAGCTACAAGTAAATTACTTCTCAGAAATGTTTTTTGTACTGAAAATGTATTCAATGAAAACACATTCTACGCATTATTAGTCTTCTTTGTTTTGGAATATTAAAATAACTGAATATACTGTCAGTACATCAAATATTTAAGAAATAATGTACAATATGCTATTTTATATCACTGAAACGGATTTAAAATTTTCCATTTTGCTTTAACCGCCGATATGAATAAGTTGTGTGTGCATAAAAATCACTCTTTTCGGACACGAAAATTTAGATTCGTCCTCCACCAAAGATGAAAAATCCTTTATAGTTTATCTTTTATTCAGTAGATGGCGACACGACACTCATTATTAAGATGAAATTCCACTCTTGCTACAAGAACATTACTTTAAAGCAATGTTTTTTTTGTACTGAAAAAGTGTGTATGAAATGAAAACGCATTCTATGTATTACTAGTTTTCTTTGTTTAGGAATATTAAAATAATTGAATAAACTGTCAGTACCATCAAATATTTAAGAAACAAAAATATTTTAAAACTAAATCTTTTAGAATTAATTTGAAATAGTAATTACTTAAGTTAACATTAAACGCCTCTATCATGTTAACATCATTTTTTTAAAAAAGATTAAATCTTATCAGTCCAGTTATTTTGAAAGTTTACCACCATTTATAAAACGAAACTATTAAACATTATCTCATTATTCTACGTAAAAACGCCTTTAAAATGTAATTGCTATACCAAATGTTAAATTTAAATGAATATATAAATGAACTTGAATCAGTAAGTTACTAATAAGTTACGCTATTATTACCAAAATTTCATAAATAAGAAAACATATCCCCCCGCTACTAATTTGTTCTCGACAAAGAACCGACTTTCAAAAGAATTTCTAATTTCATTACATGGTTTTGCAGCTGTTGCCTTTATCTTTTTGAAAATTATAATACATGCATATAAAAATACATAATTATTTTTTAACTCCAATGATTATGCCAATATTTAAAAAAGATTACTAAATAAAATCTGTTTATAAACTGCATGGAGAAGCGCAATGAAGCAACAAGATTCATTAGGTTTAATAAGAAATTATTTATCTCTTACAAAATGTTTCATACAATCTAAATTTTGTGTGCAGTCAGGGCCGATCCTAGGGTGTCGGCCGCCCACGTGCAAAGACCTAATGTGCCGCCCCTCTAGAAGATTTTTCACATTTTGACTAATACTTAACGTTGACGCTATAAATTCATCTACCTATATTGTAAATATAATTCTAGAAAGTAGATACCATTCTAAGTGCAGGACCCTTTTTTTACCATCTAATATGTCACAATAGCGACAAAATACTTAATTAAACAATAAACAAATAAAATTATTACCTTTAAAATAAAAATAGACATTTTATAATTAGAAATACAAAGTGACTGTACTTACTCAGAAAACATAATCCAATAAAAAAGTACTAAAGCACAAAGCGTGAAATGAAAAATATATAAATCAGTCCTTCTACAAAAAGACTACCTAATAATTAACTATAAAATAACTTTTCTGGCTATCTGAGAACCAAGTTTGTCAATAGTTTCGGTAAAATCTATTTTTTCTGAGATTTCAGATTCAATAGAGATGATGGTTAAATCTGAAAGCCTTTCTTGTGTCATATTATTTCTCGAGTAATTTTTAATAATTTTTCATTTACTGAAACTTTTTCCCCTGGAGCTAGAGAAACAGGTAAGGTTAAAAAATTGTTATTGCTTGAGCAAAATTTGGAGGTCATTCTTGACTATAATTTCTTATACCACAATTGGCTGTTTTTACCTGGAAAAATATCTTTGAATGAAGTCATTTCATTAAAGGGTTGTATGCCGTCTATATCGCGTTCACAATACTTCCTTCCTACTGTACCTGTAACTTAATATTCAAGTCCATTTTAGGTTTTCATGATATCATCACCAGAAAAGTTGTGAAACTCATACAGAAAGCAGAATATCGAATAGCACTCAGATAATAATGTAAATAATCCATTTTCTGAAGAGATCGCGAATTGCTGGAAGGAATTTGAAGCTGGTTCATCACTCTTCTCATAAACAAATAAATGGACCTTTTCCTGAGCTTCGAGATGGGAAATTCGGGATCAATACCTAAATCTGTGTAGCAAGTGTTGTTACTGAATCGACAGATATCTTTAAGTTATCATCAGATATTAAAGAAATTAAATATTTTTTACGATTATCTAAACCTTCAATGCATTTCAAGATGTTTAACTTAGGATTTTGAATCATTTTTTCAAAACATCAATTCATGATATAATAGATCATGCCAAATTAAAATTGAATACAAATATTTAAATGTTACATTTTTCCCCTGTGTCAAATGGTATATTCAATTAAGGCATTTAATGCGGTAATAATATTTTTAGGTCTTGTTTAAGAGGTCTAATAGCATTGATATGAACTTCTGTCCTTGTTTCTCTTAACGGTTTTAAAAATAGACTTTCCACGTGTTTTTTTTTTTTTTGGAAAATGCCATCGATATGGGGACGCAATAAAGTAATTACATACCTCTTGTACCTTATAAAAAAAGAACAGAAATTTCACTAATGAAGCTGGCAGCGTATGACTCATTCAGTTCTGTGTTTGGTGATTTTCAAGATGATAAATGCTAATCTTTTCACAGACTCGTTTTCAATTTCTCTGCAAGGCGTTAATTGTTACTCACCCGAAATCTCAATCGAAATTATTGACCTACAGCACCATACTACACTGAAAAGCAAACACAAGGACCTTATTTCAACTGCAAATGATCCGCATTATTTTGAATTTTGAAAATTTGTACAAAACAATGTCCCAAATTTACACGATTTAGCTGCAAGATATGACTGTAGGTTTGGATCAATATGTTTCTAAACAAATGTTTTTTCCACTATGAACATAATAAAATCAATCTTAATCAAAAATAACTGATACATATTTAAAACGACTGAATTTTATTAGCATCTTCAGAGAGAGAACTAGTACTGTATAATAAAGAATACTTGAAAAAAAAACCCACAGATTCAAAAGCCGTATTAAGTACGTACTAATTGCTTAATAAGTATTTAGAATCAAATGTTCCGAGTTACTTATTTTTATTTTATACCAAATCTAATTAATTGAACTTGCATAAAGTTTATTAACAATATAACCTAAGAGTTTGTGCTTTTATATTTATTATATTATTTCTAAATTGAAAGAGTGGCAAGCAAAACTATTTTTTGTCAGGTAGTCGCACTCTTCCCGAAAAGTTAGGCCACCAAAGATTTCGTGGAATTATTGCCTGCACAAAATTGTTATGACTCGACGGTGTGAAGTTAGAGAAATGTTTGCTGTGACTACAAATTTCTGACGACTACGCTCAGCCGTTTCTATCAAAAGACAGCCACAAAAGACAAACTTTTTCACAGATTGTTTTTAATTAGAAGTAAATGCACTCGTCTTGTTTACATAAGGGGATCGTAGGAAAAATGCTTTGATGCATGCGAATGTTTAGGCATTAGTAAAAATGACCAGATCTCAGAGGTTTTTTATAAGATCTATATTGTTTTCAACTTCATCCATCATTTGGTTCTATAAAAAAGGTGCAAAAATGCTTTTGATTTCCCTGTTTCTCAAAACATTGGTGGTTGACATACAATACCTCATCCCCCCCCAGTGGACATTCTCAGAGGACACCAATACGACCTCTACTTAAACCTTCAAACTGCGTTTACGCAACCCTGGGGTTCCGCCAAGCATATCCAGGGGCTCTCCACAATTCAAAATAAAAAATCGAAAAGAAAAGTGAATATGTATGCAAAATAGATTCATGCTGTCAATGGAGTTTATAAATTCCCTAGAGTACCTAAATCATGTTTACCAAAAAGGATCCCACGACGAAATTTAAAACATAAATTCGGCGCCGGAAAGCCTCTTTTTTCAGTAATTTCCTTCAGTTTTCATCGTAATATAATAAAAAAATATTAAAATATTTTTCTTTATATGTATTTCCTAGATTATAAGTATTGTGTTTCCTATGATCCAGGGTTCCACAAAATTAATTTATACTCGCTACTGCAGTGTTTCTCAAACTGTGGGGTGCGCCTCCCTGGGGGGGAGGCGTGATAACCCTACAAGGGGGCGCGAGCATATTGAAAATTCAAAAATAATTATTTAAAATAATTATTAAATCACTGAAAGTAAGCAAACAAATACATTCTGACGTAATAAAAAATAAAATAATCATTTACACTAAAATACACTTATAAATGTATCAGAGAGTACTATACAATCTGTTTTATAATTAATTTAACAATACTAATTTAAGGACAAGTTTAATAATTACCAGTGATCCCATAGATTTGTCATGTATAAAATTATATGCCAATATTAACATTTATCTTGATAATTTGTACGGTTTATGATTAACCCCCTAAACAACGATTAAAAATTACGCGATTCGTTCCCCAATGCCACCATTTAGCACGTACGTAAGCGTATGTGGTGATTGAAAAGGAATAAATAAAATCAAATCCTCTGAAATAAGTAAATCTTTTGCAAACACTGTCAAGGTCATTTTATTGCTTTTCAAAGCATTCGGAATAATTTTATGGATAGCAGATCACAGAAAAGATAGTACCTCGGAAGGACGTATATATACGCCTGGAACAATTAATACACTGGCTGAGTGAGACGTTTATATACGTCGGGGGAATTTAAGAGATTAAAGTCGCATTGTAGTTTTAATGTCAAAGTATAGTACTATTGAGTTTAATACATTGTTATTGTATGGAAGGGGGGGAGGGCACGATGAAATTATGATTGAATATTGGGTCGCAAACATTGAAAGTTTGAGAAGCACTGCGCTAGTGCAATGTTTTGCACACCTAACACCTGTAAAAATATTTCTCAGAGAAAATTAAACTGGAATACCTAAATCATAAGGCTTGCCAATAAAGAGGAGGGAACAACTTATCGATATATAGCAGCTGATTCGATGTTAAAACTTACATTTAAACAGGAACAGCTTCTAAATTTCAGGCTGCGAAGTTTGCAGAACACATAGAAGTTCCACACACAGTTATGAACAATTAACTGCCATTTTGAGCAACGTATTTATGTTATAAACATTTCTCTCGACATATGTGGCAAAAACATAAAATGCAAAAACAAATTAACGCAGAATATGAAATGCGACTGCAGACAGCTTCAACGGGCGTAGACTTCCACATTTGTGTAAAAACACACACAGAAACATACTCTTGTTACACTAAAGGGTTGAGTGAGTGATTGAATATTAACGTCGCACTATTCAGCAACACCCAGGGCTTTTGGAGACGGACCTTGTAATTTTGAACCATGGTCGAGTGACGAGGACGACACCTGAGCTGGTACCCTCTCCTAACTACCCCACCACACCAACGGATGGACGTTTGAGCTCTCGACAGATTTAACGTGCATCGTTCCTCTACACAATACAAGGATTGAAATCACACCTATTGAGCAAATCAATGCTATAAATGCAGCGTTTCTCACGCGGTGGGTCGCGATCCCCTAGAGGGGGATAATAACTCTACGAGGGAGGCGCGTGTATATTGAAAAGTCGAAAACAAAGGATTATTTTTTAAAAAATATGAATTTACTGAAAGTAAACATACAAAATACATTCTGACATAATAAAAAAAAATAAAATACACAATTACACGGATATAATACACTTATTAATGTATCAGTACTACGCAATGTACTTTATAGTTAATTTAACGATACTAAGTTAAGAACGAATTAACAATTACCAGTGACCCAATGGGCTTATCATGAATAAAATTACATACAAAAACAAACTCTTATCTTGATAACTTGTACGGTTTATAATTAATCCCTTAACTGCGTATTAAGAACGAATTAACAATTACCAGTGACCCAATGGGCTTATCATGAATAAAATTACATACAAAAACAAACTCTTATCTTGATAACTTGTACGGTTTATAATTAATCCCTTAACTGCGTATTAAGAACGAATTAACAATTACCAGTGACCCAATGGGCTTATCATGAATAAAATTACATACAAAAACAAACTCTTATCTTGATAACTTGTACGGTTTATAATTAATCCCTTAACTGCGTATTAAGAACGAATTAACAATTACCAGTGACCCAATGGGCTTATCATGAATAAAATTACATACAAAAACAAACTCTTATCTTGATAACTTGTACGGTTTATATAATTAAACGAATTAACCCAGTGACCCAATGGGCTTATCATGAATAAAATTACTGCAAAAAAAAAACAAACTCTTTATCTTGATAACTTGTAATAATTAATCCACGCGATTCGCTCCCTATTAAAAAAGTCACGCCGATTTTCATGCCGCTTTTTTCCACGTAGGCGCGTGAATGTGATGTATTGGGGGGGGGACGGGAAGAAAAGGAATAAAAATAAGTAAATTACCTGAAATAAATAAATCCTTCGCAAACAATGTCAAGGTCCTTGTATTGCATTCCAAAGCCTTTGAAATAATTTTAAGCACAGCAGTGCACAGAATAGATCGTACATCGGAAAGACGTATATATACGTTCGAGCAGTTAATGCTTTGGCTGAGCGAGACGTTTATAAACACCAGTGGCGCTTAAGAGGTTTAAGTCGCATTGTAGCTTTAACCCTTTAGTGGGCAGTGGCTAATAGGTTTAGCCACATATTAAAAAATGTTTCTCCAAGCGGGTGTTGGATATTTCGTCTATCCATATGTGTTAATTGAAGTTAAAACGCAAAAAAATTAATACGAATGGCAGAACGATACCTTATTTTGCATTTCATGTCCTCTGATGGGTAGTTATAAAAACAGTTTTTCTCGCTGTAAATCTATAAAGTATATTTTGATTACTATAAATAAAATTTCTGATCTTTGAAAAAAATTTCGACGTGTCTTAAGTATACTTTTCTCTCATCTGAATGAATTAAGTAACTTTATGATTAAAAAAAGGGGTTTTTTTAGGTTTTTGGAAAGCTTTTATATGTGGATAGAGGCTCTATCTACTGCCTACATAGAACAGAAAAATGACCTATTTCCTGTACTCGAGAGAGAGCATTTATAATCACGTGAAAATGTTGGGGGTCGGAAAAAAAAACTTTGCTTACAATATGTGGTATAAGATTCTCGGGTTTGAAAATCTTTCATTACAGCTTTTCTTCTCGGAGAAAACATTTGCATATCACCTGTGTGGTGCTCAAAGCTACGGCTGACGACAGGCGTCACTTAGCCCTTTGCCATGATGAATTTCGTGGGCCTTGATCTGGCCTTTGCCGATCAGGTGACATTAGTAACAACAACAACATTTGCATATCATTAAGTTCCACAGTGAATAGCTCATCAAATTTGTGAAATAACTAATTTTAAATCCTCAAAAATATTACTCTATTTCTAACTTTTTATACTAAAATTAAATAAAATATAAACTGTGGATATATACCAATTTCAATGTGTATTCCAAGTATTCTATGTATATTCTAAATAAGTATTCTATGTTGTTCAATTATTCTATTATTTTATTGCACTTCTATTTTGTATTTAATTGTTATTGAAATAGTTATTAGCATAAATGTTAATTTTTCATAAAAAAGTTTATTGTAAAATAATTCATTTTTTCTGTCCTGAAAAGTAAGTTAAATGTCGTAAATGCGCAGTGACTATAACGTCTAACCACCACCTAGGAATAAAACCCCTGATCAGATATTTTTTTGTGACTAAATAAGGCTTATAGAGGATGAGAACATTACATTTATCAAGTACTTTATCACAGAAAAGTGTATTTTACCTTTATGCCCGTTGAAGGACTAATGTATAAGTATAGTATAATTTAATTCAAAACATTGTTATTAGATGGTGGATGAAATTTATGGAGATGAAAATTATATGATTAAATATCGGGTCGAAAATTTTGAAAGCTTGAGAAGCACTGGGCTTCATCACTTCGACAATTTCAAGTTTGGCAATTGTGTTTTTCTTGTGGTTATTTCAAAAAACGATCAGTAATGTCTTGTAGAATACAGCGATCAGCTTTTGATCAAGTATCCGAGTTCGACAGAGGAAGGATAGTGGCCTACCGAGATTGTGGATTATATTTCAGGGAAATCGGTAGTCCTGTTGGACGAAACCAAACAACTGTAATAAGGATATGTGACCGTTGGATGCAGGAGGGTACG
Source organism: Trichonephila clavipes (assembly GCA_019973935.1). Taxonomy (NCBI): domain Eukaryota; kingdom Metazoa; phylum Arthropoda; class Arachnida; order Araneae; family Nephilidae; genus Trichonephila; species Trichonephila clavipes. Next base: position 452,164 of record BMAU01019013.1, on the reverse strand, counting down.
ACGGACCGACGTGGTCGATCACATCCACCTCAGTGCACCACTTCACGTGAGAACAGGCAAATTGTGAACATGGCAGTAACGCATCGCTCAGTCACATCACGAACCGTAGCACAGCACATTGAGTCTGTATCGCATCATTCAGTGTCTGCGCGTACCATTCGACACCGTTTACAGCAGAGTGGTCTGTCCACAACACGTCCATTCTAGGTTTCTTGGTCTATCCTTGACGCAGAACCACACACGTCTCCGCCACCAATGGTGCGACGAAAGAAGGATGTGGGTGGCATAATGGAACGAAGTTGTCTTTACTGACGAGTCACGCATCTGCCTGCAACACCACGATGTTCGAATTCGAGTCTGGAGACACCGTGAAGAGAGGATTCTGAACAGATGCGTTATGCACCGCTACACTGGTCCTGCACCGAGTATTTTGGTATGGGGTGGTATTGGGTATCACTCACGCATTCCTCTAGTACTACGTACTTTAAACAGCCAGCGCTACAGCTTGGAGACAGTTGTTCTTCCTTACCTCCAGGGCTTGGCCACAGCCATATTTCAATAGGATAATGCACAACCACACGTGACACTCGTTGTCCAAAGGTTCTTCGTCAGTCATCAGATTGAATTGCTTCCCTGGCCGGCTCGATCTCCGGATCTTTCACCGATAGAATATATGTGGTCCATGATTGCTCAACGATTGACCCAGATTACATCCCCAGCTGCCACACCAAATCAACTTTGGCAACGTGGGGAAGTTGCTTGGTCTGTTGTACCCCAAGAGCACATCCAAAGTCTTTTTGAATCAATGCCGAGGCGTGTGGCAGCGGTGATCTCCAACAATGGCGACTACTCTGGCAGGAACCACACTTCACAGAAGTCTATAAATTTAATCATTTGATACTTGGTTAAAATGTTATCTACAAAATAAATTTTGTTATGCTATCTCTTGTCTTTCTTGGTGTTGCATTTACGGTGGTCAGCAGTGTAAATGCTGATACTTTTTTCATGATGTTCTTCATTTCGGATGGCTTGAGAACAGGAGATGCATTTTCACCGTCGGAATCTGTATCAATGATATCTTTTGAACTTTGAACACACTCCAAAATGTCTTTACCTGTCCTGATTGGGGCTGTACACACATTATCATCATGTACTGCAACGAATTCTTCCGATGATATAATAGGACAATCCAGTAATACAGAAAACTAATGCGAAACCCTCTCTCTTTCATTTCACACCCATCTGAAATTTCTGGAATTTTCCGTATTATGTTCATTTCCAGAAGGGAAATCTTTTCGTGCTAAGATGGAAAAAGATGCATGAAAATACATAGCAGTTTGTCAGGACCATTGTATTATTTTGTGTTATCCGATATTTCGCTTTAAGCGTTTTCGCGTTAAACATATTGTACTGTAGATTATGATTAGCTTTTAATATGTTTTCTTTTATTATTGTTTTTAGTGCTATATTGTGAATTTTTTGATTCGTTTATTTAATTACATAGCATCTTGTTACATTTTGGGATTCTTTAAAAAAAACGTATAAATCCCACATTTTTTTAATACAGTACTAAAGTACCTAACATTAGCAATACTGTGTGAATATTGAAGTGTTTTTCAAACAGGCTTTGTAATGAAAATTATTTAATCAAAATGAGCTACAAGATTTTTTTCTCAAATATTTTTATACTAAATATAATTACAAGGAACTACCTTTTAATGGAAGTATAACATTTTTACTAAAAAGGAAAATGGGCGCTTTTAATGAGCGTTGTAAAACCATATGCAAAACAATCCCTTCTTTCCTCTATTTCTTTTTTTCAAATTGTATAAGGCTATTATTTAACAGAAAACTTTTAATTTCCTCATATACATATTGAATCTAAGCATTTCCATGTCTTAGGTAATATTAACCATATTAAATATTTTCGTGGAAAACAGCTTTCGTAAAAATCAATTTTGCGACGCTTTTGTTAAATATCAATCCACAGTGCGTTGCCAGTGTCGCTGATAATAATAAAAAAAATCTTTTCTATTGCGAAATCCCTATTTTCAACATAAAGATCTATCATACCAACTATGCTGAAACCCTATAAAGTTTCTCACCCTGTAATAACGTTTTCAGAAGTTGAGCTTCTTTCAGAAATATATTACGTTTTTAGTTTTAAAAAATCGGAGAAATTCTTGTTTTTTTTTTTACTTTCATACAGTGGCGCACACAAGGGGGTCCTTGGGGTCCGGACCCCCAAAGTCCTTGATTTTTTTCCGATTGATTATAATTTTAAGTATATAGTACGTAAAATCTAATTAAGTTTTTGTTATTAATGATTAATTTTATTAATTAATGCTAATTATTTATTCAATAATTAGTTTTTTACTGTGTTTTGTTCCCGAAAATTGACAAAGTCAAAAGGAGCATGATACAAGAATGGTGAATTTTCGACCCCGGACCCCCCCTTGAAAAATTCCTACTGTTTTCATAACTGTTTTGGTTTTACAAATTTTTCATATAATCTTAAATACCAAACTAAACAAATATTTATGAGATAATTTTATGTTTTAGTCCGCGTTTTAATCAATATTTTTAAAACTATGCTAGATTTCTACATTGATCTCAGAAGATGAGCTATTAGTAAATATCTGAATTTCGTTCCCATTTTTCAGCAGCAAACTACAACTCTAGGCCGTATAGAGCAACTTAATCGAAAAGAAAAACGATCATCTGATTTTAAAACTGTGTATAAAAAGATCATGTATATAAGATACAATTCGTATATTTTTATATTTTGTTGCTCAAAATTTTTTTATGTTATCATAAGGGAATAAAAAGACAACAACAAGTGGTGTTTTTGTAAGAAAATCCGTATTATATAATAAAGAAGAAACTTTCTTTACATTTTTATCAAATTACTTAAAGCTATTTTCATTTTTTTGCTAATAACAAAAGTCTAATGTAGAGAGCATCTAAATGAATAAAATTTTTATAATTTGTACTTGGGTTCAAATATTTCGACGAAGCTAAAAGGCAAACAGTGTAACTAAATTTTTATATATAAGGCTACACACAACCCTAAAAGTGACAAAAATATCGCGTAGCAATTTTATTATTATTATTATTATGCATTTTACTGTGGCATGGGATGACTCTTTTGCATGCATTGAGATGCTTGCTCCCAAACTTCTGATATGGTAACCAGTAAGGTTTTAAGATATTTGAAGTTTTCAGAGCATAGGTTTTTTAATTTCACACACTCACAGTTTTTCATTCTTATAAATTTAATTCATTACAAATATTTTTTATCATAATTAACTCTTTCAGTCTAAAATGGTAACTTCAATTTTCCTTACTAAAATCATTTATAATTATTTTGAGTGTGTTCATAGTTAACTAAGATTCATTTCAAGACACTATTTGTTTTTACGCATAGTTATATAACTTAAAGGCTTTTTGCATGTCTTCAGTAATTTTTTTCTGTTGAGAAAATGCCACTTCTAAAACGTTCTAGGGTTGGTAAGAGGAAGAGAGCAATACTATTTTATATATTTTATAGGTTTATTTAATACTATTTAATACTATTTTATAGGTTTGGAAGAGATGGAATACTATTAAATATGATTATTTGAAATTGAATGATTGTTGACTGATTATGAGTGGTTATTAATCTGTATAAAATAGAGTTCATAACACATCCCACTTTATTTTTTCACAGGTGAAACGTTACACAAAACACTGTAAAAACACGAAAAATAAATACTATATGTGTATAGTAAAAAGATAATTATATGTATATATACGTTCTATGTTCTTTTAAACCATGCAATATGTAATTAAGAACGTGATTTTTAAAAAATGCATAAATTTAACGAGAATTTTAAATTTACATTTTCAATAAATAAATAAAAGAAAAGAAAAAACATATACACAAATTGCCTCAATGAACAATAAATTAATTATGTTTGAGGTAACAATATTAAATTAATCACGTTTACTAGTATACAACGCTTTTGTTAATGCCAATATTAGAAGAAATCTCTATTTTTGATATGAATGCCCTTATAGGTTTTTATATTAAAAACAGTGATTTCTACTAATCTACTACGATGAAGTCCAATAAAGGTTCTCACCCTGTAATGTTTTGAGAAAGCTGAACTGCTTTCCGAAACATATAGTGGTTAAAACTTATTTTTAATCAGAGAAACTTATTTGAATTTATATAATTCTTTTGATTTATAATTTTTCCTATTTTCTGGATTTTCTAACAGCATGTATGCTATTTTTTATCCTACCGGTCACAACTGTAATGGCTGAAAAAGGTTTAACTAATGCATAGGTTCCCAAACTTTCTTGTCACATGGACTCCTTGTGATGTTTTTTGGTTTCGGGTAGACCCTGCTTACCTAATACTGAATTTTTGCAAATTTATCAACTTAAATATCTTTTTGACAGCATGTACTACTACTTATTTTAAAAGAATTGAATTTCTAACTGTAGTAAAGCATAGCGCTTGTGATTTAAGAAGCACATATTAATGAATTAAATTAATACATAAAATAACAGAAAAACAAACAAATGCTTTTAATGAGAGGGATGAGTCTGATGTGCTTCAATAATAAGTTTTCAACATTTAATATGAATCTAGTCGGGTTTAACTTCAAATCTCCTTTGTTAGTAAGTGTCCAGTTTTTCTCCCCCTCCCCTTTTTTTTGAGGTTGACAAACTCACTGAAACTCCCTCTCTTCAGGAAAAAAAAATTAAAAACTTTCTCATGTTGTTCCATAATTCGCGACAAATAACAGGTATGTCTTTTTAAAGCCAATGTTGCTGATATACGTTTCTAAACTTTATTTTAAGATCTTCGTTCAGGCCTATTCTGGTCAGTTCCTACTGTATTATGACATTTTTCCAATGCTACTATATGAATGCATTGTCTACTGTGATATTACTATAGAAAAAGCTATCTCAAACCTAGTTTCAAAATCTGAGTAAAGGGCATTCAAATGTTGTATGTAGGTTAAATTGTTCTGACAGATTGTCTGTGACAAATCGAGAAAATTCGCGACGGCCAGTATGATACTTCTTTAGCTTAATTCAGGAAAGAAATGAAGAAATGGTCCTTATCTTAACATCTCTAAATTTAGTAATAAATCAGTTAAATTGGTAAAATCTTGTTTCTACTAGATACAATTTTTTTTTAAGATTAAAGTCACGATCTGGTTTAATGAAAGCCACTACTATAAAACCCACATTTATACTTCATGGACCCCCAAATTATTTTTTTTGCTGGCGTGGACCCCTTGGAAGTCATTATAGACCATTTTGGAAATCACTGATCTAATCTAAAAACTTTAAAAAAATTACCTTAGATTTTTAAAGGACAAGATCGGTTATCGGACTTTGTAAAACTGCCAATAGAAACAGATGAAACTGAAAAATTGAAATATTCTTCTGCTATGAATATTATTATAAATACGTCATCCGAAGAAAAAAAAGCAAAAAGTACTTATTAATCAAACAGGCTAATTTTTAAGCAGTAATTTTTTTTAAATATGTATGTCTATGTATACATATTATAACACTTTCAAATAAGTTTTATTTCTGCGATCATATTTATTTATTTTTCAAAAAATGGCCCCCAAATGAAATTTGATATAAGGCTCACTCAAAACTAGCTACGCCAGTGATGCAGACTAAATCTTCTACTGATCATTACTATGAGAGCCCTAACTTTGGATAAAAATGTTATATTTTTAATGTATTTTGAATTGATTCGTAACAAATACATCGTTTGATATTAATACATTTATGGCATACATTACAATACATTACATTAATACATTATTTTTTATTATTAGGCATACATTAATACATTATTTTGTTTGTATCTTGCGTTTTGCTTAAAACGTGGTCTTAAAAGGGAAAGTTTTTTTTATTGTTATGAAGCTAAGAACATATTCCGTATTTATTATTAAGTTATAATAAATATCGTAAGCCTTTTTCTTACCTCACCACACCTACGTCACTGGGTGGACCAATTTTCATTGTATTTCTTTGATTAAATGTTTCACATTTAGTCACGTATCAATCATCTTATATATTCAAAAAGAATTCAGTTACAGATACAAGAAAACTAGAATTTTTAACTTCACCGATAGATGGCAGCTCAAGCAACAATTAGTAATCATGCTCCCATCCGATGTCCTAACCTGAAATCATACGTTTGACCGTAAAATTCTCTTTCAAGAGGGGTTTAAAAAAATGTACATATATCAAAAGTTTCTGAAACAAATCCGAGTTTGCTTTTATATTTACATTAATTTATTTCTAATTCTATCAAAATATTAATTAATTCCTGTGTGAACAAAGCCCAAATAAATTTATTCCAAAAATAACACTGGGGCTCATTAATTAAATTATGTATGGAATTACTTTTACTGGGATAAAGAAATAGAGATCCATTCTTTTTACTAAAATTTAAATTAAGGTACTTCGGAGACTTTTTAAATTTTTTCTAAAAAACCTAATTGTTTTCCATTTTTAGTTTTCCTTTTATGTACAACAATAAACAATTACAGAAAAAAATAATAAATATGTGCAATATGTAACCTTTTAAAAATTTAAAATTTGAAAGACTTTTTTTAATTAAATTTAAGATTTTTTCAAATGTTCTATTTCAAGGAATGTTTTATGCCGGACAAAATAAAAAACATTGCTATGAACTCATTTTTTAAAAAATATATTGCTAGTATGTGAATGGACTAAAAATTTTAAACTATTTCCAATAAACCAAAAGTCATAGCAAATCGAAATTATAAACTAGGAATTTTCGTAACTTTTTGATAATTTTGAAGCAAAGTCCTATAACTTCGTAATAATTTATTCAATTTTTATTTTATTTTGTAGTCCATTTGCTAGATAATACCATAAAAATCATTTGAGGGAAATTTCTTACTAATGTCTATTGGTGTTTGAGATCAGTCATCATTTTGGAGATCATTCCCCTTTTAAAGAACCCATTTAAACTTTATAAAATGTTTGTTTTGGCAGACGTAGTAGTATTTTAAACATCTATAATTTTCGTACTATGTATAATTGTCGCACAATCAAAATAAAGAAGATCTAATTCTAAGTTAATAAAGTAAACTATTTCAATTTTGAAATGGTAAAATAAAAAGAAAATGTAATGTTCAACCGAAAAGGACATTTTTAACATAATTAAATATTTTAAGATATAGAAAAGTTACTGCTTCAATCTTCCTCACTTTTTAAAAGTGATATTGAAATTAATCTGTTATGGATATATATATTTAATTTTCTTGTTGTTCCCTTATATTATTATAAAAGATACAACAACAATAATAAAATGACTTATAAATTCTAACAGAAAAATACTGAATTAAAAATTAATTTGAAAATAAACCATAAATATTTTGTGTAGCCAACATTAGTATTTAAGTAATTAAAATGATGATGAATTAAGGATTAATTATTAGAATGATTAAAAATTCGGTGCAAAATATTTTAAAATAAATTTGGATAGAGGTTGAAACAACAGGCTTATTGTAATTCCTGAAATGTATCCAAAATTTTCAAAATTAAAAATTCAAATTTAAAAAAAAAATGTTAACTTTTATTTTTTTGGATTCGTTAAATATTACTGACCTTCAATATTGTTGAACATGTGTGCTTGAATAAATACATTTATACAGTAATGTTGCGGAGGATATTAGGCCTTCTCCCTGAAAAGTTATGTTTTGCGCCCCAATTAGTTAAATACGTACTCGGGATCAGTCAGGCTTTGGTCCCCCTAGAATCCTGGCCTCCCACGCAATGCGGGGTTGTATGTTACGCCACTGCATTTGTATATAGTTTTTTCTTTTGATTGAAACAATTAGCTTTGAATAATTTTGAATAAAAAATTATATAGACTTAAAATTTCGTATAAGAATGAAAAAAGTTAAGTATATTCAAAATTAAGTTTTTATAACAATATTTTATGCTTAGGAAAATTATAGAATTGGATAGAATATTAACTTAACTCATTCTTAAACATTTTAAAGTAGTACTAGTTTATATCAATACTATGATGAAAGTTATGTAAAACCTAATTATTTATAACGAGTGTAGGCACTCTCACATAAATGAGAAAGGGGGACCATGAATTTATCATAAAATAAAAAAAAAGCTTAAAAAACAGTGTAGGGAATATTTTCATGCAATAAAACATAGTTGAAATATTAATTAGAACACTTATTGCGTAAGTGTTTATATAAGAGAGAGGGAGAGAGAGAGAGAGAAGTAGAAATATATTTCCAAAAAGGCTTAGTAACGTGTAGTGGAGGAACCTCAAAATGTATGTTTAAGAAATAAAATTCAAAAGGTTTTGTCTTAGTAATAAAGAAAATTAAGGTACGAAAAAAATGCAGTTAATATATAACTCGCTTATTTTCTTTAAAACGAATACTTTTATTCAATTTTTGTGAGAAATTTGTATAAGAATTCCAAAATTGCCAACATTTTACATTTGAAAAGACATTATGCTATTTGAAATTACTAATTAATTTTGATAAAGACAAAAATAAATATATTTAAAGTTTTTTCTACAAACATTTCTAAGTTTATTTATTTATTTAAGCATGAAGTCCATTTTTTCCTATACGAAGACGATTTATGTGTAATATGTATTTAATGCAATGAAATAAATTACAATAATAATTATAAAACATATTTCTATTTAGAGAGCTTAGAGAAATTTGCATTTGATTCACAAGAGAAGTCAAGAGATTTAAGTAAAAATTCTTAAAAATTTGTAAGAAATAATGCGGAAATTTTGTAGAACAATGTTCTGTTGTAAGTCACTGTTGGAATATTTTTCAAATAATTAAAATAATATACGGTTAATATAGTATTTAGATTACGCATTTATAATTACTAAAACTTTATAATCATCAATTGTTCTGAAGCATCCTGTTTGTATAAAATTCCCGGAAATAAAGACAATAGCAGATACATTCAGATGTAATTTTGTGATAATTATGAATAGAATAATTGTTAATAGCTCATAACTAAGGAAGAAAATTGAACAATAATAATTAAAATCTCGTATAGTTTGTTTATACTGATAACGAAAACAAATTCGAAAAGCGTTGCTTGCTTCTATCTATTATAATAAAAACATTAACACATAAAAGCTTATATAAGACACACAAAAATAAATTATAATTGTTAAATATATCAAAATTATAAAATTATATAATACATTTTAAAATTTCTTTTAATACATTTTCAGAAAGTTCTATGATCTATGTTAGAAAAGTAATAATTTAAAAATAAAATTTAAAGCACAGTTGTTTATGCTGTTAATATCAATTGCAATTTAATAATTTTACTTCCGTTGCATAAAACCACCGAAGAATAATGTATGTATTCTCTTGTTCTCAATTTTAATTTTGTATTTTTTTCCAATTCCTACAATTAGGTCTCTCTCTCTGTATATATATATCTTTCTATTCATTCACTCAAGTTCAAATGCAATTTTTTAGACTAGTAGTGGATAACACTTGATGTTAATACATTTTTTTCAAATATTAATTCATCAATTAAATTTAATTAATGAATAAGTAGTAACAACGAAAAATAATAATACAACAGCATATATAGAAAGGAAAAGTGTTTGTTGTATCCTATAACGCAATGGATAGCGCGTTGGCCTTCTAATCCAAAGGTCGTGGGTTTGAATCCAAACCTGGGTTAGCCTACTTTCTGGGAATGTGTGACTTCTTTTTACTATACTATTTTATTAGATATATAGAATGGAAAATGGAAAATTGCTTTCTATTTTGTCACTTAATATTGTGATTCTGTCATATGTACATACATATTTATATTAGTTGTAATTATTTAATAAAAAGTAACTAAAATAAAATATTTCTTCGGTGATCTAAGGAGGAATTGACTTATATATATATATATATATATATGGAGATTGGTTAAAATATATTGTAAGACGTGGGAAGTGGTTGATTAAATAATGGAGAACCAAAAGTTGGGCGTGACCGGTGATGAGTGATTGTGTTACGGGGTGCATAGTTTAGTACGGTAGTATCGAAGAGGCACTCTTGGAAATCTAAATTCCTTTTTATTCACATCCACACACACACATAAAGATCCACTAGGGACGGCATTACATATAGAAGAAGCAAACATGGACGACACAACACAGACAAAGAAACTGCAACACAAAGCAGCCGGCTACATGACTACAGAGAAACGAACGAAGAGAGAGCGGTTTCCAGAGACACATCGGTTTTTATACCTGACGTTGAAGACCACGTGGCATTTTTGCAATAAGAGCTTTGATTGGTTACAATGGGCGGGAAAGGGATTTATGATGCAATAATATTAGTCGATTACGATTAAAAGCAGGGTGTTAGTTTATAACCAAATAATTAAAAGATTATTTGAATATTATTAAAAGAGTTAATTAAAAGGATGCTATAGGGGGAATTATATATATATATATATATATACATATGTGAAAGTCCCCTTGGACCTCACTTTGAGAACGAGAATAAGTTGGAGTCATATAAGAACCAGTAGCCATTTTTATAAATAACTTTCTTTATATCAAATAGTATCAAAGACTTATTAACAAATATATCTAAATAGCTTTATGAGGTTTAAAAGTTTTTCTCTTAAATATTTAATGATCTAATTAATTAACAATTAGAATATCGATCACGCAGAGATTACCGCAATAAGAGATCCCAGAATTATAATCAATAATGTTTCTATTGAACATTTAACTTTAATCTCACTCCTGATATAAAACTTTAATGAGACTTTAATCAATATTTACCACACTGCAGTTCAGCTCAGCTTTTTAGGAGATTTTATCCTCCTAGAAATATCCAATAATATCTTTCTAATTTCACTATTATAACTTCTTACTTCAATCTCTCTCTCCTACTGCTCTAACTTTACGATTCCGTTTAACTTAAATACTTTATCTAATCTGCATAACAAGGAATCCTGTTCTCTTTTTGGAGCTGATTGGAAATAGGTAGGGAATTAAATTTCCCTAAAAAAGACGACTCAGGAGGTTAGTGATAAAGTTCCGTATAGATTTGTCACACATATATATTACTTGTTTTTACTAAAATATGTGGCTGAAAAGGTGTTCGACGTGTCGAGAAATAAGACCATTTTTTCTCCCTCAATACCTTTTATCCTTGACTCTGTTGAACACTTAAAAAAAATTAAGTGTACCACTTTAATATAATTATATTTTTAGGTTAATTTATAAATGGTCAACTATTACAAAGAGACTGATTTTCAATGCTAAGAAAAGTTAGGCAAATTCTTAAAAGGGTTATGTCTTTTCGTCAAAGAACATGTATAACACATGTAAAATAAGATAAATAACGATTCCTTTAAGGTTCAAGAATTTAAAGTGAAACTTATTCAAGCTACAAAGATCTTTTCAGAAAAACTGAATTTTACATATTCCCTTTTAAAATCTCAAATCTAACAATGAAATAAGTGTTGTTTTAACTTGCTTAAGAACGCGTCTCGTCATTAACTCTCTAAAAACACTTGTGTATAGTGTTGCGAAAAATATAAATTATAATAACCTACTAATCGTATAAATACATTGTATATCTAGTTATGAAAACAGTTAGAGAAAATCTTATTTTCTGTAATAATTGATACAAAAAGCAGTAAAATGTACATAATTAGCATGAAATGCTTAACTAGATTTTGTTGTAATGATGAATGATTATGAATTTGTATAAATATATATATACACTCATGTCCATAAATTAAAGATAATGAAGTTCAGGTAAAGAAAGAGACAGAAGCAAAACAAATTTGACTTATTTGTAAAGTTTATTTATTAAACAAAAGGTAAAGAGCAAAAAAGATGCTATATGTTTGACATAATTAATAAAAATTGCGATTTTTACTCCCTGAGCAAATTTCAAAAAATAACCTATTTACAAAAAACAGTATAATATGGTTAGTATGATGGTTAATACGGAGAATGTCTCCCGGACGATGCAATACAGGCCTTACAACGCCTAGGCATGCTGAGTATCAAATTATCAATCTGATCTTGGGGAATATTGCACCACTCATCAAGCAATGTCCTCCGAAGTTCCGGTAGACAGGTGGGAGGGGGGTTGACGGGCTGCAATTCGTCGACCAAGAATATCCCACACATGCTCTATTGGATTCAAATCCGTTGAGTATGCTGGCCAATCCATACGGGTGATATCCTCCGATTGAAGGCATTCGTCTATAATGTTTGCATGGTGAGGACGGGCGTTGTCATCCATAAACAGAAATTCAGCACCCATGGTGCCCCGAAACAAAGGTATATGTTGTTCCAGAATGACATCCCGATAGATGTGGCCTGTCATTGTTACACTCTGAACATGCAGGTCAGTTCTGGAACCAAGAATAATTCCTCCCCAAACGAGCCATCCTGCACAACCGTAACGGTGTCGTTCAATGGTGTTCTCTTGGTGGTAACGGGTACCTGGCGCTCTCCATATTAAAGTCCGGCGAGAATCAGACTGAAAACTAAACCTGGACTCGTCGGAAAACATTACACAAGACCACTGTTGTGGTGTCCACAATGCATGCTCTCTACTCCAGGCTAATCACAGGTGACAGTGAGTTGCGGTAAGTGGAACACATCTGACAGGCCTACGAGCATATAAACCAATGTGCCCTAAGAGTCTGTACACGGTCTGCCTTGAAACTGTCGTATCGGTAGCTGAAGACAGCTGACGAGACAGGTCTGATGTTGTGCTCCGTCTGTTTCTTTTGGCAGTAACTGCCAAATACCGGTCCTCATTCAGCGTTGTAACTCGGCGGCGACCTGTGCTGTAACATCTACTCACATTACCAGCATTTTGGAATCGTTGCCAAAGCCTGGAGATGACACTCTGGGCGATTACAAGTTCCTCAGATACTTCCAGCTCGGTACGTCCACATTCCAGTCGTCAAATATTTTTACCACATAAAAATCATCCAACAGCTTCCTTTGTGTCATAACTATGCGGTTATTGCACTGAAAGGCTTTTCAAGCACGTGTGAACAATTTTACTTCTTTGCCACCATTCCTTATATGCCCCTCTCTTACACTCTCGTCATTGTGACGTACTATCCACGCCATCTGGTGGTTTTTTGTAATTTGCATATTCTTCTTCAAGATGTGTGTGATAATTCTACAGGTGAAATTTTTATTTTAGAGTTCAATTTCTATGTGATTCTGAATTATCCTTAATTTATGGACATGAGTGCATATATATATATATATATATATATATATATATATATATATATATATATATATATATATATATATATATATATATATATATATATATATATAGGGGAACTTCTTTTCTTCACCGTAGATATGCAATGATTTATAACAAAATTGTGTTGAATGGTTAGAAAATATGTTAGACATATAATCCAAAGATGTTACGTTTAGTTTGAAATAATTACTTTATGCTTTCACATATTATTTCATTTTCCTATAGTTAGTAAATAGCTTTCACAACATCTACTTCATAAAATGTATCTTTAAAAAAACTGTGTTGTACCTTTTTTTCTCTCATCAGAGGGCAATATACATTAATTACAAACAAAACCAAAGCACAAGCAGTTCATCAATATAAAAATAATTAAGAAAAAGATTAATATCAATTCTCAATTTGACGAGAAATTAGTAAATTAAGATGCATTTTTAGTAAAAAATAGTTGGATATCACATCAAACGATTAAGAACTCGAGTGCCAACTTTCACTCAATTTATTGTATATTTTGTCTTTTTTAAAAGAAACATTTACTTTGTATTCATAATGTGTATGAATTAAAAACAATATATTCCATTCACCTTCATTATTCATTATTTTTTTATTTTTTAATTTGCTATAGTTACATAATTAGAAACGTATAGAAACCTCATTTGTTGAAAACTTTGTGAAAATATTCAAATGATGCAACTAAAACACTTGGTTTTTGTCCTTTCATGCTGGAAAATGAGACGGTGAATGGTTGGAATTAACACCAATGTATGCTAAAGATTTTTCAAGAACAGTCGGACCTCTATATAACGACGTCGCTAAATCCCGAAAAAAGTTCGTTATATAGAGGTTCATCTCTTTCAATATACTTAATAAATCACATAAAATAAATTTTAAATTCATAAACACTATACATTAATATATAAAGTAAGTATTCTCTCACACCTTTTTGTAAATTAATATCTATTTATTTCATACATCTTACCCATCAAAAAAAGAAAAAGAACTGCAAGGAAAACAAGAAAAGGAATATCGAAGAATACACTGTATTTTCAATACTAAGAAAATAATTTTATATTAAAATTTTTGAATTTTAAGGTCATTTTCTTATTTTGAACCATACAAGTAATATTAACCATACATTATTTTATAACTAGAACACGGGGACACGAGGCAACTTCATTGAGAGTGAAAGGAGATATCGAAGATTTTTCTAGTGAACTGGACATTGGTTTTCAAGGTTGCACTTCTTGGATGAAACGCCCAGAACTCAATGGCTCCAGGCGAGTTAGGATCTAATAAAATCAGCTCAAGATTTTTGACCACCATAAAATGTGTTAAAGAGAGAATTACTTGAAGTGTTCAGAAATACTTTAAAAATAGGGAGAAAAAAAATTGAATCACAAAAGAAAAAGTTCGTTAAATAGAAAATGCAATTCGCTATAGAGAAGTTATTTTACGAAGAAAATCGTGAAACGTTCAAGGTTCCAGGAAAAAGTTCGCTGAATAGAAAAACTCGCAAAATAGAGGTTCAACTGTATTTCATAGAACCTACAGATTTATCAGATGAAGAATTCTAATTTAAAACTGTGCACTTTGTGAGTTTTTCTTACCCAGTATAAATGTATAATAACTATAATTTATTTTCTTCTAAGTATATGTGCAGAATTCGTAAGGAAATTAGTATGAAAGCTCTATTTCTTAAGCATGACTAAGATTTCAACAGTCAAACAGAGTATAGGCAATTTAAATGTTTTCATCCGTCCACATTTTTGCAAGAATGGTCATTAAATGAAATGAACTGTTGACATGACCACCTGCATGCTAAGTAAAAAAAAAATGTGGATTCAAACGGTACACTTTTTTCCTGTCTTTGTTCATTCTTGCATACTCTTTTCTCCAAACAAATATTTTGTTTAAAAAATATTGGGAAGGACAATGGGTTTGTGTGTGGTCTTCATTTTATAATTATTTATTTTTATAGATCAGTGATTCTTGACCACTGTGCCACGGCACTTTTGTGTGACGCCAAATTTTTTTCAAATTGTTTATTTTACTCTAAAAAAAAAATAAAATCCGGTTGTTTTATGGTTTTTGGTATATTTAACTTATCCTTTAATGCAGTGCATCTCAAACTTTCAATGTTTGCGACCCAATTTTCAACCATATTTTTCATCACGCCCCCTTCACACAAAAACAATGTATTGAGTCCTCAGCGTACACAGGAATTTTCAGGAGGGGAGGAAGAGAATCCAGGGTCGAAAAAAAAAGTCCACCATTCTTGTATCAAGGTCCTTTTGATTTTGTCGATATTCGGGAACAAAAAACAGTAAAAAAACTCATTATTGAATAAATAACTAGCATTAATTAATGAAATTAATCATTTATAATAAATATTTAAATAAATGTTACTTACTATATACTTAGAATTATAAGCAATCGGAAAAAAATCAAGGTCTTTGGGGGGTCCGGACCGCTAGGATTCCCTCCCCCTTGTGTGCGTCCTGTATTGAGGGCATAAATAATCCACTTTGACGTTAAGAGGACTTGGTACCCTAAAAATCACAAACCTATCGTTTTTTTTAATTTTCATTTAATCTTATTCTTTGCATTATTATCTTTCGATTGATATATCATTTGTGCATGTCGGAAAGTTAGAAGTTGAATAAAACTTCATTTGAAAACAAATTAGGCAATTCAGCCACACACCCTTTTTAGAAAAAAAAGCTAAAAAATGCTTTATGATAAAAAAAAATCTATTTAATAAATAGAAATAATAACTATAAAAAGAATGTGTAGTATTAAAAGCAGAATATTTCCGAGGCAATACAATAATGTAATTTTTCTTCCTTGTGAAATGTGTGCATGTAAAATTTTTAAATTAAGGCATTTTATATTAATAATTTTATAATTTCAGTTCTTATTCCTGATATATTTTTCATACAAATGTAATACTTTAATATTATAAGAAGAAAAACAGCTAAAATTTCTGTCGTGACAGAAAAACAAATTTTTTTTAAAGTTTTTCTTGAGTTTTCTTGTGCAATTAGTACTCTCTAAAAGTTGATCATTTATAAAAATGTGTGGGTTGAAAACATATGAAAATGCAATTATTTTAAAAAAACGTATAAGTAATATCTTAAAGTGGTATTTTAAGTTTAATTAAACTTATAATAATTATTTTTCAGAATTATAAACTTTAAAGTGGTTTTTCTCAGTTTGTGTTTTTCGAAACCTTAGTGCATTCAAAATGCTACTTCTTCGACAATTATTTACCAATCACTTCAATTTTTTTTCTGCGTGTTAAAAATAAAGCATTAGATAAAATTAGGGATCCGTTTTGCTATAAACTGAATACTTTTTTAAAAAAAAAATAAAATGTAAGACATGTTGGCTTTTTCGTTGATTTTTAGCCTGTATATCAACATTTTATTTTTTTCTCGAAAACGAATGAAGTTATTCTAAAATCGATCCCTAAAGTTGTTAAGAACATCCATAAGAAAATTATAAAAAAATTTCAGTTCAAAAAATTAATTTTTACAAAAGGAGTAGGATTTTAAAATTTTCCCAATTTTCTTCAAAAAATTTAAATTTTTAAAATTGTGTGAATAATATATGAACATTTTCATCTGGTAACATTTTCTTGAATAGAAACATTGTATAAAATGCTAAAATATAATTTTTAAATACGTAAATAAAGAAGTTTGCTCAAAGGGTGCCAAGTCCCCTTAAAGCTACATTACGATTTTAACCATAAACCATGCAAGTTATCAGGATAAGTATTACATTTTGTAAATGAGACAAGCCTATGTGAACACTAGTAATTTTTAAATTTGTTCTCAATTTAGTATTATGAGTTTAATTATCAAATACATTGTGCAGTATGATACATTTATAAGTATCAATGTAAATATGTATTTTATATTTTATTATGTATGAATATATTTTTGTATTGCTTCCTTTCAGTAAATTTGTAACTTGTTAAATCCTTTGTTTTTGACTTTTCGATATGCTCGCGCCCCCCTCGTAGGGATATCACGCCCCTTAGGGGTTTGCGCCCCACAGTTTGAGAAACGCTACTTTAATGGATATAGATATAAAAAATGGACAAGGATCTCGTAATCTGTTTATGGTAACCGTAAGAAAAAAAAACGGTATCTGTTTATGGTAACGGTAGGTGAAAAAAGTAGGAAAACTAATTTATCTCGCTCTGTAATAGTAATTGAGATTTAATTAAAAAAGTCATTTGTTAAAATAGATTATTTCTTTTTGGTTTAAAATTAGAAGTAATTATCTCATAATAGCCAAAAAAGCTTTAAAAATATTTTTACAATTTTCTGAATGGTATTTGCGTGAACTCGAATATTTTCAGCATTATCAAATATAAAAATTAAAAAAAGATCCAGACTTTTAAATATAGATGACGAAATGAGAGAGGCATTGAGAAACCGCGATTCACCCTAATGTAAAAACAATTGTTTGAAGAGACAAATGTTTTTTTTTTTGCAATAAAAAGAAAAACTAACAAAGCAAATAAAACCAATCCTGGGCAAAATATCCACCAATATAAAACCAATGAGTAGTGAATGCAATCTTTCTACTCAGGTTTGCGTAAATTGTATAAGGTTTAATAAGAAAACAAGAGATCCTAATAAAAAGGTTAATGTAAATCACAAACCTTATTCTAGCTGCTAATTCCATCAATTTATGGCGAAATTACATCCCAGACAAATTATGAGTAGCTTTTTCTCTCAACCGCATTTACGTATTTTGTAACTTAATTTGCATAAATCGAAAAGTGCTACACAGCAGTGTATGTTGAATATGGAAGCTAGAAATATTGATGTGTCGCAATGGTGCAAGAACTTCATTCATACAAGGGATCTCTTCCTGGATTTCCATCGTCTTACAGAGTTTTCTTCAGTCATTCTTTTGATATAATTAAAGCAGCCATTATTGTCAGAAATAGAAATATTTCAACTTTTCTGGATCTAAATTACCTTGATTACAATTACCTTGATTACAGTGCGTTTGAACATTAATACAGTATCCTATTTATTTGTATTTTATTATTTCGAACCTTTCTAGAATATAGATTTTGATTTGTAAAAAAATTTACCAAATTTTTTCCAACATGCCCATAAACAGACTGGTCTGGTCTATGGACGCCAATAGTAAACCTGAAAAGGGGTTCAGTCCCCTTTCCGACTCTAGAGGCAACAAGCTCGCTGAATTTATTAGTGCCCATAACCTCTTTGTCATAAATGAAGATCACGGTCCTACATTTTGTGGCTCTCGAGGATCTAGCTACATTGATGTAAGTGCAGTTGGAACGGATTTACTGGAAAATGTTTCTTGTTGGCATTTGCCTCCTTATGATTCTCTCTCCGACCACTAAGCAATTGAATTTGATAGTGCCCTAAATTCAAATTCTCCAACAAATGTTGGTGACAATTGTATCTTTAATCTGAAAAAAGCGAACTGGAAACACTCTTTTATGACTCATCTAAATACTTGCTGTCAAGTATTAGTGATCTAATTGTCTCCTGCTAAAATCCAGAATCTCTACATGTGATCTCGCAAAGGAACTAATTTCTGTTATTCATAATTCTTGCAAAATGTCCATCCCGATTAAAAAGCGGGGAATGCACAGAGTTCCTTGGTGGACAACAGAAATTGGTTGCATGAGAAAACACATTAATGCTGCAAGACGGAGGTTCCAGAGATTTAAAAATGTCACTTTAAAAGAAATTTATAAGAGTAAATATCAGGAGTTAAGAACTAATTATAATCTTAAACTTTTGGATGCCAAAATAAGCTCATTGAAGAAATTTTTGGATGAAATTAATATAAATAATGTGTGAAAAAAAATTTAGACTTTTGGAGTCAAACAGCAGTTTCAGAAAAGAGTTGAACTCAGTGGAATTGCTCTTTCAAGTGGAGCCGTGACTAATTCTTTTGAAGAGACAATTAATGAGGTTATCTTCCATTATTTTCCTGGTGATTGTGAGAATGATGATGATGATTGTCACAAAAGGAAATACGGAGTGACGCTATTATCAATTACAACGTAACGGATGACCCGCCTTTTACCATCCATGAAATTAATGCTGTTATAAATAAATTAAAGTTAAAAAAAAGCACCTGGCCTTGACTCTATTCCTAACGAAGTTGTCAAGAAATTGCATGAAATGTAACCTGATCTTTTCCTAACAGTTTTTAACTTATGTCTTCGTCTCAAGACTTTTCCTCGCTGTTGGAAAAAAGCTAGGATTATCCTAATTCCCAAAGTCAATGATGTCCGTGTCCCTAAGTTAGACAACCTAAGGTGTATCCGTTTGCTGTCAACTTTGGGTAAATGTTTTGAAAGACTCATTATCAACAGAGTAGCCTGGCGTTTATACAAAAATAATTATTTCAATAAAAACCAATTTCGTTTTATGTCTCAAAAATGTACTGAGGATACCTTTGTGAAGCTTAATGAAATTGTTTTAAAAGGAAAAAAGAGAAACCTTCATACAATCATGGTTTTCTTGGATATTAAGGGTGCTTTTGATAATGCTTGGTGGCCTGGTATTTTGAGTCTTTTAAAAAGGTCAAACATCCCTGGCAACTTATTTGCAATCATTTCCAGCTTCTTGAAGGATAGATCTGTGACTTTATCTTTAGGTCATTTCTCAAAAGAGAAATTTTTGAACAAGGGATGTTCTCAGGGATCCGTTTCTGGACCTTTTCTCTGGAACGTCATTTTAAGTGATTTTTTGAAAAAAATCTTGGCTTTCTCTTCCTGTGAAACGATTGCTTTTGCCAATGACTTACTTCTTTGTTTCCAGGGAAAGTCTTTTCATGACATATGCAGACAAGCGCAGCTTATCCTTGACTTTGCATCAACCTGGACAAAGAATTATAAATTAGAGTTTAATGCTGTCAAGTCAAAAGTTATGTTCTTGGAGAAGAGAGAAAATAACGCTCTCACAGGCAACCTCACCTTTAATGGGTTTTCTTTTGATTATGTGAAAGACATAAAATATCTTGGTGTTGTCCTTGACAACAAATTCTGTTGGAAATAACATGTTTTGCATCTTTCAAATAAATGTGAAACAATTCTGCTAGGGCTTAATAAAGTTGCCAGAAATAGCTTTGGGATCAAGTCCAATGTATCCTTCCTCGTTTAAAAACAAGGCATTGTTCCATTTATTTGTTACGGCTCACGAATCTGGGGCTCCACATTGAAGAAGAAAATAAATTGTCGGCTTTTGCGAAAAATTCAACGAAAAATACTTCTCCGAGTTATTTCTGGGTATCGAACGATATCCTATGAAGCTGTGTATGCTATTTTGGGCTTTCCACCTATTGACATTTTTATTATCAGAAATAATGAATTCAAGATTGCAACGAAGAACTGAACCAATAAGAGTCTAGATGGTTCCCTAAGAGTTTCTGAGCTCCCTCATCCTTCTGAACGATTTCCCCTTAACTTGGTTAATTACCGTAAAAATATTGAAAACAATTTTCCAGTTGTCTGCTTTACAGATGGTAGCAAAATCAACTCTAAGGTTGGCCTTGCATTTGTTATCTTCCAAGATTTTATTGAAATTAAAACTCGCCAATTTAGAATAAAAGATGAGTGTAGTGTGTTTCAGGCTGAATTACTTTGCATAGCTCAAGCAGTCTCTTGGATCTGCAATAACGAAATCCTTTCATCAAATTTCTTAATTTGCAACGATTCTCTATCATCTTTGTGTGCTTTAAATAACATTAATTTCCAAAATAAACTAATTGTTAAAACGCATATTAATCTCAATTTTCTTCGAAGCAGAGGAGTACAAGTTTTCTTTTCTTTTGTTCGGGGACATACGGGAATCTATGGCAATGAACGTGCTGACTGGCTTGCAAAAGAAGCGACAAAATTAAGCGATTTGATTCCTATGAGCATTCCAAAATCATATCATAAGAAAGTTTTTAAAGAAAATATTAATTCTGAGGGAAATAACTTGTATCAAATTTCAAATAATGCTCATCTCACCAAAGAATTTATTCCTTCTATTCAGAGTCGTTTAAAGGTTAAGCACTTTCATCCTAGTTTTAAACTTACCTAGTTTCTAACTGGGCATGGAAACTTTAAAGCCTATTTAAAGCGCTTCAATTTGTCGCTTACTGACCAGTGTTCTTGCTCCAGTGACACAATCCAGAATGCCAAGCATCTGATTCTTGCTTGTACTAAATTCTCTTCGAAAAGACGTACACTCATGAATTGCCTACAAAAGAACAATATAGTATGTCTCCTCCTTTCTCTTCCTTTGTTCAAGGCAAATAACCTTTTACATGGTTTTGTGCATACATTAATAGCATTTTTCCTGTATTATTTAGATTCTAAATTTTGTGTGTTTATTAACATTTTCTGAACGTGAATATACATGTGTATATGTGTATGTGTGTGTTTGTATATATATGTGTATATGTGTACATATATATATGTATATGTATGTGTATATGTGTACATATATATATATATGTATGTATATGTATGTATATATATGTATATATATGTATGTATGTATGTATGCTTTATGTATTTGTATTTTGAAATTTTTTTGTGATCATATTTTCTTATCTTCCTCATTGTATAATTTTAATTATTGATTATCTTGTTTTGTGTATGTGAGCAATCTTGTATTTAATTCTGTAGTTGTTGTATTTGTATCCACTCCCCCCTTTTGGTTCCCATTTGTGCCTATATCCTTCTACATGTAACTTCCATTGTTTTGAGTATTGACTTACGTTTGTAAGCCTTGTGTTATACTTGTCGGCACACAAGGAGTCTAACTGTAGTCTCAAAAAATATATATAAGACCAAAATATGGTAAAACAAATATCGGCACAACCTGCACCCTAAATAAGGAAACTTGTCACTTGTAAAGTTTGTGAACCTCACCTTGTAGTCAGAGAAAAACATGTCTAATAGGGAGTATGAGCAAATGGTAAAAAGTTTTGAAATATCCCCTGCGCTGTGAAATGAGATGAGTTTAAAAAAAAAGAATTTCTATCCTATTCAAAACTCATGCGATAGGTTACACTATATGACTGACTCATCTGCACCTGTAAAGTCTAATAATCGACTGCACCCTTTCCCGTCAAAATTTGCTGCGTTATCTAACATGATGGAAGAGAAGTATATAAAATGCTCACGTAGAAATGTTATAAAATTCCATTACCACACACACACACATATACACACATACACACACTTCTACGAATTATTTTAGATTTAATTTCATGTTTTCAATTATTAATAATCATCGAACTCTTTTAGTCTGTGCGCAAAGATAAGAGCACAACTGTAAAACCTACAGACTTGACATTTAGTTAGCAGTTTTCTTTGGTTGATCCACTAAGAACGGGTTTTACGGAAATCGACTCGGACGGCATCACGGGAAGTAAAAAATAGACTTTAGATTTAGAAATCTAAGTCCTTTTTAAATTAAGAGTCATGGGCTATGAGAGAACGTTTTTCAATACATATGAAAGCTTAATAGTAAGACTAATGTATCAAGAACTTATATAAAAACAGTATAGATTATTTATAAAAAATCATGAAATACGCATTAAATCGGGGTGTGTTAACGATTAGTATTTTTATAATCTTCGTTTCATTAATTGCTTAAATATCATAAATAATGTTTTATTATTATGCTTCAAGACCTTTTACTTATTTTTCCTCTCTAACATCTCCTTTATTGCTAAAAATACATAAAAGTTAGAAACGACACGAAAATAACAAAAAAAAATTTTTTTTTTGTTTTTTCTGCAACTACACTGCTCAAAACAATTAGGGGAGCAAGCAAAAAAGTAAAGAAAACCGTGTGAGACAGCCACGTATTGGCATGCAATGCATAGTACACGCGTATCAATGCGAAATACAGAAAAAAGGCGTAAAAAATTTTGGAATTAAGCTTTAATTCTTTGAAAATATGGAAAAAACATGAAAAGATGATTTAGGGTAACCATTTGGTTACATGTAAACGATAAAAAAAAGTACTGTTTAGACATGATGCATGAGTTTTAATAGGGCGTGTGGTCTCCTCGAACAGCTAAGACTGCTGCACACCTGTTTGCCATGGTTGCGATGAGGTTATCGATCAGCCTTTGGGGAATACTGTTCCACTCCTCAAGAAGTGCAATCTCCATGTCTCGGACCGTAGCAGGCGGCCTTGGTCAAGCAGCAATGTGTCGTCGGAGCATGTCCCAAACATGCTCGATTGAATTCAGGTCAGGAGAGCACGCTGGCAATTCCATACGCTGTATTGTTTAAGCTTCAAGCATGTTCTCCACCAGACGAGCTCTATGCGGTCGGGCATTATCATCCTGGAAAACAAAGGAATCTCCAATGGCTCCAGCGTAAGGGATGACATGAAGTCGAAGTATCTCGTCTGCATACCTTCGGCCAGTCAAAGTGCCATTCCGAATCATATGCAGGTCCGTACGTCCGCCTATGCTGATTCCACCCCATACCATCCAACCAGCTCTTCTGTATTGTGACCTTTCATGAACGAATGCGGGGTTATTTCGAGTGCCCCTGTCCCTCCATACAAGAACACGTCTGGTGTCACACTCTAGACTGAATCGGGACTCGTCTGTAAGCAGCACTTGGCTCCAATCATGTTGCTCCCAATCTCAATGTTCAGCAGCCCATCTTCTTCGGGCCGTACGGTGGCGTGGGGTCAACGGAATGCAGACCATTGTCCTACGTGCATAGAGCCCTCCCTCATGCAGCCGATTTTGTACTGTTTGGCTGGACACCCTTCATCCTGTTGCCAAGAGCAACTGTCTTTGCAGCTGCGTAGCATTCTCTGTTCTGTTTCGACGGGCTGTTAACTGTATATACCGGTCATCAGTTGATGTAGTGGCGCGTGGCCGACCTGCCCCTGGTCGACGTCTAACATTTCCTGTTTCTTTGAATCGATTCCACAGCCTTGCAACAACACTTCTGGTGACTCCAACAGCGTCCGCGACACTACGTTGTGTTTGCCCGGATTCCAGTCTGCCTATAACACGCCATGCCATGGGGGGATTCAGGTAAATCACGTTGTTGAGACATTCTCAAGTAACCTTGTCTCAAAAACAAAATACTGCGCAATTGAATTTCACAGTTACGGCAATAAAACAGACGTTTCTGCAACATCCCGATTTCTGCCCTTATCTCCTTTTTTCTGGTTTTTGACGTCATGAACTTTGATTTGCATATAAAGTTTTCTTCTTCCGTTTCCTGGTAGGCTTTACATTATGGATAATTCATTTTATGTTACTTATTGGTATACATCTTCGCTTAATTTTGTTAAAATCATGTGCTCCCCTAATTGTTTTGAGCAGTGTATATTTTTTGTGAACTAATGTTGTTTTGTTCTTTATGAGAAACCCGTTTGTCTTCCTCAAAATTAAAAAAAAATACATAAATATACTGAAAATAAAGCCAAATTTTGAATTATTGGCTGGGTTTTTGCAGTGACAACAACTTGCAGGTACAATTCAAATATTTTATGGATTACAAGTATGAACTGAAGCTTTATTAAAGAGTTTAAGATTTTTTTAAATCTACTTCCTCTTTTTTTTCTTGCTTATACACAAATATAAGGAAATTCTTTTTTTCTGTTGAAAATGCAAATAGATTTTTAAAAAAAGTGGCCTGGTCTAGTACGTTTTAAAACAATTAATAATGTAGTTATAATGGTAGAATTTAACATAATGATGTTGTTCTGAATAAATACTCTGTTCGTTTTTTAAGAAAACTGCATGTACTGTTAGTTTTAAAAGGAAGCTTAGATACAAAGTTTAAAAAATAACAACTAATGCACACAAATTCTGCTGGCATTTTTTTAAAAATATTAATAAAATTTTAACTGTTATTGTGTGATTACTTTTAAAATATTCCTTATTATAATGAAAACTACAAAATTAGATCATTCTTATTGAAATTCTTCTACATTTCTGTTTCGCAGAAAAAGGATCTATCATTTAAAAGAAAAAAAATACACAATTTTTTCTAATTTATACTAATAAAAAAATTTTTTCCGCCTATTGAAATAATTTATAAATTCGTAAATTATTATTTGTTAAATAGGGTTTTTTGTCTTCATTTCAAATGAAAAAAAATCATTTAATGGGGGTTCGGTAAATCGGAGTTCAACTGTATATGTAATATACATTAACCATTCTAAGCGAATGCTAATTTTTCTTCCACTTAAAGTACCAGAGAAGCTTCTGAAGCAAATTTTAACCGCAATTTAATTTTTTTTATTTCTTTATTGTAAAACCCATTTATTAGTGTTTCTAAATCTGTATTTGTTTTATTTTCTCTGATTAACAGAAACGAAGATCCAGATATTATTGTGAAACATAACAGATAAAAATGAAATTGAAAGTATCCTATAAAGAGCCGGAAGTCGATTGTTTGTTATTATTTTACCCAATGCAAATGCAAATCAAATTAAAAACTAATTTATAACATGCTCAATTAGCAAGCCATGATAATTCGGTGTAGTTTTTGAATGGTTGGCATTGACCATTTTCTGAATTGATGACTAGACTACTTTTAGAAACTTCCATAGCTATATTATTATTTAATTATGATTTATCTATTAAAATGGAAGTGTTTAATGAATTGGGTATTATTCGTGAAGTCGCTATACATTCAAAGATTACAGTAACTTTGACAATGAGTGCATCGCTTCTTTAAAATGTAGTCTTTGTCATTTACAAAACTGCGTCATTTACAAAACAAGAAGCCAGAATGAAAAAAAAATTAATGGGTTTGAGAACAAAGAATGCCTGTGCTACAAAAGCGGGGAAATTAAAAAACTTGATATTAAGCATTTTAGTAAAGTAAGAATCAAAGCTAAATTCCTTTTATGACGAATGTAGTTTTGTCAAAGTTGTACACCCCAAACCTGATTTCTAAAAAAACTTTTAAATATATTATCTTCAGATTTTGCTCATAAATTATTTAAAGTGTAGTTAAGATGATGTGAGCTAAGGATTTAGGCTTAACATTAATAGTTTTCAATTTTTAGTAGTTTTATCTATACCCACGCATTATATGTGCAAAATTTTCGTTAAGAAAACATACAATGAACCATAACATTTCTGTAATTGGTGATATATTTTAGATTAGTTCATTGCCTTTATCATTGTTTTCAATACGCTGGGTAGGAAAATAATTTAGACATGTGATTTAAAATTACATGTGTTTACATGCGTTTTGAATTTTACAGATTTTCATTTAATTTTAACTAAATTATTTAAGTTTAAAGGATTTAAATTATCATGCTTTTTTTATTATTTTGAGTCACAAGCACAAAGAATGGTTCCGCATTTTAGCCGGAGTGTCACGGGTTCACGTCCAGGGGCCCCCGAAGATCCGCCGTGTAAAGGAGGCCAACACACGTTAAATCTGTTGAGGCTCAATATTCTCCTGTTGATATAGTATGACAAATGGAAGAAGGGTAGCCTGCTCAAATGTCTCGTTCTCGTCATTTGACCAAGGTGCAAAATTACGAGGTCCGTTGCCAATAGCCTTCGTATTGTTTTATAGTGCGACGTTAATGTAATTCTCATGCACTCACGAGCATAAAGAAAATGCACTGAAATTCTTAACCCCTTAAGTGCCGCTAGCGTATATATCCGTCCTCCCGAAGTACGATTCTTTTCTTTGCGCTGACATCAGTAAAACTATTTCGAAGGCTTTAGAATGAAATGAAATGACCTTGACAGTATTTACAAAGGATTTACTTATATCAGAAAAAAATTGCTTTTTTATCCCTTTTCTTCCCCCTCCCAATACATTGCATATACGCACCCATGTAAAAAACAGTGGCCCTGGGGATCGATTCGCGTAATTTTTAATCGGCAGTTGAGGGGTTAAATCCAGTGTTTCTCAAAGTTGCAATATTCGAAACCCAATATATTCACACACACACACAATCATAATTTTCATCTCACCCCAATCATGCACTGATAAGGTATTGAGCTCAATAATACTATACTTTGATGCTAAGACTACGATATACGACTTTAACCTCTAAAGCACCCCTAATGTATACAGACATCTCGCTAAGCCAAAGCATTTATTTCCCCGCGGACGTATATATATGTCTTTCTGAAGTACAATCTTTTCTGTGTACTGCTGTCCATAAAATTATTCCGAAGGCTTTGGGTGCAATAAAAGGACCTTGATAATGTTTGCAAAGGATTTACTTATTTCAGATTATTTTTTTGCTTCTATATTTCTCCCTGCCCCAATACATTACATACGCGCTCTTTATCCCCCCTCCCCCTCAGTACATCACATATGCGCTCCTACGTGGAAAACGGTTGGTATAGGGAAGCGAATCGCGTAACTTTTAATCGGAAGTTAAGGGATTCATTATAAACCATATAAAATTATCAAGATAAGTGTTAATTTTTGTTTTTAATTATACATATGACAACTCCTATGGGGGGGGGTCACTGATAGTTAATAAACTTGTTCTTAACTTAGTATTGTTAAATTAATTATAAATACATTGTATAGCACTGATACAATTATAAGTGTAATATATCAGTGTAAATGTGTATTTTATTCTTTATTATGCCAGAATGTATTTTGTTTGTTTAATTTCAGTACATTAATAATTTTTTTTAAATAATCCTTTGTTTTCGAGTTTTCAATGTGCTTGCGCCCCCTCGTAGAGTTGCCACGCCCCCCCCAAAGGGGCACGCCCCACAGTTTGAGAAACGCTGGGTTAATCCCATGGCTTTTTAAGAAACTTGCTTCAGATAGATCAGAAAATTAACTAAATGTAAATTAATTTGAATTCAACGTACACATTAAATTAACATATTCCAAACATATCTTATATGCAAACATCTTTAAAAATCTCTCCCTAATTTAATTAATTACAAATAACTAGAGGCAAGTTTTTCCCTAGCCTAATAAATTTCTTCACCTTTTCCTGTAACCCACAGAATTCTTTTTTTCATATGCTCATAACCTTTAATTATTTTACAACACATTTAAAAACAAATAACTGTTGACTTACTACATTTGGGCTCTGATCTGCAAATGTATATAAAAAAGATCATACGAAACTAAAATTAATCATTTATCATATTAGGTACTTAAAATTAAATAAATTATGCTGGTGTAATCATTTACTAGATAATCTATTCAGACTCCGTAATGGGTGGTTTGGATAATTTGGTAGTTGATGCTTCCAAACTATGTGCCCATGAGATTTTAATAATCATTTATGTGTAATTACATGTAATAACATAATCTTCTTACACTGGTTTTTTCTCGATAATTTTCCTTTTAAAAAAACTAGAGTGCGCTTATAATTATGAGAACCAGTGGATCAACCGCAGTGTCTGTACTGTGAAAGATAAAACCAATCGATAGAATTAATGACAAAGGAAGAATTAATATAAAACGTGAAGAGTAGAATCACAAGGTAGTTGGGTTGTTTTGAAATGATAAGTTGTGGATATTACCTATGCAATTCATTGCAATAAAACTGCAAAAAAATTCAAAGGTATAATTTTTATCGCTAGTAATAAAGCTTCCAGGATTAAAACAGACTTATTCACTAATTATGATTCGCTACAGAAATTAAATTAATATTACTCTTGAACAAAAAAAAATAGAGGATTTTTAAAGATACAAATTTAATTAGAGTACGAATATCACAAATTTTCTTTTTTCTTTCTTTTTCTTTATTACTATTATACGATTAAGAAATTATTTTAGAAAAGTATAATTTTTTTAGCAATTAGAAAACCAAAAAATGTCAGGAGTTATTATTTCGAATTATATCAAATTAATCAAATGATATCTCAACACATTCACACAGAAAAAAACCACATACTTAAAGAAATCGATAAATATTTTGCTGTTTCATCTCGCAAAAAAAATCTTGCTTTTTCACTGTATCTTACCTCTGAGTGAGTGAGTAAATATAAACGTCGCACTGTGTTCAGCTACACGAGGGCTTTTGGCGACGGACCACGGAATTTCGAACCATGGTCAAGTGATCTGGACGACACCTGAGCTGGCACCCCCTTCTCCTAACTACGACACCACACCAACGGGAGGACGTTTCAGCTTTCGACAGATTTAACGTGCATTGCTCCCCTACACGGCGGGTTTTAGTGGTACTGGGCTCAAACTCATGACATGCCTGCCATGGTCCGATACCTTGATCACTGGGCTACCGCAGCCCCTTATCTTACCTCTGAAATGTTGATTATACACTAACTCCAATTAACAAATATATTTTTTTCTTAAAGTAGTTATATTCTTTTCAACTTTTTAGCCATTACATTAGAAATACTGAATTTCCAACACATCATGAGAAAATGAATATAAATATATATAAGTTTTAAATTAAAGTAAGTTTGAAATTTTTTTTAATTTGGAGCTAGAATAACTGAGATTTTCTTTTTAAATGAAGGGATTAAATTTTTTTCTTACCTTGTGATTAGTTTTCGAAGGAGAAGTAAATTTGGGAGAAAAGCCATTTTCTAAATTAAATCTAAGGTCTTCCGAATAGTTTATAAATATTTAAAGCATCCAAGCCATCGTCCAAATTAATAGTTATATCATTTTTGAAATCGTGAAATTTATCTTAAACCACTTTTGATTCAAAACGTTTTATAAAAATATTCACTAAAAACTGATCGTTTTTATCAGAAATTTAGCAATGACAAAGATGTACATCTGAAGAAAAATAATTAAAACCATTGGGATTACATACTAAGTTATTTTAATAGTACGATGGCAAAAAAAGTGAATGTTTAACATATTTTTAATCTTTTTTCTATTTAACAGTTTTCAATATAAACGTTTAAACATTCAGTGTTGTACAGATATTTTAGAAGACACAGGATTAGAGGACATCTATATCTAGCGAGGAAAATATATATATAGATATAATATGATGTCAAAAACACACTTCTAAAAAGAGTTGAGAAGTAAATAATAATTCAAACGTAAATTTGATAAGAACAATTAAAAATATATATATATAAGTACCTTGTGATACCCTCCTGCCTGGGGGTACCATCTCTTCATCTACGCGACCTAGATTTGTGGGAGGAAATGATTGATCACCCAAAGTAGCCCCATAACAAATCCAATTTATTATTGTCTAAATATATTGATCAACACAAGTCTTACTATAGGAAGGCAATAAAGAGTTATATAACGTATTCCTAAATTATGTGTAAATAAGCGCCTGGAATCCTAACCAGTTATCTTTAAGAGAAGTTATCCAAAAAATCTTTATCTTCCTTAAGCTGCATTCACACCAAGGCTGTCAGCGTCGAGCATTGAGCGTCTATCCAATCAGTGACTTCATTTTGGGCGAAATAAAGTCTCTGATTGGATAGACGCTCAATGCTCAACGCCGACAGCCTTGGTGTGAATTCAGCTTTAATACCTTTAAGTCGCTAAAGCCCATTCTATAATTACGCTTCTAAGTTTAATGTCTTACCATCAGCTCACGGCGTTCAGCATCTCAGCTTCCTTCCTCCTTCTTTATCGCGATTACAAAACCTTCACTATATATCTACCAACTAATCTGAATATCGTAGTTTCTTCTTGAGAGGAATGGCTATGAAATAACTCAATTCTGGTCCCAAAGATTCCCCAAGAGGATTAGTATGAAAACCTGATAAACCCCGTCACAACCTATTTATATTATTTTCAGGTAAACGATTAAAAGCATTTATTTTCCAATATAAAAGACAAGTAAAGTCTGTTATGTGACTTAGGTTATAAAAACAAATATATATTGTAAATGTGCTTTTGGAATCTTAATATTTTATCTCGTATTTATTTATATTTTAATTTAATTTTTTCTCTCTCTTAAGATAAAATTTGTGACCTAGTGGATATGGTCACGTGATATAATTCGTGATGCTACTGAAGACCCGCCATGTACAGAGGGTTGTTAAATCTGTCGAGTCTCAATGTCTTCCCATTGATGTGGTAGTTAGGTGAGGTGGTGCCGGATCTGGTGTCGTCTTCGTCACTTTGTGATGGCCTCCCGCCTGGTAAAGCCATCTCTTCATCTACTCGACCTAAATCTGTAGGAGGTAAAGATTGACGACCCAAGCTAGCCATGAGAAATCCAATTTACTATTACGAAATATAATAATCAAAAGACAAATCAACTATAGAGAGAAAATCCAGAGTGACGTAACGTAGCTCAAAATCTTATGTGAATAAGCATATGAAATCCTAATCGCTTAACTTTACTCAAAGTTATCTTAAGAATCTTAACTTCCTTAATTTATTTTAATAACTAAAGCTCGTCCTATAATCACGCGTCTAAATTCCGATATTTACCGTAACAGCACTGCGTTCAGCAACTCAGCTTCTTCTCCTCCTTTTCCATGATTACTTAACATCTACTATATATATACTAGTTAATCTGCATATCAAGGTTTCTTCTTGAGAGGGATGGCTGTGAAATAAATCAATTGTTGGCCCCAAAGATTCCTCAAGAGGATTAATAGAAAATTCCGTAAAGCCCCGTCACAACTTGGCTGAGATTCAAAATAATGAGGTCTGTCGCCAATACCCTTCTTGTTGGTTTATAATGTGACGTTTATTTAACTGTCACTTTCGGGAAAATTACTCAATATTTAATGGAAATTCTTTATATGATGTTTTTTTTATGGATGTTGGTGAAATAGATGTTTTAAAAGATTCTTGAGAGCAGAAAGAGAGAAGTTCATATGTGTAGAAGCCCTTGAAATTAAATCGAAAAGTGTTACTCGTAAAACTGCCTCAGGTATGATTTTCCTACAAATTATGCATCTGCTTACTGGAAAAGTTATACAGTAGAGATCGAAGAAACATCGTAAGCTGGAAATCATGAATAGCTAAGAAATTCATTGTTGACGACCAGATTAAAAGAGATAGAAAGAAAGAAATGCTTTTCTTCTGCAGTACGAACTTGTTCAGATCACATTGAATTATATGTTCCAATTCAATATGTGAGAAAACATCTACTACAGTATTAATCTCCGTAACATCTTTTGTATCATGCATGAAAGGGAAATGTTAGCTTTTCATAGTCCTAAATACAAATACTTTGTATTTAAGACTGCGATTAACAGCGTTTATACAGAGTGTTTTTTTCAGGTATAGAAATTTAAGTTGGCATTACTTTCCAAGATGGCGACCGATTTAACAGCTGTCAAGTGATTTATTCTCAGTTTGGTTTGGCAATTCATCATGAAAAGACTCACGCCTGAACAACGCTTTCAAATTGTGCTATTTTATTTTGAAAATAATGGTCGATTTTCATAAGCGAATTTTGTTTAGCGATGAAATGCACTTCTGGTTGAATGGCTACGTCAACAAACAAAACTGCCGCATTTGGAGTGAAGCTAACCCACAAGTGTATGTCGAAACACCGTTACATCCAGAAAAACTGACTGTTTGGTGCGCTTTATGGGCTGGTGGAATCCTTCTTCAAAAACGATGAAGGCCACAACGTTACAGTCAATGGTGATCGGTATAAAGCCATGATTACTAACTTTTTCATTCCTGAATTGAACAATCATGATGTCCAGGAGCTGTGGTTCCAACAAGACGGCGCAACATGTCACACAGCTCGTGCCCCAATCGATTTATTGAAAGACACGTTTGGTGACCACCTAATTTCACGTTTTGGACCTGTGAATTGGCCTCCAAGATCTTGTGATTTAACACCGCTAGACTATTTTCTGTGGAGCTATGTAAAGTCATTGGTCTATGCGGATAAGCCACAAACGCTTGACCATTTGGAAGACAACATTCGCCGTGTTATTGCCGATATACGGCCACAAATGTTGGAAAAAGTCATCGAAAATTGGACGTCCAGATTGGACTACATCCGAGCCAGCCGTGGCAGTCCTATGCCAGAATTCATATTTAAAATGTAATGCCACAAGATTATCTTTCGAATAAAAAAATTCATGTCAATCGAATAATACATCGTTGTTTTATTGCAATTTAAAGTTCTATACTTCTCAAAAAAACACCCTTTATATACAAAAAAATTATTGCCGTAAGTAATAGTTGAATTTGGGTATTTTTGTTCCGATGTGTTGCTTTCTCTCTCATTATGATAAGAATTCCCATTAATTGTGATATTACAACATGTGGGTTATTTGTTTGCTTAAGCAAAAATATTAGCAAATATTTTATATCGTATTTCAAATGTTACTTTTACTATTTTTTTTTCGTTTATTATTTCATATTTTTAATACAGTTTATTTTTTGACTATTTTAATTTATTTATTTATCTAACCCTTTAAGACCCAACTCTCACGATCGTGCGGGTTAGATATTCTTATACGTTCTTGCTTCTGTAATAGCCGTATGTAAGAAAATCACAAATCTAAGGATTGAGCCGGTTTTCAGAAAGCGTAAAGTGTTACTTTTTATCAAAAGACGATGGTTGTGGTTCATGTTTTACTTTCAGCTGGCAAATCTAGCTTTGTTTTCAAATACAACTAACGCGTCTTCTTTTTATCTGTCGTAAAAAGGATAATTATCAATATATTTCTAATTGCTTGGATACAAATTTTTGTATTAATGTTTAAATAATTGTAAAATAGAAAAAAATATTAATTATACTTCATTAATGTTGCTTGTAGGACCCGGGATCTCATTACCCGCACGATCGTGCGGGGGCTGGGCGTTACTTAAGTCACTGCAGCTGTAAAGGTTACGTACTTGCCACATGTGAATTTTCTTTTCTGTTTCAATAATTTTGATGGAAGCCTACTTAAAAATGAAATACATAGTTATATATTTAATACACCAAATTTTCTCGGGGGTCGCCATGGATGAGTCCCTTTTTTCTTTCTCTCGCTCTTTTTTGCAATTAATTTTCTTTTTCATACATTTGTTGAGGAGTATAGCATTTTTATCCTCTCCACATATATCTGCATCCATATATCTTCCTCCCCCCCAAAAAGAATCTGGTTTTCCGGTGGGAGTTAGTATAGTGTGGATTAAATATTTTATACTTTTAAAAAAATGAAATTTGCTGACATTTTACTATTTTTCATGGAATACTCTGCTAACTTTTAACCGAAAACTTTATCAGGTGTCTAAACGGCGAAGAGTTCTCACACAAAAAGAAATTTTACAATTGATGAATAAATCAGGTTGAACTTAGATCAGAACTTAGTGATCTTTCGGATGATGACAATACTGCGAACAAAACATATGAATCGCGTATACTGGAAGGAGAATCAAGTTCAGATGAGAACGATGAAGAAAAATATGGATATTTTAAATGGAAAGACAATTTTGGATCATACTTTATCATAAAATCTCTTGAACGCATTCATTTCATTAATTTAGCTCTTTCAAATTCTTGGTTTCTGTTCAAACAAGATGCAATATCAAGTAAAATGCCTCCAAAAATCAAAATGGACCGCTTAAAATTTAAGGTAGAGATAGTTGAAGCGTTAGCAGCCTCTCCATCTACTAACAAAAGTATTTTAACTCACAAAGAAGATAACAGAGTTGTAATTTCCCCACTCGCAAAAAGATTTAAGCGTTATAATCCACCTATTATACATGTCATGGCGTTTAATTTCCTTCGAAAATTATTTCTCTTGATCAAATTTAAATTTCCACGTTCTTTCCTGTTCATTCTTTTTGTACTTTTTTTTATATTAGCACATTCAAAACATTGATTTAGCTGTTGCAAGTTCTTGGTTTCTGTGCAAACAAGATGCAATAATAAATAAAATTCCTCAAAAAATCAAAATGGATGGCTTAAAATTTAAGTTGGAGATAGTTAAAGCATTATGATTCTCTCCACCTACTAACAAAAGTATTTTAACTGATGATGAAGACAACAGTGTTGTAATTCCACTCGCAAAAAGATCGAAGCGTTATAATCCATCTACTATACATGTCACGGCTTTTATCCTGGCCATTCCTGGATAAAAGGCTTGACATGCTTAACCATTTTCGATGTGTTGATGGCATTTCAAGGCCTCGCAAGTGCAGATAAGAAAACTACGAAAGCAGTTCGAAAACATGTTGTGAAAAATGCAATGGTCATTTATATTTGTCAAAAACAAAACAAAAGATTTTTACAGTAAATAAATAATGAATTAATAAAAGAGAGAGAGCTAATTATACATCAATAATTTCTTTATTTGTAACAAGTTTAGTTGAATGAAGATTGTTTCTCCTATCAACTTAGAGCTAACAACTCACCTTACATAGGTGACCTGTTTCACAGATAACACCCAACCCGCACGATCGTTCTGGTACCGTCTATGTTCCAGGGGGGGGAGTAGGAATTTTTTTAGTATTTTTCCCAGTGTCATTGGGGTCTATATAGTATTAATAACCAGAAGAATTTAATATTTAAAGATAAAAATAATTCGGGTCTTAAAGGGATATACCAAAAGTGGTTCTGCTCTTTAAAAAAAAAACTAGCACTCGCTTCCCATGATTTTGAGTGGTGATTTTAACTTAAACATCAGTTTGTCAAAAGCTGAGCCGCCCATAGCTTTTTGGAATGATGAACACAAGCACGAAATGAACACAAATCAAAATGTTTCCACTACTAACAGTGGTACTGTTATTGATGCTGTTTTTCAACGGTTTTTAAATACTTTGAAATCACAAGTATATGTGACATATTTTAGTTACCATAAGTCTATTATCTCCGCTCTTCCTTAAATTGAAAAAGAATAATTATTTTTCATAAAAAATTGCATTACTCCTTGTGTTATATATATATATATATAATTAAATAAAATTTTCATTAAAGATATACTTAATCGATAGAAAATTATTTCCAATCATACTCGATTCATTTTTTTCAGGATATAAGTTACTATTGCGTGTTAACCACGACAACATGTCAGATGTTACACATCATATGTGCCTACTGTAAGGCTCGTTTTTTTTATTATTATTATTTTTCTCAGTGCCATTGGGATCCATATAGTATTAATAACCAGAAGAATTTAATATTTAAAGATAAAAATGATTCAGGTCTTAAAGGGCTATATAGATAAAAACTTTTAGCACCTTATTTTTCTTAAAAATTCCTGATAAATTGACAAATATTGTACAAAGCAGACTAATGGTGCATGCATTTAATAAGAACTTTTTTAGTGTTAGTAATTGTCTAAGACTTATTTTTTCATAATATTAGGTTTACAACAGAAAAGCATAATATTAAATTTATAAGTACAACTTTACAAGAGTGTCTCCAAATAGTTCAATCAATTACATTCATTTGGGTACCAGCTCGCAAGGGAATAGAGATTAATGAAGAAGTTGATAAATTAGCTAAAGCCTCTCCAGAGCCGTGGAATATTATTCCTTGGATTACTTGGGAAGATCTACAAACACATTTCAAAAAACAACACAAAAATAAAACTGAAGAAATATGGAAAAAGAGCAAAAGACAAAAATTGTTTTTATATTTCACATCTTGAAAAATGGAACATACAGGCAGCAAAAAATATAAATACAGAAGTTTTAATCAATAAGTTGCGAGCTAAAAAATTACCATTAAATGATATATATTTCCTTTTTAAACTAACAGATTCTCCTTTGTGTGCAGATTGTAAAGTACCAGAAACTAGTGAACATTTTATATTAAACTGTATCAAATACAAATCGCAGCGTGAAATTTTGAAAAATTTTATCTCCAACCACGGAGAATGGTCTTATTCCTCAATAGCGAAATGTAAAACAATAGAGCATGTTCAAAAAGTTGAAAAATTTCTGACATCATCCAATAGATTCTAAAATTCCAGTTACTCTATACTCTACTTTCATCAATCTCAGTTGAAGCACAACGCGATAATTTAAATTACTGATAGACTGCAATCACGAACAGTGTGTTATAACTTGGATTAGAAACTGATCAAAATTTTATCGGAGCATAAGGCGTTAGCCAAGTCTCCACTTTTTCAGTGTTTTCACTGAACTGAACAACATAGTGCAACACAAGGGCAATTGGTGATTTTTACTTTTAAAATTTTGAAGCTAAAATGAGATTTTGCTTGGATTTAGCTATTATTTACTACCGGGTGGGCATTACGTCGATCGCGATCGACCAGTCGACCGCAAAGACTTTTTGGGGTGACCGCCTGAAGATTTTAGTTCTTAGTAATTATATAGGGAAATATTCAAGATTGGTAGAAGTACGCAGACTATATATATATTATAAGTCTTCTATATTATAAGCTGACTATAAAAACAAAAACTAACTTTAGATACAAATGCTTTTTTTATGTACTTTGAATTGCTTCATATATAACAAACGCATCATTTCATATTATTATATTTGGAGCTATTATTATTATGTTTGTATCTTGCGTTTTGCTTTAAACGCGGTTTTCAAAAGTGTTTTATATTAGTTGTGTAGGTAAGTACATATTCCGTTTTTATTATATTAAGTTATAAAATAAATATTGCAAAGCTTTTCCTACATCTTCGCACTTACGACACTGGGCATTGGCGCATACAAGAATTTTTCAAGGGAGGGGTCGAGTGTTGAAAGTCTACCATTCTCCTATGATACCGCAATACGCAGCCAAACATATTTTTGATTTTGTAGACTGTTTGGAACCAAAAACAGTAAGAAATAAATTACTGAATGAATAATTAGCATTAGTTAATAAAAAATTATTAATAACAAATAATTACGTTTCAAACGTACTATATACATAGGATTGAAATTGGAAAAAAAATCAAGGGTAGGTCCGGACCCATGGACCTTTCCCCTCCCTCCTTGTGTGTGCCACTGACATTGGGTGGACCGTAACACCTTGAAAAAATTAGAAGTAGCCCGTACCCTGGAAAAGTCAGCCCACCCCTGATTTACTATGAGTGTTGGGCAAACAGAACTGTAGTAGTTATAGCAGCTATTTTTCCTTCGAAGAAAAAAAAATACTAACAGTTGATCACATTTTTTTTGGGGGGAGTGATTTCTTCTTTCACAAAAGCAGTACCTTTCAATGTCATACAATCCCCAGTGAAATGTTTGAGACTAACTATGCTCAGTACGTATGTTCAATGGCGTTTTACAAAAACACGCAGATGAAAGCTTCAAAGCATAACCTTTATACCAAGAATTCTTTTGGTGTATGGGAGGGATTTGAGCCGCTAACTCCCTCCCTTGTGTACGCTACTGCATATGCTTCCTCATTCCGTTCTGATCCAATGACGTTAGATATAGTTGTTTGCTTATCGAATTTTTGGCCTATGTTTTTTTCCACATAGTCTGAAGAAAAGTTGATGCTTACACGATATTTATAAACAAAAGCGTGAGCACTCGCGTGTGTAAAGAAATCCTCGTAGGCGGAGTTTTGGGAAGTCAAAGGCTCCACCACTGTCAAGGTCAGAATTAAGTTACGTTCTCCGAACGACGGAAAGTTATACACAAAATTTTCCCTTTCCCCCATCTCCAGGTAACAAAACAAAAAAAAGCAAAGGAAAAGGGGAAAGAAAATGTATATGATACGTGTATGCTTTTTTTGTTGTTAAATCTGAAGAATTTTTTTTTAATGCTTAGTATAAATCTTGTTTCATCTTTTGGGCCGGAATGTCTTTACGAATAAGAAATGCTGTTTAGTTTATTAAAAACCAGTTGCCTTTGGCAGAAATAGATAATTTTCTGTGTGTGTGTGTGTGTGTGTGTGTGTGTGTGTGTGTGTGTGTGTGTGTGTGTGTGTGTGTGTGTGTGTGTGTGATATTCTATACAACTCTGATATAT
Organism: Trichonephila clavipes; assembly: GCA_019973935.1. Taxonomy (NCBI): domain Eukaryota; kingdom Metazoa; phylum Arthropoda; class Arachnida; order Araneae; family Nephilidae; genus Trichonephila; species Trichonephila clavipes. The sequence continues at coordinate 413,049 of BMAU01019013.1, read as the reverse complement.
GTCGTATCAAGTGAGTGAATATTAACGTCGCACTGTTGAGCTACACGAGTGCTTTTGGCGACGGACCACATAAATTTGAACCATGGTCAAGTGACGTGGAATACACCTGAGCTGGCACCCCCTTCTCCTAACTACGACACCACACCAACGGGAGGACGTTTTAGCTCTCGACAGATTTAACGTGCATCGCTGCCCTACACGGCGGGTTTTAGTGGTACTGGGCTCAAACTCATGACATGCCTGCCATGGTCCGATACCTTGACCACTGGGCTACCGCAGCTCCCTGATGCTGTATCAAAATACTGAGAAGCATTGCTTTTAATGTGTGATGTTGATAAATCTAATTTTTTTTATTTCAAACTTTAGCTACAGTCAGAATAAATTATAAGAATTATAACAAATACTTCTCAATATTAAATATAAAGCCGTTCAACACAGAAATACTAAATATAGAGTTTATATCAACATTATTTAAACATTAAATTTACTCACATAAATATTTTTTGTATATGTTTATATGTATTCTCTTATAAGTATTTAATACTAGATTGCCTAAAGGAAGTCATTTTGACTGCTTTTCAATTTCAATTAGAAAAAAATTACATATATAACGAACAATTTCTTAGAACTTTTTAAAATATATTTTTTTCCAAGTGAAGAAAATGTTTTTTTTATTGTTAATATTTACTAATAACTTGTTATATGATTGTAAATAATGTAAAAAATATTAAAAGTTCATTTTTTTAAACAAATTTCTTTACACATTAATCATTCTTTCACAAGGCAGTCATTTTGACTGCTTTTGAGCACTATAGGTATGTACTATATATATATATATATATAAGTTTCAGTCTTTCTAGTGTTAATGGGAATAAATAATTATGTTAGTAAAATATAAACCAGAACGACAATGAAATATTTTCGAAATGCTAGTACTATTTACACATGACTATTAATTATAAATTTTAATGGTTATATCTGGGGGATAATATATATTCCTAGAATATATAATTCTTTACGCAAGCCTCTACATATAAAATACTTCCTAGGTAGAAAAACATGGAATTTAAAAATTTGCTATTTAATTTATTTTCTTCTGCTTTGACTTTGAAAATAATAAGAAAAAATTTTTCTTAACATAAAAATTAATTGTTCTACACAAAATTGTTTATTGTTATATTTAATTGTTTTGACACACAAAAAGTCTTATACTTATAAACGTGTGATATTGTCCCATAATTTTTTGGCTTATATTAGAAGTCAAAGAAATCTGTATTCAAATCAAATAAAAGTTTACGAACTTTTTATCAGTTTCATCCTTTAAAAACCTTTTTGCTTATGAACCAGCATAATCACAAGTTAAGTTTTATACTTGAGGAGCACATTCGCTTACAAATATAATGCAATATATATATATATATATATATATATATATATATATATATATATGTGTGTGTGTGTGTGTGTGCAAAATTACCGGACTAGTATGTACGACTACTGTATAAATGAAACGCACACATTCAGTGTTATGCATTGCTACTTACATAACTTTTTGTCCTTAAAACACACACGAGGAACAGATTCAGATAAACAATCACAGAAAAAAATTAAGTTAAGTTTGGGGGGAAAGTATATTATACTCTCTTAAAAATGCATGATTTTTTCCTAAAACTAAATTTGACTTATAGAAGACAAATAAATATGTATTCAAGTCAAATAAGAGCTTAAAAATATATTATAAGGATTTAATAAATATTTTATATCATATAAAATATACAATATATATACATATTTAATAATTATATTAGAAAGCAAATAGTCAGTTGGATCATTACATAAAGAACTTACAACTGAATTACTTGAAATAATGTTCAACTAACAAAATGCCATCGATTATTTTCAAATTATATCTTATTAATTTTTAATTAGTTTGGGATTCGAAGCGTTATACAACTTTAATACTTTTAAGCAAGGAAAATTTACCTTTTTTACTTTTCATGACGCATAAAATATAAGTTATAAGGACATAGACAAAAAAAAACTTATTTTAATACCAGACCGGCTCTTCTGCGTATATATATATATACACGCAGAAGAGCCGGTCTGGTATTAAAATAAGTTTTTTTGTCTATATATATATATATATATATATATATATATATATATATATATATATATATATATATATATATATATATATATATATATATATATATATATATATATATATATATATATATTCGCTGTCAAGTCATTATAAGGAGTCTATCTTAACTGACGACATCGACAAGCTTATTTAATGTAATATTAAAGTGAAAGTAATGAACATGCTTCAATGTAAATGAGACATCAAGTGAAGTATGTATTTCAAACCAGTTACTGTCAGTACTTACGATAAAAATATATGCCTCGCTCATATTATTGCATCCATATTGTATCAGAAAGATAATTTACTGACAGCACTAGAAGGATGAGATGCGAAAGTAAAGTGCAACAGTTTAATGTACCCTGTTATACTTGAACAAAAAAGACCTTAGCAAACAAAAAAGGCCTTCAGATATATTGTAATAATATTTTTTTAGAAATTGTTTCATATTATATTTAAGTTAGCAAACAATATCTCGAATTCCAGAGTAGAGAAACTTTAAGCAAACAGTATGATCGTGCCCTTCTTTTACAAATATATGAATTAGAAAACTCATTAGGTATTGTTTCTAATAAACTTATAGGAAAACATTTCTAGTTTCATATTCTGAAGAGGGCAGCTTCAACTATTTTATAATATAAGTTCACATATCTCTAATATTAGTAAAAATGAAAATATATTTAAGTTTATGTAAGGCATGTTTACAGTACACACTTTTAAAGATAAACACAAAAATTGTTAAGAAGTTATTTTTCAATGAACGATACTTGTAGAAACTGGTATAACGTATATATAACTTTTTTTCTGAAATATTTAAATACTGAAACGGGCACTCTACATTGATAAGGTGACCAACCATCCTCCTTTTATAGGTTCTATCCTTCCTCGAAAAGTGTCCTTTTTTGTCCTCCTTTTCAATGTTTTAAAACTAATCTGTTAATCTCTGTATTCAGAAAGGAATCAAACATGTTTCAAAAATGTCGAAGAATGGTCTGAAACAAATACCACTGGAAAAAACAGTTTTCAATGATTTTTTTGACTTTGTCGCAAGTTAATTGGGTAGATATAGAAAATTACGTTGAGTTTTTATCTAAAGAAATGCCTGATATTAAAATCGATGACAATTTTCTGTTTTAAGTAGAACGAAGGCTAAACATATATTTAAATTCTAATAAATTAGAGCAATTTGAAAATCAACATGCTGAGAAAATGATAAAAAATGGGTGAAATTACTTAAACCATTTAAAAAATGAACACATTCCATATGAAAATGTTATTATTCCTGTTGAATTTACGCTGTGTTGCCCTGGAACTAATGCAGCAGTTGAAGGAGTTTTTTCAGTTGGTAATGATTTTTGTGAAGTGACTAGTGAGAAATCACACAAAACTGAATGTTAATATTTAGCTACAGTGCTTAACGTAAAATTCAGTATGAAGGACATTTTTTGCCCGAACTTTCCGATATATTAGAAAATGATATGTCGACAAAAAAAATTTCATTCAATATTCGTTTAAGATAATAATTAAAAAGAATGTAGGCGTAATTAGCGTATTTTTGTTTGAATTAATAAAACGTTTCATATATTCAAAAGTTGTCATTTTTTTCTTTCATTTTTCATCCTCCTTTTCATTGAAAAAAATGGTTACCTTAACAGTGATAAATAAATATTTAGTACGAAAAGAAGAATTATGTGGAAAAAAAAATCGAAAGTTACAGCCAAGTTGCATAATTTTCTCAAGTTAAGTCAGGAATGTTCCATGTGTTTGTAGAAGTTTACATTTTTTAAGTCTTTTATGTTGAAAATGCATTTTTTTGTCATGTGTGGAACCATGTAGAAACCCAAGGGTAATTTATCTCACCTTCCGAATGCTTGTATTCAATTGCTGAATCACAGCTCTCAAGGGTTAATGACACCTTCTCCGAATGCGTTTCTTTTTCTTTTCGCGGGTAATTTCCCCACTAACAAACTTTTAAAATATCACTACAGATTACTTTGGCTTAAGAAAAACATATTAAATGTGCGTAAAAGTTAAATATATACAGTAATAGACAACTGAAAATAAGTGAATAAACTAATTAATGAATTTATTATTTTAATAGATTTTTAAATAAAGTATCTTTAAAATGTGTTATTTAAAATAATAAATGAAAATACTTTTGAATCCACATGTATATAATTATTAAGAAGCAAGCTCCTAAAATTTAATTCCCTTAAAAATGCACTTTAATTTTTTCGCTGGTTAGTATTTGAATAACTTTATATTTATGGAATTTTAAGATAATGCAGAGGATTCTGCTTGAAAAAAACATTTAATCACCATAAAGCCACCCATTATTAACCATTGAATTATCCAAAATACTAAAAAAAACACATACCCAAAAACTAACAAATGAAAATGATAATTTTAAGCGAAATATGTGAACACTTCATGCATATGCATATAATTAATTGGAAACAATAAATTTTTAAAAATATTTTTAAAACAAGTTAAATTTCAAATTATGAAAAAAAATCTCATGTTGTAAAAAAAGTACTTTTGATATAAATTAAGAATTTATAAAGAAACAGATAAAGAAAGAAAAAAAAGAATTAGAATGCTTTGAACAAAATTGCTTAGTATTGCCTTTTTGAGTAGTTAACTATAAAAATAAAGTTATATAAATTGAACGCATAAATCAATGTAAAAATAAACTTATTAAATTATAACCTGAACTAAGGAAATTATTAGAAGAAGAGTTCATGCGTTAAGTTGCTGTTAGCTTTATAAAAAATACGGATAACTATTTGAAACTTCATGAAATTTTTAGTTAAGTAATAAATTATGTGAAAATTACAAATAGCTTATCTTAGCTTGTAAAGCTTAGTCAAAATCTATCCTTCAATTTCATTCACGCAATGAACAAAGCATTTTTTTTTTAATTTTTCAAAAGTTGTCCAGGTTTTGATTTGCGTTTTTAAATTAAGGTAAGATTTTTTTAAAATAATTTCATATAGTTTTAGCACCACTAAAGCAATAATAAAAAAACTAATTTTATTTGCTTAGAAAATATGTTAATAATTATGAAAAATAATTCTGGATTCTAAAATGATAAATGATACTAAAATATATCGAGAAATTATTACGAGTAAACCCAAAAGTTATAAATCTTGCTAATGTGTCTGAAATAAATGTGAAATAAAAATCAATACCTATGTTCATATTACACTCACTTCCAAAAGTTAAGCACGAAGATGTAAAATGCAAAAAAATCAACAAATACGGCTTTGATTGACACAAAATTTGGCATTAAAGTAGCATATATATTTATACATAAAACAAAATCAACAATTATATACAGAAATGAAAACAATATTAAATTTTTGTAAGTTATCAGATAGTCATACTGGAGACTTAAACAGAATTATGTATAAAGTGAAAATAAATAGCATAAAATGAAAAAAAGGACATTAATAGGGTATGTGATCTCCCTCATCTGTATGCAAAGTTTACACCTTCTGACCATGCTTTCAATTAGGTGGTCAACCACCGCAGAATTAAGCAATCACCATTCCTCTTGTAGAGCAGGTTCCAGCTAAATAAGAGTGGCTGGAAGTGGGAAACGTGAAGATACAGCACGGCCGAGAGCATCTCAAAGATTTTCAATGGGATTAAGGTCGGGCGAATATGCTGGCCATGCCATACGCGCAATCTCTTCACTCTCCAGGTAGTCATCGACGATGTCAGGTCTATGGGGACGTGCGTAATCGTCCATTAAAACAAAAGTAGGGCCAACTGCTGCAGCGTACAATCTCACTATGGGTTCTAGGACTTCATCTATATACCGGACAGCCGTCACAAAACCGCGTTTAAAGATATGCAGGTCGATGCGGTATCCTAATAAAATCCCTGCCTACACCATAATGCTTGCGCCTCGGAATGCGTGATGTTCGGTGATGTTTTGGGGCTGATTGCGTGTTCCTAGTTTACGCCATATCCTTATACGCTTGCCATCTGGTTCCAGAGCAAATCTTGACTCATCAGTAAACATGACATTGCGCCTGTCAAACACAGTCCAATTGCCATGTTCCCGGTACCACTTTAATCGTGCCCCTCTTGATTGGACGGATAGAGGAATACAAACTCGAGGTACCCGGGCATACAGTCCATTCATATGCAATCTTCGGCGTACAGTAGCTGCAGATATAGCTTTACCAATGGACGCTGTAACTATAGATGTCACACGTGTGGAGGTCGCTCTGCGATTCCGCTAGGCTACAATAGCAATATATCGATCTTCCGCGGGGGTTGTAACCCTTGGGTGACCGCCTACGGGCTTTCGGACAACTGTCTGTGTGATTTGGAAGTGTTTACATAAACGTGAAATTACAGAATGATGAACGCCGAAGGAAAGAGCAATATCTGTGATCGAATGTCCTGCTTCAATGCGCCCCACAGCATGCTAGCGCTCAGAATCTTCCATTCGTTTTCTAGAAGTCATAGAAACTAGCATGTCTGGAAAACAAATTGTACGAAAGTTTTAAGCACATTCTATCAGTACTTACAATCAATCAACTTCTGTAACCCTTCATAAAGCTGGCTTCTTATAAGACTGCTTTTTTTGCATATTTCTTGACATGAAAGCACGATTGGCTGTTACCTAACATATTTGCATGCTTTCATCTACCTCTGTAGCGAATTGCATCCTCTTCAATTCTGATTGGCTTCCGGAAATTAGCATTTTCCTCTCCGTGCTTAACTTTTGGAAGTGCGTGTAGTTAACTTTAATTCTTTTCGTATGCTTCAGAATGCATATTTTTGATCTTTGAAATTATTGTACATATAGTTCTAGATAGAATTTGGGCTTCCTCCATGTAAATTAGTGAATCAAATAAGGTTTTATTTATATCGAATTATCTTAATTTTATTTTTAGTTTTGAGAAAAAGGTGTTTATTAAAGTTCATGTTTGAAGCTTTTAAGTGTTGATCTCGAATTATTATCTTTTTTCTTATCATTAATTGTTAATTAATGCATAGTATATATCTCAAAAATTGATATAAATTCCTTTGTTTTACTTCTACAATATAATTTTTCTAACATAATTGTAAAATGGTATATATGGATACATTTATAAAGTTAATGCCATGCTGTGCTATTTTTTGTCTCATATATATATATATATATATAATTTCAATGTATATCGTACGAAATGTTCCTATATTAACAATTTTTTCTAAAATTTTGCGTCACTTTTGAGCTAAGAGAAAGAAATATTTGCCTAATTTTTTTGATTCTTTGGAAAGGATTTACGTCTTACTAGATAGCTAATTTAGTCTGAAATATTGTGTTTTGATTTGTTTGATTTTGACAAATGCGATACCGTTGGAAAAGTATTGGTGTGTAAACAATTTTATGGAACTACTCGTTGAAAGTGAGCCCTTTTCAAGATATAGGTAAGTTTATATCACCAGATATGTGTATTTATTTATTTATGGTATCTCGGAATTTATGAAAAAATAACGAAACATTTGTGAGTGAAAAAAAATCTTTCTGTGTTGTCTTTTATATAGAAAAATTTGACGATTAACTGTAATGTCAAGAACTAACTCCCTTGGAGCTTATGTATGGAGAATTATAACAGTATCTATACCTAGCGTTACACTCAATACTGGGTTTAAATTTTGTACAGTAGGAATTTGGAGCGCCAAGAGTTGTATAGTGATTCGCCTTTCTCATAAAAATGCCTTGAAATATTTATTTTAGCTTGTTAAACATGTGTTACTTGGTAAATGTGAAAGAAAAGCTCTAACTGAAGTCTCCCCAAATTTAAAAGTAACATTGACACAACCAAATTAATGAGTTTCATTTGGTTCAATTCTCCAATAATTGTAACACATTCTCTACTGGCAAAAATAGCGCCACTTTTCCATTTTATAGTTTTTCTTGGTCATTTTTCATTGGCTTCTCAGGCCTGCTGCATTTTTGCAATCAGTTTCAATTTCTATAATAACCAAACTTTGTTATTTTTTCTGTATCAATTAATGATTTTGAAATTGCTGATTTTATCTCTTAAATTGTCAACTAACTCAGTTTTCATGCTTAAACAAACCATTTTTTCATAGCCAAACTCTACATTAACATAATTTTATAAAATGTGAGTAATTTTCTGAATAACTTTATAATACCTCTTATTTCTTATGTTTTCCTTTAAACCATTCATGAAAAAAAATTCTGCATAAACAATATTAAAAATGGCTTCTGCTGCTATACAGTCTTTCGATACTAAACACAACGCTTATCTAAATTTTCACTTAGCTCCTCATATCAACAATATTTTCCTCATGTGTTATATAATCAATTTCACTAGTGCATTTTCCCAAGTCCCCTCTTTTCTTATAAAGAATATCACATGATACATACATATAAAACATAGCAAAGGGGATATTCACGACTCCTTATTTCCTAAAATTCACCGTCCTACTAGTACCTTCAATGATACACGCGATTAAGTGGTTTTCCAATGTGATTCCTGTAGTTAAGCTTTGACTGATTTAACACAATTTTCTGCTAAAAAAAGATCCCATAATTCTTAGTTTTCTCAAATTAATGAGCTATTTTTGAGCATAAAGAGGTTCATGCTCAAATATCGTCTAGCTATGAGTCATCTGCACTCAATAAGCGTCAAGTCACTAGTCCTGCGTTTAAATTTGATGAAATTTCTTTTGTGACCTGAAATGTAATTGAACCCTGTTGTTTATAAAGAAGAATCCTAGCATCACTATACGGTTTCTGTTTCCCCGCCTCTTTTTTCCTGACCTCCCATTTGTCATGAGTCATACCTATTGAGCCATTGATCCATTACTTCACACTGAAGAGGAAGGAATAGTCAAAACAATGACCTGGAAAGCGACATGGCAACAATTTTTTCGAATGTTCGTCTCGGGTAATTTCTTTGATTTCCTGTTTAAATGAAAACAATCAATGAACGAACATTATGCGAACTTATTGCACGGTTTGTGAGATTAAATCAAGAATCAACGACCCCAGTTGACAAAGAAGAATGTGTTTGTTTTGTCAAGACACTCCACCAGAGTTCACATATTAGTCATTGCAATGGCCAAAGTGGAAGTTTAACGCCCTCATTAAAATTTGCCCCCCTCGAAATTCTTTCTGCTTTCGAACTTGGAAAAAATAGCTCGATGGTAAAAGATTTTCTGATAATGAAGGAGTCTGTGGTTGATGACTATTTAACACTTTACCGGGCTTCTAGATGCTTCATTAAAAGATTTTGGGGGATGAAGTTGATTTACAAAAAGGAATCAATTTAGCTTATTAGGTAAAATTAATTTGAATTTGAAGACTGACTTCGTTAAGCGGGAATGTATTTGCTACAACCCACTGCTTGTTACTGAAAGGCATTTACCGTAAAATCCGGCGTATAGAGCGCAGAGGCGCACAGTGGGCAGTTTTCCCAATCTGGCACACGGAAATTATTATATGGCTTTAAAGTCTTCATAATGATCTAAAATCCTAGTAATTAATGTAAATTGGGTATTTTTTTCTGTTTTTTACTAATAAATAAGGTTAATAGGGTCTTAACTAATTTATCTCAAGTTTGAATTTGATCAAGAATAAATTATTGCTAAATGGAACTAGTTTTTGAAAAAGGATCTAAGGATATTAACGGAAGCACTAATTTACACATGAGGGAATATATACAAGAAATAGTGTGACAAGTTAAAAAAATTTAATTTAATAGTTGTTAAAGATTAAACAAATACAATCAAATATAACATTGTACATATACAATGCTGGCCACCGTAAATGCCACACCAAGAAAGACAAGAGATAGCACGATAAAATTTATTTTGTAGACAACATGTTGACCAAGTATCAAATGATTAAATTTATAGACTTCTGTGAAATGTTGTTCCTGCCAGAATTAGTAGACAGAGTAGCCGCCATTGTTGACGATCACCGCTGTCACACGCCTCGGCATCGATTCAAAGAGACTTTGGATGTGTTCTTGGGGTACAGATGACCAAGCAGCTTCCACACGTTGCCAAAGTTGATCTGGTGGGGCAGCTGGGGATCTAATCTGGGTCAATCGTTGAGCAACCATGGACCACATGTTTTCTATCAGTGAAAGATCCGGAGAACGAGAGAGCCAGGGAAGCAATTCAATCTGGTGATTCACGAAGAACCTTTGGACAATGCGTGTCCCGTGTGGTCACGCATTATCCTGTTAAAATATGGCTGTGGCCAAGCCCTGAAGGTAAGGAAGGACAACTGGCTCCAACACCTCGGTGATGTAGCGGTGGCTGTTTAAAGTACCGACAATGCGTACTAGAAGAGTGCGAGAGTGATACCCAATACCGCCCCATACCATAATAACCGGTGCAGGACCAGTGTGGAGGTGCATAACACAGCTGTTCAGCATCCTCTCTTCACAGTGTCTCCAGACTCAAATCCGACCATCGTGGTGTTGCAGACAGATACGGGACTCGTCTGTAAAGACAACTTCGTTCCATTCTGCCACACACATCCTTCTTTCGTCGCACCATTGGCAGAGGAGACGTCTGTGGTTCTGCGTCAAGGGTAGACCAAGCAATGGACGTCTTGTGGACAGACCACTCTGCTGTAAATGGCGTCGAATGGTACGCGCAGACACTGAATGATGCGTTACAATCTCAATGCGCTGTTCTATGGTTCGTGATGTGACTGAGCGATCCGTCATTGCCATGCGAACAATTTGCCTGTCCTCACGTGAAGTGGTGCTCTGAGGTGGATGTGATCGACCACGTCGGTCCGTCGTACCCTCCTGCATCCAACGGTCACATATCCGCATTACAGTTGTTTGGTTTCGTCCAACACGACTACGGATTTTCCTGAAAGATAATCCACAATCTCGGTAGGCCACTATCCTTCCTCTGTCGAACTCGGATACTTGATCAGAAGCTGATCGCTGTTTTCTACGAGACATAACTGATCGGTTTTTAAAAAAACTACAAGAAAAACACAATTGCCGAACTTGAAATCGTCGAAATCTCCAAGCCTTAAATAGCGTTTTGAGGTGGCGTCACAAGCGCGCGTGATGTGTGTCTGCGCTGAAATTCTAATCACTTGCATATCTCATACTTTGCTAATGCATGTTGTAAATTTCATGTTATTTCCATGCTTCCGTCAGGATGTTGTTTTTACGGTGGCCGGCAGTGTACAATAAAGGATAACAGGTAGTGATTAAAAGGACTCGCCACCCTTTGAGCATTTTTTTTATTTATGTGTTTAAAAATTAAATTTTTTTGGCATTTCATGTAATGTTTATTCAAGAAAATGATACGAGATAAAATTTTTCACATATTATTCACACAATTTAACAAATTTAATTTCTTTTAAAAAATTTCGAAATTTTCAAAATTCTCTTTTTGTGTTAATTAATTTTTTGACATGAAATTTTTTAAATATTTCCGAGGATGTTTTAAACACCTTTAGGGATCGATTTTACAATACCTTAATTAGTTTTGGAGGGAAAAAATAATAAAATGTTGATATATATATATATATATATATATATATATATATATATATATATACTGCTGGACAATTGCTAAGGACGGATGACAAATTGCTATGTAGCATAACATTAAGTGAGACATGAGGCCTAGTAGGATAAAATATAGTTGCCACACTGTTCAGACATTAGAATAAAGAATATTTATTGTTCTGGAAAGTACAAAAGCTGTGAAACATCTGAAAGAAAAAAAAATGTTCATTTGATCTGCATACGGAGAAATGGTACAATGCATCTAAAAGTCAGCAGGCACCTTAAAGAAAGGTATCAGTACGGGATATGTCCACCGTGGAGTGTGATGCAACATTCCACACGTCGTACCATACTTTGCACAACATTATCCAGCAGCTGTTGAGGCAATTTATCCCATTCCTCTGTGAGTGCACGGATGAGGGTGTTCTTGTTTGTCGGTGGATAGTTTCGACCAGCAAATTGCCTCCCCAAAGCATCCCACACATTTTCAATGGGGTTTAGATCTGGAGAACGCACTGGCCATACGAGACGTTGAATACCCTCGCTGTCTAGACAATCCTGAACAGCGAGTGTTCGATGACATGTTGCGTTTTCGTCCATAAAAACAAATTTATCACTGACAGCGCCACGGAAAAGACGAACATGAGGAAGTAGAACTTCATCAATGTATCGTTGGCCCGTCATAGTCCCATTCGCAACCACATGTAGGCGCGTGCGGCCATTGATCATGATGCCGGCCCACACCGTGATACTGCATGTCGGATATCGGTCCTTTTCCTGGATATTTTCTGACAATAAGCAGTACCACTCTCGCGCCAGATCAGTTGGCGTCTACAATCCGATGACAGAATGAACCTACTCTCATCTGAGAATAGTACGCATGCCGAGTCCTGTTCAGTCCAATTGTGATGCTCACGACACCATTGCAAACGGGCAGTACGGTGCTGTCTGGTCAATGGGACACACACAACAGGTCTGCGTGCGTATAGTCCTCCTCCCCTCAAACGTCTGGCAACAGTTTTTCGGGAGATCTGCTTTCCTGAGGCAGCAAGAAACTGATTTGCCACCTGCTGAGCTGTGGTGCGCCTGTTCCTTTTTGCTGATAGGACGATATATCTGTCTTCTGCTGGCGTCGTACTTCTAACACGACCTCCCCCGTGCCGTATACTACACATTCCAGTAGTTTTAAATGTTTTCCACAGCCGTGAAACAACGCTGTGAGCGATGTCGAACTCCCTGGCAACATCTGTTATTTTTCGCCCTTCTTCGATCTTTCCAATAATTCGGCCACGCATAAAATCATCTATGTGATGTCGGAAAGACATGCCAAAAAATTTAAGTTCGTCTATTAAATATTTCCTGTAAAACTTTGACTTGAAACAACAACTGTCCACGCGCGTCAAAACCTTTAAAGCTCTTATGAACGCTATCACGTGATGAACAGACGTGGAAAAAAAATTTGCATATACTCATACTTCTTCTTACTAATATCCCGCACTTATTCTAATTTTCCACATTTTGCTTCCTTTCATTTTGTGGTTGCTATGGATGATAGTGTTATCCGTCCTTAGCAATTATCCAGCAGTGTATATATATATATATATATATATATATTTATGTGTGTATATATATATATGTATATATATATATATACTAGCTAGTATACCCGTTCTTCGCAAGAGTGAATTGAAAATTTAAGCAATACAGACTGAAGGATAAAGATGTTTTTAATGAGTTATTTCTACGTGAGTTGTAAATTAAAAAAAAAGCTTTTTGCATATCTCAGATGAAAATAAAACTACGTTTGCTAAATTTTAAGTCTGTAGATATAATAGCTGATAAAAATGATCTTTTTTTACTTATAACTCTCCGTAACTCTCTTATGGATCGATTTTTGGAAACACTTTCCTTCTGCTCAGCAAAATAAATACATTGTTTACAAATTTTGTGTAATAAACGCATTAAAATAATGTAAATAATTTGTATCTGGATGTGTAATACGTTAATATTACTTTCTGATGCATTTATTTTACGTTAAATAGCTGTTACCCGCGACTTCGTCCGCGCGGAATTTAACAAAAAAGTGTTTATTCAATTCGCAGTTTACGAAAACTTAATAATTATATATTCCACGTAAAGAAATACCTATTCTGTAAGTATAATGTCATTCTTCTACTTTGTGAATCAATGTTTCTTTTTTGTTTTACTTTTTTTTCTTTGTTTTTTGGTGAGCAAAGTGGGAGAGTGACGCATCACCTTTGATACTGTCGATGGGGTGAGGACTGTAAAATCTTTAGAATCAAAGGACATGGACGCGAAATGTCGTGAGTAGCAGAAATCTAATCAAAGAAAAAGGTTTAACATAACTGCTAGAAATCGTTGAGACAGAAGGCTCGCGAAATATCGCGAGGATATCGCTTATGGATCGATTTTTGGAAACACTTTCCTTCTGCTCAGCAAAATAAATACATTGTTACAAATTTTGTGTAATAAACGCATTAAAATAATGTAAATAATTTGTATCTGGATGTGTAATACGTTAATATTACTTTCTGATGCATTTATTTTACGTTAAATAGCTGTTACCCGCGACTTCGTCCGCGCGGAATTTAACAAAAAAGTGTTTATTCAATTCGCAGTTTACGAAAACTTAATAATTATATATTCCACGTAAAGAAATACCTATTCTGTAAGTATAATGTCATTCTTCTACTTTGTGAATCAATGTTTCTTTTTTGTTTTACTTTTTTTTTCTTTGTTTTTTGGTGAGCAAAGTGGGAGAGTGACGCATCACCTTTGATACTGTCGATGGGGTGAGGACTGTAAAATCTTTAGAATCAAAGGACATGGACGCGAAATGTCGTGAGTAGCAGAAATCTAATCAAAGAAAAAGGTTTAACATAACTGCTAGAAATCGTTGAGACAGAAGGCTCGCGAAATAGAATAATCCCTGTTGAATAAAAATAATCCCTATTGAAATAAATAATACCTGTTGAATAAAAATAATCCCTATTGAAATAAAAATAATCCCTATTTGAATCGGATATTGTTCATTGGTTTTAATTTTATTTCCGCGGAACCCTAATTTTTTCTTTAAATAAAAATGGCCTAAGTTACTCGTTATAACATTAGCTATCTGCCAGGGAAAGTTCCATCGAAATTGGTGCAGCTGTTTCAGAGATTAGCCGGAACAAATAGACATACAGACAAAAGTTTTAAAAATTGATTTAAATATATACTTGGAATGGGCTATGGTATTTTGAAAGATTCCAGAATGACTTCAAATACAAATGAAGAAAAGCAAGACTTAAAATGTATTGAAAGTGGTTTCCACAAAATGCATTTTTAAATTTTGATTGTAGATTTTACTTTATTGATATACTTTTAAATGCATTTAGTAAAAAGCTGTCAATTTCAAATTACAAACAGACACTTCATTTTATTTATATGTATAGATATGCTAAAATTCAACCAAAAGCCTAATATTTCCCTCATTTATTTTTTTTTTAAAAAAAAGAAGTATTCAATTTACAGTAAAATGGATCCCTAATTTTGTTACATGCATTACATATAAGACCCAGGGGAAAAAATGGAAGTGATTGGTAAATAATCGTGGAAGAATGCGAAAAACACAAACAGAGTTAAACCATTTTAAAGTTCATAATTCTGAAAAATAATAATTACTATCTACTATATGTGACATGTGACTTAAGTGTCACTGTGATCATTCCGTGTCAATCCGTCTATTCCAATAAACATAAAAAACCGACATATGTTAGTAGGAGTTACAGGCTATGCAAAATGTTATACATGTTTTTACAATTTTTAATCAAATTTGAACCTAATTTTAAAGTCAAATCAAGAAACTACTTATCCATGGCATGTACTTAAAAAAAGGCTAAAATCTGCAAAATCTTTTTCAGATGAAAGGATTGAACTTCTTGCTAGAAAATGACGCTCGCAAGTGTTTCTTGCAGCAAATAGAAACCCGGTCTAAGCCGCTGATTGTAGAATATTTCCATTCGCGTACTGACAAAAACTGTTTACCACATGACTCGGAAACTTATGAGGACCATAGTGGGTTGTTTTTTTATTTCGCGCATTTGTGTTTTGAAGTAATTTATTTTGGGTATCATCCCAAGATTTTGAAGACATAAAGTACTTCTAGAACTACAACCCTTAAGTTCATAAGAAGTGTTATTTCTTTTCAATAAACAGTATTTCGATGCATGCAAAACCTAACTTTTTTATTTATTCTCATTACTTTTTAATTTTTAAAAAACATTTCCATACCAGGTGTATAACGCTCATCCGTAACTTTAAATTTTATTTTTTATGTTAAAAAGTGCGCATTATACTCCAGTTTTTACGGTATATAATTTTGTTTACTTTTATCTCTTACCACATGAAATTTCTAAGATATATTTTGTAAATTCTGCAACCTTCAAAAAGAAAAGTGAATTAGAAATATTTTTAATTTTTAGATGGTGATGATGAAATTAAAGATTTCTGCATATTATTTTTTATGAAATTTATGAGAAAACAGATATCAGTACAGAGTACACGCTACAAATTTATGAATATATGTTTGATAAATGCTACAACATTTAAAATGAATTGTAAATGAGACCGATGAAGATGACTAAGAAGGAGATTAGATTGATGATGACGAAATTAAAGATTTCTGCATATTATTTTTTTTATGAAATTTATGAGAAAACAGATATCAGTACAGAGTATACGCTACAAATTTATGAATATATGTTTGATAAATGATACAACATTTGAAATGAATTGTAAATGAGACCGATGAAGATGACTGAGAAGGAGATTAGATTGATGAATTTGATGGTAAGTATATTTACCACGACCTGATAAAAGGTTACGACCCTCGATGATTCCCACTATAAGCGAGGGAGGGGTCGAAGCTGTTGAACATCCTTGAGAAAAATATATTCCGCTAAAAAAAGGACATGTTAATCAATAATGATATTTTTGTTTCGAAATTTTTTATGCTTTCTTAGTTAGTAATTTTGGAACTATATCCTCGGATGTGGGCACCAAAATTGTATATCTTTCGTCATATCTACTACTTTTTCGATTGTAGCATGAGCAAGTGATTCATTTGAATTTCATATATCCAGTCCACAAATTCATATTCTGTATTCTCGTAAAATGACTTTTCTCATTTCTTCTATGCAATTATTTTTTCAAAATATTAAATGCATTCAATTAAGAAAAAGGTAAATCAACCAATAATATTAAAAAAATGCAAGTCTATGCCTTCTTCGGTCAACCAAGAAAAATTTTATTTTAGTTATTTTTATTTAATAGTTACGATTAGTATAAGTATATATATATGTATGACAGAATCACAATATAATGTGACAAAATATAAAGCGATTTTCCTTGCAATTTTCCATTTTCCTTTCTATATAGGGTGTTGGACTATTTTTTTGTTTGTTACTATTTATTCATTATTTAAATTTAACTATTCTAATAAATTAGTATAGTAAAAAAGAAAGCACATTCTCTGAAATTAGGCCATCCCAGGTGGGATTCGAATCCACGACCTTTAGATTAGACGTTCAACGCGCTATCCATTGCGCTACAGGGACACAACGAGCGACTTTCCTTTCCATATATGCAGTTGGATTATTATTTTTGTTTGTCACTATTTATTCATTTTTTAATTTTTTTAATGAATTAATATTTGTAAAAACTATATTAACATCAAGTGTCATCCACTACATGTTTAAAAAAAATGTATTTGAACTTCAATGGATGAATAGAAAGTAGTTTATTAAAGATTGAAAATTTGAACAAGATACATAGATATAGGGTAAGAGTGAACTAATAGTGGGAATTGAAAAATATCTAAGAGCTGATTAAGTGAACTTTTATTACACACGATTACTCTTTAACTGAGTAAAGAGTCAAGAATAATCGAGTGAGTGAATGTTAATGTCACACTGTTCAGCTACACGAGGGCTTTTGGTGACGGACCTCGTAATTTTGAACCATGGTCAAGTGACGAGGACGACACCTGAGCTGGCACCCCCATCTCATACAAGAATAATTGAATAGAGGATACATAATATGAAATTTTCAAATGCATAAAACGCTTAAAAGAAGTTAATAGTAATCTTTTAAGGAGAACGGGACAATAATTTTTAATTAAATAGTAGTGTGGTAGTTAAATCTGTACTCCAGAAAATTTAAATAGATACAGATATTACAATTAAACAATTTTTATAAAAAAAAACTATTACAGTCTTCACCAGTCCTAAAATGAATTATAATGGAAGATACAAATAGAACAAAAAAAAAATAAATTTGAGATATAAACAAAAAGAGATAAAAATTACACACCATCAAACTAAGAGAGAGCAGTTTCCTCAAATAACTTTCATTTTCAAATGTCTCTTCAAATTTAAAGAAAGTTTTCTGGAGAAAATAGTTTTTGGATTGCTATTTTTTCAATCTTTATACTCTTTAAAAACCTAAATAAATTGAAATGGACTACGAAAAAGGAGAACACTCATTAAAATAATCTGTTTACTTTCTAGTCTAGTCGTTGCAGGTTTTGATTTCAGCTTTGTTTACATTTTGTAAGCAATTTTAAAAAAATTCTCTATTACACCCTTCCCACTCTTTTTCTCTTGCGAGCCCTTTTTTCATATTTATTTGAAACTTCACTAATTTTGGGTCTAATATTTTCTAATGAAAAAGTCTTTTTTTGATCTGTATTTAATATTCTATTTTCTATGTTTGAAAACAAGCTTCTCTAAAAAGATTTTTATTTAAATATGACTTTTTTGATAGACTCTGTTTTGAATGCTAATGGGTGTGGTTCTTAGAAAGATTTTGATGAGAAAAAAAAGGTAAACGTATATCCATAAAGTAAAATCTGCAATCAAAATTTAAAAATGCATTTTGTGGAAACCACTTTCAATACATTTTAAGTCTTGCTTTTCTTCATTTGTATTTGAAGTCATTCTGGAATCTTTCAAAATACCATAGCCCATTCCAAGTATTTAATTTTAAAGAATTGTTTGGTTTCTTACTTTAAATTATTTTTATGTCAATGAATTTGTAAACTTTCAAATGCATCATTATTTTTTCTTTATTTTTTGTGAATCTATTTCCCACTAATTTTGGGTACCATATGGCTGATTTTCTAAAGTACTTTAAACAACTAAATCAATCAAATTTCAAAAAGTATATTAATCTTATTTGTTATGAAACCACTCTAAACTCCCTACAGAGAGAGAGAACCACACTATTTTAAAATTTATATTCTATTTGTTTTGCGGGGATCAGTTTACAAAATAATATTCCGTCTTTTTGAATTCTTAATATTTTCTATTTTCATGCCATTGCTTCAAAATTATCTCATGAATGATTCACCGTATTGACTCGAATCTAAGCCACATTTTTCCCCCAGTATCAGTGTAACTGAAAATCGGATGCGGCTTAGAATCGAAGGAAAAAAATCGTTAGATGGGGTAATTGGAGCAATTACATGTTCATGTTTGTTTTTAAAAGTTTTAATACGGGTGAAACAATTTTTTCTCCACTTTTTAGAGTTCTAATTTTAAATTTATTTTAATTTCGTAAAATTAGATATCGATAAACCATTTTACACTATTTTTCATTTTTCATAAAAATTGGTTGAGAATTTGGGGTGCAGCTTATAATGGATAGTGATTTAGATTCGAAAAAATAAGGTAGTTCTTACGAAAAAAATTATTTCAATATCGATTCCAAAAAAAATACTGTCATTTAAATACACTGCTGAACATTAAATTCTGAAATTGTAACTCTACGAATAAAGGGATGATACGAACTTCAAATTCATGTGAAAGGAAGATGCTGGGACATGCAAATGACTAGCATTTAAACGCCAGCGAAAGACTCAGGGAGGAGAAACGACATTTCAAACTATGTATAAAAAGTAAGTTACGCAACTAATTTCTTATTCGGAAATAATATTTGAATGTTAGAGTTATTCGTTGTTGTGTGTGTCTTGTGTAAGAAGAAGAAAAGTGTTATTCACACATGAAAGAATTCAATAATGGAATGACTTTCGATAATGAAATGATTTTTCTATATCTGTCATGCAAACATGCTTAGTATTGATGCCTCATCAGGTTAGAGCCATTTTAGCTACCAGAGGCTTTAGCTGTATGTATTATATATATATACATAAAATTTTGGATTCTACATTCTCCAAATTGACCAAAAATGAAATCAAGTACTCTTCCTACTATGCTGTATACGCATAGTAAGTTTAAGTTTTGAAATTTTTATTTACACACACGCACGCACACAATAATTAAAGTTTTGTAATTTGAACTTATACGCATACAATAAGTAAAGTTTTGTAATTTGCACTTATACGCATACAATAAGTAAAGTTTTGAAATTTGTTGCAATTTTAATGGCCAATAGTATATCATCACTTTTAAATTGAAATTTGTTTTGCTTATTATTTAGTTAAATCGACTAAATTTATCCCATGTACAGGAATATAACAATCTTCGAAAATTCATTTGAAAGAAAACTATAAAAAAATATCTTTTACCGCTTCATTAAAATACATATTTAAAGGGCATTAACCAATTTTTTTAAGTTGTAAAATTTCATTTTTGAGATCTGTAAAAAATTTTAAGTGACTTTTAAATTTTTTTAACTAATTATGCTTTAAGAGAGATGAATAATTGTGGATTGAAATTTTTATTTATTTAAATTTAGCTTCAAAATTTAACATGTTTATATCTTCGAATATTAGAATATCTGACATATCACATTTATAAATTATACACTAAATTATTAAATAATTTGTTAATAATGTTTTGACGTGAGGATTCTTTTTAAAGAAACTTCTTCCATTCATTAAAACTAGTTAATGAATGAAAAATTACAGTTAGACGAACAAAATTTTATGTATGATTAATGTAATGAGAGTAGTTATCTAATCGATTAGTTAGAGAAAATTTTAATTTAATGAATACTATAGAGCACTCTCTAAATAATTATTTTTGTGTAATTAGGACTTTCAGTAAAAACAGGTACGGGAACTGTTATGCATATTGTAATTAGTTAAGACTTTTAGAAAGAGTTTTTCCATTGTGTTATTATTTTTACGATATAAAAGTTCATTCAACCCAATGTATAACATTGTTTTATACTGTCTTAAAAGGGAAATGTGCTTTTCTGTGTTAAATATGTTTTCTATGGATTGGTTGGTAATTAATTTGCATTTTTAAAAAGATAATATAAAAAAATATAAATAGTTATTAAGATAAACATAATTACACTGAAAAAATAATATGAAACAAATTTTATATATATACATGATTAAATGTGATATTTTTAGGTATAAATAGTTCATTTCAATGTATAAAATGACAATGTTCCCTTTTTATTAAAATCCTTGATATAATTATAATTATTTCCATTTCCTCTACACATGAGTCTTACTTCAGATTCTTAGTGAAAAATATAGAAAATCAGACTTTTTAGCATTTAAAACGACTGACTACGTTCAAAACCAGGATTTTGAAAAAAGCGTATAAGTGAATATTTTGTAATACTTAGTGTCAGTCGAATTAGAATATACTTACACAATTCTTTTAAGAATATTACAAGAAAAAATTATTTAAATGCAATTT
The DNA here is from genome assembly GCA_019973935.1 of Trichonephila clavipes. Taxonomy (NCBI): domain Eukaryota; kingdom Metazoa; phylum Arthropoda; class Arachnida; order Araneae; family Nephilidae; genus Trichonephila; species Trichonephila clavipes. Next base: position 391,702 of record BMAU01019013.1, on the reverse strand, counting down.
TTGGGCAAAAAATATACATTAAGGTGAGTACGTTCGGTGATATTGAAAAGCGTATAAAAGGATATTTATATTTATATTTAGTTTCAGTTGAATTAAAATATATACATATAAAATTATTTTAAGAAGATTATTGCCAGAAAAAATTATTCAAATGCAATTTTTGGCAAAACATTTACATATTTTTAAAACATTCTCCTTTTATGTAAAATACTTCTATAATAATATTTTGCCTATATATAGCTTGGACTTCTACACTGGGATTGATTTAAATGTTTTGAAATACGTAATTTAGAGATGGATTTATTCATATTTTATTACATTGGAGTAGAGAATTTTTAACAAAAAAACCACTCATTATTATTTCAATTGATCGTAACTCTGAAAATTTGAATTTTTCAAAAAATTCAAATTTATTCTAAAGTTAAACATTGTCTGCTTGGCCCAAGTTAACCTTTGAGTTTAACACCCTTCCTCTAGAGTCATTTCTCTTCCATACACCTTTAAGTATCTTCTGATAAGTTTTAAGTTTTAATAAAAGCATGTGTATATTATTATTACATTCATGACTTTGTAATTAAGGTAGTTTATTATCTAACATAAACTATTTTTTCCTTTATTAATAATAGTTTTCATTTACGAAAATGTTAGTTCAAGAAAGGTTACTGCAAGTGACAGATAAATACTTCCGAATGCATCTGCCATAAAGTAAAACTGAAATAAAAAAACACCTTTTGCTGATCAATTTGTTTTTGAACATTCAACATAGAACGTTCGTATAGAACATTCAATTATTATTATCAAAATAAATACATTGATCATCAATAAAGATTTGTTAAACAAAACAACTAATCAGAGCTTATGTATTTAAATCCAGTCTGCTTTTTTTAACACTTATATTTTTGAAAAATATAAAATCTGCATTATTAAAAGTTTCAAATAATTGTTACCAGATATTCAATTGAGTCACATTAAAACATTCCTTAAATTTTTAAGTTACACAACAAAAAAAATATTACTTAAAAAATATTTTCTGCCATAATGAATTTTTCTTCACATTCACTTATAAGGTTTTCTTTTATTACGAAAAATAAGTTAACAAAATTATTTTGAAAACATAATTCGATTTACTGAATTATTTACTCGGAATTTTCCTTCATAAATATGGTCAACTTACGGAACTAAAATTAGATAATTGAGAACGATGACATTTCAAAATTAAAGGTTCCACGTACTTCAGAGTTCTCAAAAGAAATTAATTTCTTCTTCTTTAAATAGAAATTTTTTTTTAAGTTTAAAACTGTATATATAAAAAAGGAGAGTATGAATTTTTTCATAAAAATTTGCAAGAGAGAACTCTTTCAAGTGATAATATTCATTTTTTACGGCCATCTCATATTTGAAATCTATTGTCCGAGATATTTTTCTTGCGAATGAAAAGAGATATGTTTATTAAAGCGGGACAGTTGAATTTATATTAAAAGGGAATTTTCTAATCCTATGGAAGTTAAAAAAATTATTTTTATCTAAGAGAGAATAATTTTACAAGTGCTCAAAATGATCCAAGAAAAGAAATTATTTTTGCAAAGTACTCAGCAAAGTTGTTGTTGCACGCCCCCATTGGTCAGCAGTGCTAGACCAGGTCCATGAGATCGTACACACTTTCAAAAAATCCAACATCAGAAAGGGATCGTTTCGTGAACAGTGAACTCAGCAAAGTAGTACATTTAATTACTTTAATCGTGACAAACTGTGAGTACGTAGTAATGCAAAATGAGTATGTTAATATGCAAAAGAGGTACTTACATAAAGATTATGTGGCCGCTGTAGCCTAGTGGTCATGGGTTGAATTCCTATAGCACTGAAGACCCGCAGTGTAGAGGAGTCCGATGCACATTAAATTTGTTGGGGCTCAATGTCCTCCCATTGATGTGGTAGTTAGGACAGAAAGATTCTAGATTAGGTGTTGTCCTTGTCATTTGACCGAGGTTCAAGATTACGAGGTCCGTCGCCAATAGCTCTTGTGCTGCATTATAATGCGACGTTAATATAACTCTCCCTCTCAATTTACACAAATATTATCGTCATCTTCTCTTAAAAAGTTAAAAATGAAAAAAATATATACATAACTAGGAACTTTAAAACATTGGAAATATTTCGAAAATACAATTTCTAGCCTCTGCTCGAAAAAATCTGACCAACTGTCTCAATGTACTTGATAAGACACTGCACCCGAGAAGTCGTTGACACAAAACTTGTGATTCAGTCCTGGCCTAGAAACCGAACAATTCGTATAACTGTTCCTGTAGCCCATAATTCAGGTATAAAACAATGAAAGAACTCATCATAGTGACAATAAACCCAGAAATAAGGTGTCCTTGCATCCATCTCGAAAATGCAGCTTTCCAAAAGAAAAAAAAAGGACACATATGACTTTCTTCTTTCGAAAGGAAAAGAAATATGTAAAAAGTAAAAAAAGCAATAGGTGAATGTGCGCGACACCTAGTATTTTACATACTTAAGGATAGTAAAACACTAGCTGTCTGTGAGAAGTTTGAAGACAACCCCTCTTCAAGGTTTTCCAGTCTGTAGGACTCTAATTGACTGACAACAATGTACTGAATGGTCTTTCTTGGTAGAATAAATTGTTTCAAGAAAACCAAATTTCGATGAGAAATCAGGAGGCAAATTTAAAGGGATCAATTTTTAAGCTGTGCGTTTGATATTATTTGCTGAATAAGATATGGAAACCAATTTTTAGTTTTAGATTTCATTGTAACTAAAAACTTTAATTTTTCCTTTTTCAAAAATAAATTATTTTACCAATCAGATATTCATTTCCCTCATTGGTAGGTTACTAAAATTTGAGTTATGTTTAAATAACAAATTAAGTATAATGTATCCATTTCTCCAGTTTTAACCCCTTGACGCACACAAAAAAAACGGCAAAAAAACAATTTTTGTGTGTGTTGCTTAAGAAAAAACATTTTAAAACCTTGTTTCGGGAAAAAAAAATTACAGACATTTGCAGTGTTCCTCATCACAGATAGCAGACGAATATTGCAGTCTTGCGCATACATTGACTTTTAATATATTTCTTTTCGAATAGCTGTTTCGAAAGAAAAAAAACGTATTTCCATTAGTAAAAATATTTGTTTATACTTTTTCAACAGAAATAATAATACTAGTAGTATTTATTTAAAAAGAAATATTCAAAATTATCTTTTGCGTGGTGTATTTAGAAGCAAGGTGCAGCACATAGCCCCAAATTGCAAGTATTACACGTATAACGTTTCTTTTCTCCTCTTTGGTAACCCATTTAGTTTAATACACAGCTCAGTACTGTGCTGGAACTTCTTTTATTGGTGATGATGGGAAAAAACTGGGAAAATTACGTTATGTAACAGAAATCCAGAAGATTTTGGTCTACCCGATTTTTTAATATGTGTATCTCGATGACAGTTTTGTGCATGTGTTTCTACTAATTTGCTTCTAAAATCTAAAACTTTCTTCACCTCCATTTTTTGCACGGAGCACACGCATTCCAAATGTTAGTGTAAAATTTTAGAAACATTATCCTTTACCTAAGTTAATGAAATCACAACTACAGATCGTAGTCCGTCTCATGAGCGCAGACGGTACTCATTTATATTCGAGTGTGAAAATTACAGCAGCATAAAATATGACCCTGCTCGAATTGCTTACAGCAGGGGTCAGCAACCTATGGTACGTGTGCCACACGTAGAACCCGGTACAGTTATCAGTGGCACTTTGCACTAATCTACAAATTTGTCAATTTTTGAGTTGTTGGAAGTTAATAAATTTGTAATAGTCCTTCTAGACAAGCATCTTCAGAGTTATGGACAAATAGGGAATAACGAAAAAATCTGAAAGATAACTCTAGAAATAAATTTACAGCTATTTTGTAAATTATTGGATGTCATTACTGGAGAAATTTAATTGTTCGAAGAGAAAAAAATTGCATGTACTGCTTTGTCGCTTTTAGTCCTACATATCTGAGTAAAAATTCTTTCCTCTCCTGAAAAATATTTCGAATCCGCAAAGAAATTGTTTAACAACTGACAGCTCTCAGAATCAAGTCAAATTGAAAGTCATAAATTACACCCCTGATTTTGCGATATGAAAGCAGTGAAGTATAAGCACTAGTTTCATTTAAATTTTAATTATCTTTTTATTTAACTATAACGAAGGGAAATACTTATATTTTATGTTGTCCATTTCTTTCTCTAATAAATATATTTTAAAATGCATAATATATGCACACAATTTAAATTTTTTAAATATTTTTCTCTCTTAACTCATACCCAACTATCACCAACAGCTTAACCCTTTATAAGGCCATTTTTTTCTACAGAATGTTATGTTAAAATATTTCGGGGTTTACATTGATTTATAAAAAGAAACTCATTTAGCTCCTTACTTTTTAAATTAATATGATTTTCAAGATCATAGGGAAGACCATTTCCAACATTTTTGGGAAGTATATTTTCCGACATCCACTGGGAGCTAATTAAAGATAGGATATTTTGTGCTTTTCATTTCTTTTTATATTGCGTGGCCTGATATTAATAAAAATAATTTATAAGTCCAAAAATATACTTGAAATTATAAATCAGATATATTTTGTATTAAAAAATTTAAGAACTTATGCATATTACTTTCCATTGTAAATTTCACGTAACAGGGATCAACACGTAGTGTGGGACATTGTAAGCTGTACACACTATCTATTCTCATGTGCTTTAGCAGAGTACAAACGGCAACGTCTATGTTTTTTGTTAAGTTAGCGTATGGTCACCAACTGTATTCAATCGTATATGACCTGGAACAGTGTTCTTGCTGCATGGGAGATTTACAGGACGTCCTTTCCGTTTCCGACTTGAAAATCCATAAATCAACAAGTCGTGCTAGCCGAAGTGTTAGCAGCACAAATTGTAGGACGGGTAATTGCTTCTCACGGGTAATTAGTTCGTCGGTCAGTATACTTACATTGACCTTATGAAGGGTTAATAAGGAACTCTCTGTACGAAGTCTTAAGGGGGGGAAGTGAGAAGAAAACCTTAATTTAAAATAAAAGAAATAAAAAATGAATGAATAGAAGATATTATTTTAACACTTTCACAGTTTGGGAATAAAATTCAGATATAGTCAACGTTAAACATTTGTAAGAATTTTGAACTTTTTTGTAGATAATTTTTTCACTCCATTTATATGAATGATCATGTTGAAGTCTACGAAGCTTAATAATGAACCATCGCAAATGCTAAACTGAAAAATTAATAATAATCGTAATTAATATTTGTATATTTCGTCATACTTTTACAATTATTTGCTAAAAAAATGTCATTCAAGTATTATATAACGATGGACCTCTTAGCATTACATCTAATTGCGAGACAAGTTGGAAATTCAAATAAAACATTTGTTAAGGGAGTACAGAGTAACAAATTAAGTGTAACTAATGTTTTGCAGTTATCTTTTTAAAGAGCTGGATGAATTTACCTAATTTCTGAAATGTCAATTATAGGACTTTTCTAGAGTACATTTATTTCTTAATTAATATTATTATCATGAATGAATCACACATTAACACACAAAACTTTGATTTATTTTTCTAAGTTGTTGAAAAAGTCGAAAGCCTTACGTTTATATTAAAAACAATTAAAATATCTCTTTACTAGGATTGTCTTAAATTTATCTTAATGCATTTTCGAATAATTAATATCTTTTCAATAATTTCTGTCAAGGAGATAGCAAGATATTATCTAATAGTTAATGCAATAGAGCACAAAAGAATTCAGTAAAATTGTCAACATCACATAATATTTATCCAAATGTTAGGTTTTGTACTAGAATAGGTTTGTTGTCAGATTCCATCCTCATTTGTGTCTACAATAATGTTTAAAGAATAATTAAGGTAACCTTTTAAGCGATTTTCACAAGAAAACGTTATTGAATATTAAAACATACTTTTATATAGGTTTATTTCTTACTATTACATTGCTATAAATATATAATAATAACAAATGAACTAATAGCATATATTTATATTTCATTTTAATCAAAAAGACCTGCTCTTATAAGTTTTGTTTTAAAATGGAACCCATTAACAACCTAGAATTTATGATTACAATGTATATTTTAATTACAAAAAACCTATTAACATAATGAACAAAATTATATTTTCAAATAATGTACTTTTTTGATTCTGAAAATAAAATAGAAAATCAGCGCTCTTAAAGGTCAGTTATAATTCCATGGAGTTAGTCCAAATCCAAAAAGCAAATCAATTAATTTTAGCTTGCTTTTCTTTCTTTGTCATCCTTTTTTTATGAAGCACAAATTAGACCTTTATAAAAAGAAATGTCTAAAGACCACTAAAATGATGTAAAATACATTCTCTAATGCCAACCAAAATTCAAACAGCATTAAGTAATATGAACTGCAATTAGAGAGTCTCGTAATTAATTATTTTTTATATTTTTAATTTGACTTCTTATTCGAAGTTTCATTTTATAATTCACTCTCTTTTTATATTTTGCATCATTTTTTTATTTTAATTTCTCTCTTACGTGCACACTGATAGAAAATATTAATAGCAAAATTTCAACTAATTACCAAATTAAATAAATCAGGGTGCCCCTTTTTTGATAAAAAAATATAATTACGCGTACCACTTCCAACTTTACCATAAAACGAATTCAGTAGAACGTCGTTTATCCGAACGTTTATTATCCGGAGCATCAAATATCTGGACTAGTTTTTTTTTTAGACCTTGCAGCGAAAAAAGGGTGGTGTACAATGGTACAGCGAAAAAAATAAGTGATTATTTTCCACAATAAAGGTAAAATTGCGACATTTTGCACCTATTTTGCTTTTTCTTCAAACACGTTTCCCGCATATATTTTTCAATATTCGTATAGTGACCGGTTTCATATACTGCAGGGATCGCATTCGGTTTTCGGTCATGCGAACAATCGCGTATCCGAACGGTGTCCGATCCCAATTGATTCGGATAAACGACGTTCTACTGTATGGAAAACTGAAAAAATGTTATTTATAGGCTTATGGGAATTTTGCGCAAATAGCCCATTTTTTTAATGAAAGTCTATGTAGTCGAAATTTACAATTTATATAATAAATAAGACGAAAGTACAAACTTAGGTTTTATTGTTAATAAATTTTTTACATGTTCAATCAATTAGGTTAGGTACAAAATAAAAACGAGTAACTTTAATTATTTAATTCAAAATATTTATTAAATACTCAGTACTTACTTATTGTGGCTTTTGAATTGCAACTTTTTTTTTTACCAAGTCATCTATATTAGGATTATCTCTTACAGATGCTAACAAAATTAGGTTATTATAAATGCATATCAGCTGATTTTGAGGGATATTTATTTTATTCTGTTCAACAGAAAGCATTTATTCACAAACATATTGATACAAATTTTGAGGTGTTTTTTTTTGTCTGTGACAACCCCATTTCAATAAACTGTAAAAAAATGGTTATTAATTATTATCTTTTCAAAATATTTTTAATTTTTACAGTAAGTCTTCGCTTGCAACCGTTATAACTCCATCGAGCCGCGCATGCGGGGTGACCACCCCTGAAATAAATATACACCTGAAATAAATATACGTAATATTCTGTGTAACAGAGCACTCAGTGTTAGTTAATGTAAATGAAAGAGAGAGATATCATAGAAATTCTGAAATTGTGAAGCAATTTCAATTGTATAAAATAATACATACCTTAAATATATCTAAGCAAAATACCTCCTAACATGAAGAATGTCCTCAATCTTTCATTGAAAGTAAAATAAAAACATCCACTCATTCTAAATAGTTGAGTTGGCTTGAATTAATGACGCTCTGATGCTATGGAGAGTCTGTTGACACTCGAAAAAAGCAGCAGTTGATATATATGTAATTTTTTTCTATAATTACCGGTTTTGATAGCTTTTACAATCTTATTTCAATCATGTACTCTATCAAGACGTAAAATGTTTTTTCTCCAGACATAACAAAATAAATATATTGTTTGCAGGTCGTTCTTAAAATAAATACAAGCTAAAAAGCAATCTAAAAGGGTTTTTTCTGTCATAAAGAAAATCATTTACTACTCCCGAGGAATAAACTTGGACCTTTTTGATGCAAGCAAGTTTTTTTCTAGAACGAAAAAATTCTCAACTTGAAATTGTAGCTTTTCTTCACTTTGGGTAAAAACACTTTTCCGTTTAATTTTTTGCACTGCTGACTTCTACCAAGCTTATTTATAGAAGGACACTACAGTCATACAATAAACTTTTATTTTTGTATTAGTAAACATAGTAAAAATAAACAAAAAAACCTAATTTACCTTTGTCTAGTAGCTCCTCCTTGAGAAATAATCTTTTCTGCAACAAATTGTGACATTTCAACTCATGAGATTTTTTTTTTAAATTTTTGAAATGTAGTCCTAAAGGAATTTTTCAAAGGGCACATGGATTTTTGAAAAATTATCGATTTTCCCTTTTTTATATTTTCTAAAAGTTCAAATATTTCTGTTTAAAATGATATATCATATGAGGAAATACGATAATTAGAAGTATTTTTATTTATTTTTTAAATGAAGCTTCTTTTTGACACGCATCCAATGAGCTCTGCTAGGAGCACCTGTGTTTCTCCTTGCATAAGTTTCTGATGAGCGCGAATGCATATGATGTCCAAGTGGAAAAAATAGAGTGTATTGGGTTTATCCAAAAGTGTATGAGAACACGGTATGGTGTTAAGAACACCATATGGTCAGTGATTCCAAGATCAACATTAGTGGAATTAAAAACTCTAAAATTTAACATACATTCTAATTAAGCATACACTCTAAAATTAAGCTATTGCACAGTTCAATATGAGTCATGAAGCAAAATTAATGATCTCAAAACATTGTAATATTGAACCATGTGCCATGCTTCAAAAAATTAGATGCACTTAGGATTCGTGTTGCTCAACGAAAGCATCTTGAGATAAAAAAAAAAGGCAAAATTGTTAAAAATAATGAGTTTTTTGAAAACGCAAAGGGTAAAGAAAATACTTCATATTCTTCTGGAAAGTACTAAAACAAGTAAATACTCAACAAATTACAAATGTTTACTTTAAAGCCTGTTTTCTCAAAATGTAATTTTTTTCACTTTATATACCTTTTACTCAAAAACTACTCATTATATAATTCTCAAATTTTCAGTGGGCATACATTAAAAATATTTACGCATTTTAATGGAGGAAATTAGATATATCTGACAAAACTGTTTACATAAGGCTTTTTTAAACTAAATTTTAGGGGGGAAATTGGACTTTTTCAAAAAATTCATAATTATTTTAATTTTTAATAAAAAGACAAAACCCTCCGTTTAAATTTTCTTAATAGTACACATAACCTTCTGTAAAAATTTTATCCATAAGAAGTAAGTAGTTTCTGAAAAAAAGGTACATAAACTTACGCAATTTAACATGGGCACCTATGGACGTGCCGGACCCCCTTAATATCAAATGAAAACAGTACAAGATCTGTTAACGATTGATCTCGTAATTTTGAATTACGGTCAAATTCACAAAGGTAATGCCTAAAATGATGCCTTCTCTTTCTTTTAATATTTATTTGAATACAACACAAGAATATTTTGAAATAATGTTTTATTTAAAGTGCAACAATTCACATTATTCAGTAGGGTGGGTGTTTATTGGAATAAGGACTCTAACTCATGACCATGACCACTCGACCACTCTGACCACTAAAACTAAACTCGAGTAAATAAGATATTATTTTAAATTCATTGAAAATCAATACTATAGTCATACCTCTATATAACGAAGTCGCTAAATCCCCAAAAAATGGTTCGTTATATGAAAAAATCGTTATATAGAGGTTCATCTTTCAATTTTCTTTATAAACAACATAAAACAAATTTTAAATTCATAAACACTTTATATTTAAAGAAATTAATTATTCACACCTTTTTGTAAATTAATAATATTTATTTTATGTATCTTAACTATCAAAAAGAAAGAAAGAATAACTGCAAGGAAAGTTTCTTGATGCCTTTATCCATTTCCTAAAGAATTAATTTTTTTTCTTTAATGCTCAAGCAGTTACGTTTGACATTTTCCAGCTACATGAAAAGTTTCCAGTGCGACTGATTAACATTACAAATGAACTGATACTAGTTCAAGGACACAAGACAACTCCACTAAAAGTGAAAGGGGATATCAAAGACGTTTCCAGTGAACAGGATGATGAGGGTTAAAAATTGCACTTCTTGAAGGAAACGCCCAGAATTCTATTGCTCTTGGCGAGCTAGGTACATAATTAAACAAGTTCAAGTTTTATGACCACCATAAAAGGAGTTAAAAGAAAGAATAACTTGAAATGTCCAGAAATACTTTAAAAAAAGGCTGAAAAAAAATTGAATCACAAGAGAAAAAGTTCGTTGTATAGAAAATGCACTTCGCTATTGGGAAGTTATTTTACTAAGGAAATCGTGAAATGTTCTTGGTTCCAGCAAAAAGTTCGCTATATAGAAAAATTCGCAATACTGAGATTCGTAATATGGAGGTTCGACTGTATATTGATATAAAATGGGAAAAAATAGTTAAAATAAAAGAAAAGTAAGATTTCTTCCCTCTTCTAATAAATATTTGGTCAAGTTTTCATAAGGGTTTTCAATCTAAGCAATATTTTTTATTATATATATGTGTGTGGTGTATAATACATATATTTAAATAATACATATGTATGTGTGTAACACAAAATGAGATGCACCCGCAAGAACAATTATTTATGCTCAAAGGCCACAATGTGGAAGCATGTGGATCTCCATTAAATAAAACCTGCTTAGAAATATGTGATGACCGAAATATAGAGAACAATTTCTGTCTATTCGGTTTTCTGACTGTCTTGGCTACTATTGGATCTCCCTTTTCCCAGCACATATTTATTTTTGTCCTTCTATACGTTACCGTTTAGTATATAATTTAGTTATTTCATAGAATAGCTAGGTATTTCATGAAATAACTAGACAAGTCAGTTAAATTATGTAATAGATGAAAAATTTCATACTTTATCTAATTATTCGATGAAATAACTAGTTCTTCTATGAAATTTCTAGTTATAAACCGTTAAATAGAAAATAAATAATTTCACACAAAGATGTTTTATATAATTAATTGATCATAAAAATAGCTAAAACCTCTGGAAAAATATATTTTATCCCTATTGAGGATGACTATTTGATGAATAATAAAGAAAAGAATATGATAAAATTTATTACTGCTCATATTTCTAGCATTAGTTAAACAGAAAGAGAAAAAAGGAATATATGTTTTGCATCTCTGCTACTGGTACAATTAACTTTTCTACTCTTTTGACTTCAAGGATATTTTTCTATAATCCTGGAGTAACCAATAGTCACGTTTTACTTTGTTCTGTGCTTGCTATCTTAACACTTTTTACTTCTGCTTTCAAAAATAATAATTTTTCACGAGTAAGTACAGACTTGTGCTACTTTGCACCACGCTTATTTAATAAAAAAAAAATCACAATTCTTTCTCGCATTAAATCTTTCTTATTTATAGGTTGGTCATTCCTGCAGAATGCATTGCTTGAAAACAGATTGCAAAAATATTTGTTTATAATCCAAAATGTAAAACGCTAACATATATATACTGTCTAAATTCGACGTTTAAAAACAACGAAATGAAGAATACACACACACGCGTCATTGCAAAGCAACTATAAGAGGTTCAAAACTGACTAAAAGCAGCTAGAATTGGTTCAAAGAACTTTAAAATGCCGTATTTCATACTTTAAAGATCAAGTAATCATTATTCTATAGAATACCGAGTTAAATCGTAGAATTCAACAATCTTACATACTTTAACTGACGTGTCTGGTTATTTCATGAAATAACTAGTTATTCTATGAACTAACTAATTTCACACTTTAAAGGTAACATATACATTTACGAATACCTTTATTTATGCAACAATGCCGCATTCGTTCATCAGCCTTTAAAAGCTTCAGTTTTAATATAATGTATTGAGCTCAGAAGATTTTAAAAAATAATTTAATTAATGGCTTTTCAATATTTTTGAGGCATATATATTCTTTCCTAACTGAAATCGTTACTCTACTGTTTTAATCACACACTGTTTTACTACTCTCATCACACAAAAAAATCATTATTAAAATAATAGAATAACAATTTGTCTAATTTTTTTATTCAACCGAGTTTATCTAGTATTTTTATTCATTTGAAATTTTTATATTTTCCCTTTTCATCGTAAAAAGAATACTTTAACCTAATGTTTTAGTGACCGATTTATCTGAAAATAAGCGTAAATTTCGAGAAAAAAAATACCGCTAAAGTGTCTTATTTAGATCTAACTTTTTAAACAAAAAATCATAACAATGAAAGTAGCGAAACGAAATATTTGAGAAAGTTATACTCTTAGTGCTTTCGATAAGAAATAAAAGCGAATTATAGTTAAAAATAAACCAATTCGAAACTGCGCTTCTAAAAGTATTTTATGTGAAACCCAAAGAATATGCAGAAAGCAATCATCTAACCCTAATTATATCATTCGCATAACCAGGGAAAAGATCAAAGGGAAGTAAAAAGTCATAACTATTTTTTTATTCGAGAAACCTGTGAAAGACGAAGTCTCAGAATTCTAAAACAAAATAGGATTTATAAATAAAATAATATCTTTAGTGTGTGTGTGTGTTTAGAGGGTAAAAAAGGTCAAGAAAAGAATTTTGAAATCAAATACAAGAAAAATACAGTTCAGATTTAAGAATTTCATTTTGTGCGGAAAACTATTATGTTTATTGTTACAGTCACGTACAAATATAGTACAAATATAAACACTTGATATTTCAGTTTTCTAAATAATCCTTAGATTTTCAAAATAATAATGAAAAGGGAAAAGAAATTCATGGCAACTATTACAATAATGATACCTCACATTTTTTTAAAAAAATTGTTGACAGACTGTTCTGTTATTTTCTTCTAACTCTCTGTTGATTTTGCCTCAGAATAGATCCGCCATTTAAAAGCAGAGTTAGAAAAATGGAGCATTTTCTCAGAAGAATTACCAACGTCGGAAATTTATAGATAATAGAATTTATTTTTATAAGTAATTATTTTAACTACTTATTTATTTGTCTTTTTATGTTACAAAACAGATTAATTTCTGAAGTTTTTTGTGACTTATTTTTCCTCTAAAGTTAAAAACTTGTATGTGTTACATTATATTTAAATTTAATTAAAATAATCAGAATCGCAAGTGTGTATTTCCTTAAAAATCTAAATATATACAACGGGTGCTTAAAAGAAAAGATACAAAACATCGTAACAGTTAACATATTTGCTAAGGTAGAACATAGCGAGACATCTAGAGATGCGAATGGCCTCTCCGGTAAGGATCGGCTTGTATACGCAGGAGATAACAGAGGCTATTATAAAGAGCGCTATTCAATTGACGAGGCAATGCGATTGAGGACATGATGACGTTCACATTGCAAAATTAGACGATTGAGGAGCAGCGAAGCTTTATCTAATTTCTGACAGTGTGTGACGGGTCTATCCGCATTCCTTTAAAAACTAATCCTCTTGGGAAATATTGGGTCTTTAAAATGTATTCTATTATAACGCTTCCTCCCGAAGAAGAAGATGTAACCATGCAAATTAAGACTTGTACATAAAGTCTAAGCTTTCAGGTTAGAGGGAGAGAGATAGGTTAGACTTCTAACAGCGAGCAGTGATTAATTAAACTTGAAAGTGAGGCGGGGATATTTCGTAGCTGATTATTGTAATATTAAAGTTGACTATTTGTCAACAAGGAATCAAAGTTGATTAGATAGCTAAGAATTGGAAGCTATTGCCTAGACCAGGGATGGCGAACCAGTGGCACGCGTGCCATTAATGGCACGACAATGATCAAAATGTTTTGCATTTTCAAAATTTCAAAATTCATTATGAAGTATTACCAACAAACGCGAGTGATTGGTCGCGGGGCGGCGGGGAGAATACTTGTTTGTTATTGTCTTGTCTTAGTTACGTCATAGACTACAACTGCTTATGATGTAAAGTTTGTCTACGCATAGCATAGTCAATTTTATTGACATGACTGTATTTTAAAGTTTATCTGTGTTACATTTACGATTTGTAATTGTTTTTCAACGTGGCTAGTTCAGAAAAAGAACAAAAAGAGCAAGATAGTAACAGAGAATTTCAAATTTGGTGGGCCGAGAAACATGGCATTCGTAGCAAAAGCGACAAAAAGCGGTGTGTGTTTTATATTTTTGAACAGTGGTACTCAGAACATTGTCTGTAAAATGGTATTTCAAAATAAATCACAAACTGTCTGGTCAAAAAAGGTGAACCACAGCAAAAATAATTAATTGCTTAGAAATCGTTTGGCAGATGACACAAATTCACAGCTTGTATTTTACAAAAAGTAACATCTTACAATCCTGATATAAGTTATTTGTTATCGAATCTGCAACAACAAAAATCACAATAATGTTACTTTAATTTTAATTACACGTATAACTAAAACATGTATAACTAAACAGTGCAAAAGGTATATTTTCGTAGTAAATAGAGTTTTGTGTGTTGTTGGTATTTTATTATTTTCCCAATATTCACAAGTCAAATGATTTGACTGCACGTCCGTACCCCATTAAACACTTTTTTGGAAAAAATGGCACGTTGATTCATAAAGGTTCGCCACATCAGGCTTAGACGTAAGTGATCTGATTATTTAAAGTCTTCTCGTATATCGTCTACCTCATTAATTGCTCTTCATATTTGGTTTTGGGTGCATCTCTAAACTTGGTTGATTGAATTTGTGTTGTTGTTCTTATCTGAGAATAAATTGAGTTATTTTGACTATGGCTAGTATTCCTTCCGACTTTCCCACATTACCAGACGCGTCAGGGTGACCTTTACAAGTGGAAGGCGTTAAACTGGCCGCTGTTCAACGCCGGATGTTGACTGTATATGGGAAAGACTGTGTCTCCAGGGTCACTCACGCTGAACTGACCAAATTCAAGCGGGAGCATATTGACCATCCCCTCTACAGCCCGGATATTGACCCTTTGATTTCCATGTGTTTGGTTCCGTTAAGCACATCTGAAGGGGAAGCGCTTTTACTCGGATGAGACGGACTCAAGGACTCAGTAATAGGCTGGGTCTCGTCACGGCCACAGGAATTCTGAAAACAAAGAATCCTTCGGCTGGTTAATCAATGGGATTGTTGTGCTCAGGCTAATGGTGAATATTTTGAATAAAGTTTTTATTTATAACCTCAGTGTCATTTCGTACCTTTTTATTTGAACACTCCTTGTACTTATAATGTGATATTTGGTGTATTTAGAAACGTTTATTGGGCATTCTACTTTTCTTAATAAAAGGCTTTGATTTCATTATTGCAGGGAATGTGCTACAAGGAAATGATATTCGAGAATATAGCAACAATATTCATCCTTTAATATAACCTATTCCACCTTAAATTGTAAATAATTATTTTTAATAAGTTGAATATGATACAAAAATTTAAAAACCACATACAAAAAAAAAAAAACTTCGGATACTTATTTTAATTCCTAATAAACATTATGATTATACCTTTTCTTTAATGAAACTTACTTTAAAATAAGATTTGTTTTTCATCATTTATCTTCAATAAGTGTTTTAATTATCTTATTTCATTTCATTTTTGATTGCATCTTATAACATTTTAAATAATGCAATTGGCAAAATTTTAATAAGCAGAAATCTTGAGTAATGAAATTAAAAATAAATAGATAATAGTAATAAATATATAACAAAGATTTCTTGAAACAGAAACGTTTAAGTAAGTGAGAGAGTTATATCAACATCACACTGTAAAGCTGCGCGAAGACTTATACCTACGCTTACGAACCTCGTAATTTTGAGCCATGGTCAAGCGACGAAGACACCTGTGAGCTGCCCCCCCCTCTCCTAACTTTCACACCAACGGGAAGACGTTTGAGTCTCAACTGATTTCAGGGGCAGCGGCCCCTTCTATAGGGTGCCCAAAATTCTCGCAAGAAGTTATTTTCATAAAAAACACAGATTACGGAATTTCATGTCAGGTATAGGAACGGTTTTGCTGGAACATGCGGCTTTCTGTAGTTAAGATTTTCTATTGCCGTTTTCTAGTAATACGGGCTGTACTTCGTTGCTACAATGCTCAGTTTTCTGTTTCAAGGTGTGGCTGGTCGTAGGCTTATTGACATAAATATTACACTTCAAAACTCCCTAAAAAAATCTCAACAGCGTTGCACGATCTAGGTGCTCAATTTTGACTAACCAAATGGGAAATTACACAACCAGGATATTCAAAAATATTGCTAAACAATGAAAACACCTTGTTCTTTCATGTAGTTGTCAATTTTTAATAGCCCTGAACTATCAGCTGTCGCACGGTCCTTTTTCTTTGGCAACGCTTTATCACATAAAATGGTACAAAATTCAAATCTTGCGTAAAGTTTGGGACACCCTTTACAAGGCGGATCTTCAATGGTACTGGGCTCGAACTCATGACACCCCAGCCATGAGTCTATGACCTTGACCCCACTAGACTACCGCTGCTACTTCTAGATACATTTAAATAAGCCTTTTGATCTAGCTTACTCAAAAGCCTTTCGATCCAACTCTACAGCAAGCCTTTATTAATTTTCACCTTCATTTCAAAAACAAAAAGAGGCCGAGGTAGCCTTTTGCCTATAGTGATTAGCGTGTCATGAGTTCGAGCTCTAATACCGCTACAGACTCACGAGTAGAAGGGCTGATGCATGTTAAATCTGTCGGGGCTCAAAGTCCTTCCCTGGCGTGGTGTGGTAGCTTCGAAAGGGCATGCCAACTTAGATGTCCTGCTTGTTACTTGATCGAGGCTCAAAACTACGAGTTCCTTCGCCAACAGGAATATATTAACCCTTTATCTACCGCATTATGATTTACAGCAGTTTTTTCATGCAATATTTCTTTTTAATCTCTACATTGAAAATCAATCAAATACTCAACTTTGGGAAATCTAATTAGTTAGAACTATTGGGTTGTTCTGAAAGTAATTTCATTTTTTCCCGACAGAGGATTTAATTGTATTTTTTTCACCTAACTTCACATTTAAGCCGTATAATTTTTATATACTTTGAGAGCTCATATAGCAAGGCTTGTGTGTAAAAAATTCCAATTAATTATACGCAGTAGTTTTTGGTTGGTGCCCTTTTAAATATGGAGAGCGATAAGCAGCATTTTCGACATATCTAACTGTTTTACTACAGAAAGGGTAAAAATGCTGTTCAAGCCAGAAAGAAATTGACCGATGTGTATGGAGAAGGTGTGATGACAGTACGTCAGTGCCAGAACTGGTTCGCTAAATTTCGATCCGGCAATTTTGATGTTAAAAATGCACCACGTTCGGGAAGGCCGGTTGAAGCTGATAAAGGTATTAGTTGATGCGAACCGGCGAATAACAACACGTGAGATCGGATTGAGGTTAAATTTATCAAATTCAACAGTTTATGACCACTTGAAAGGCCTGGGATTATCCTCGAAGCTCGATGTATGGGTTCCCTATGTTCTCACAGAGAGAAATCTGTGTCGCTGTATTGACGTCTATGATTCGCTTCTCAAACATCACGAAAATGATCCGTTTTTGAAGGGCATCATCACTGGGGACGAAAAAAGTCATGGAGCAAAAAAGATGACCCAGATCAAACCATTTCCAAAGCCGATATTCACCAAAAAAAGGTGATGCTGCCTGTTTGGTGGGATTTTAAAGGAATCTTTTTTTTTTTAGCTTTTACCGGATAACACAACGATTAATTCGGAAGTCTACTGTCATCAGCTGGACAAACTGAATGATGCACTTCAACAGAAAAGGTCAGAACTAATCAACAGGAAAGGTGTAGTGTTTCACCAAGACAACGCGAGACCTCACACAAGTTTGGTCACTCGCCAAAAGCTTTTACAGCTTGAATGGGATACAATGCCACTCCCACCATATTCTCCAGACCTAGCACCATTGGATTATTATTTGTTCCAGTCACTCCAAAATTTTTTAGACGGTAAAACCTTAACCCCAAATGAGGAGGTCAAAAACCACCTCGATCAATTTTTTGCCAGCAAGGACCAAAAAATTTATGAACGTGAAATTATGCTACTACCAGAAAGATGGCAAAAAGTGTTGGACCAGAACAGCCAATATAAAATTTAATAAAGTATTTGTTTATTATATGAAAACTGTCTTTCGTTTCCACACAAAAAAACGAAATTACTTTCGAGAGACAACTCAATAATTAATTAATTAAAGATATTCAGCTGTAAAATTAATTATACACACTGTTCACTTAAAATAAATAGTCAAATCGTTTTTTTAGGTCTTCATTAACATACAAAAATAATAAGACACTTACCTTTTG
This sequence comes from Trichonephila clavipes, assembly GCA_019973935.1. Classification (NCBI taxonomy): domain Eukaryota; kingdom Metazoa; phylum Arthropoda; class Arachnida; order Araneae; family Nephilidae; genus Trichonephila; species Trichonephila clavipes. The sequence continues at coordinate 373,192 of BMAU01019013.1, read as the reverse complement.
ACTTGAACTATATATTTTCGGAATGAAAATGACAATTTTCGCAATCCGCTGAAAACGCCGTCAGCTGAAAACGTGATTTCTGCTATAAAACTATTTGCCTTTCCCGTTAAAACACTCATCATAGAACTCGTGCTGCCACATATCTTAGAAGAGTGGATTTCAAAGAATATTCCTGCTAAGTATCGTCAGAGTATTCGTAAAAATGTTTATTCTGTTATTTTAAAGTAAGTGGTACTTATAAGTACAGTCGGTAGAGATAAAGGATTAAAAGACCTCTTATACACATTCATGTATACCCTCACCCGTAAAATATAACCTATCTCTTTAAAGAAAACAGAAAAAGCCCTTAAGACTTAGTTGTAACTAGAACTGATTTTGTGGATTTTTTTTTGATTGAATTCATTTCTTTTTCATTAATTCCTCCTCATTTGTATTTTATTTTAATAAATTTAAATATAAAAAAACACCTCGCAAGATAAACCTTGTTGTAATATCATGCGCCTATGTTCTATTTTTTCTTCTCATTGTTCCTAAAATTTTCGTTTCTTTAACTAAACAAATTTTTCTAGAATTTTCGGATTGGTATCTCAAATGATGATCAATAAATAAATTTGATTCCATAATTTCTTGAGTGTTAAGATAGCAAAACATTCTGAAGAAAGCAATTTTTAATAATAGTCGGAATCCTTGTTTCCTCTTTTTAAGGAACGAGGTAATTATCTTATAACTTTTTTTGATCATTATTCAGTGATATAAACAATGATTATCACGTTATCATTCATAATTCATCATACAAAAATTCGTAAACAATAAGGACGTCATTTTTTAAGATGAGAGATTGAATTATTATTTTTTTTTACATTAAAGAAAAACAATTAAGAATGCAATCTAACTTTAATATATAATTCATTCACCTATAGCTAAGCTAATCCATTATAAGGAATTGTCAAATATTTCTTTCTTTATTCTCATATAACTAGTTTACTGTGATTGACGAGTATACCACTCGTCATAGAGAAGTGCAGGATTATGTGCATTGACATACTTGTCATGTGGGGATAATAGCCTTTGTTGCTCCATGTCCCATAAAGCCAGAACTGAACTCGTCATGCTTAAAAAATAGTAAACATTGGCTATTTTAATTATAAATTTTGAGAAAAACAAAACTTTTACTCAAATTTCAAGATATTTAGAATAATTTGAGGCCACCCCTGGAGTAAAAAAAATAAATAAATATGAAAAGTTTAAGATTAACTCATGCAGCTCCGTAGGTATCGATTGAAACAGCGTATAAGCTCGCATAAGGAATCAATTTATGTCATGATAATAATACTTAGATGTTAGCCTGAAAGGGCAAAGGAAAAAAGTTGGAAAGTTGATTCATAATAGGGTTCCTTTAGGTATAGTCAGCCATGGGACAAATGCGTGCCATCGACCAGGCGCTGAGCCCATTGATAGCTGCTGACCCGAAGTTACCTAGCTATCGAGTGGTGTAAATGAAAAATTTTTGATGTTAGAACCACGTGCTGACATTAGAGTAATGACCCAATGCCATGATGTGCCTAAAAAACTGTTATTTTATTAGAGTAGGAAAGGTAAGGAGGCTTTCTGAAAAGAGGACTGTGATCAATCGTAAATCACCTATTCCGGGACTTCCTTGTGTCAAAGACAGGTAGAAAATATTTTGTTAGTAAGGAAGGAAGTAAATCAGTGTGTATTTAGTTTTCTCAGTCGGGGAATTTTGAGATCACTAATATTCATAGATATCCATAAAAATGTACGGTCGGTTGCATTTATAGAGTACAGCCTTAGTAATATATGCTTATGTTAACTAAACAAATAAGCATTAGTAATTAAATTTTGAATTTTATAAAACCAATCCATCTTTTTAATCCAATATTTTAACACCCAGCTTACTCTGAGATTGACGAGCTTACTCGTAATCGCTCAATTTCCGTAACATACATAATTGCGTGCCCTCAAACTGGAGCAACTGAGTTAATAGGTTAAAAGATATGTTAGGTCAAGTTATTTTTTCCATTTACACTCATGTCCATAAATTAAGGATAATGAAGTTCAGGCAAAGAAAGAGACAGAAGCAAAACAAATTTGATTTATTTGTAAAGTCTATTTATTAAACAAAAGATAAAGAGCAAAAAAGATGCTATATGTTTGACATAATTAATAAAAATTGCGATTTTTACTCCCTGGAGCAAATTTCAGAAAAAGAACCTATTTACAAAAAACAGTATAACATGGTTAGTATGATGGTTAATACGGAGTATGTCTCCCGGACGATGCGATACAGGCCTTGCAACGCCTAGACATGCTGAGTATCAAATTATCAATCTCATCTTGGGCAATATTAAACCACTCATCAAGCAATGCCCTCCGAAGTTCCGGTAGAGGGGTGGGAGGGGGTTGACGGGCTGCAATTCGTCGGCCAAGCATATCCCACACATGCTCTATTGGATTCAAGTCCGGTGAGTATGCTGGCCAATCCATACGGGTGATATCCTCCGATTGAAGACATTCGTCTACAATGTTTGTACGGTGAGGACGGGCGTTGTCATCCATAAACAGAAATTCAGCACCCAAGGCGTCCCGAAACAAACGTACATGTTGTTCCAGAATGACATCACGATAGATGTGGCCTGTCATCGTTACACTATGAACATGCATGTCAGTTCTGGAACCAAGAATAATTCCTCCCCAAACGAGCCATCCTGCACCACCATAACTGTGTCGTTCAATGGTGTTCTCTTGGTGGTAACGGGTACCTGGCGCTCTCCATATTAAAGTCCGGCGAGAATCAGACTGCAAATTAAACCCTAAATCGTCGAAAAACATCACATAAGACTACTGTTATGGTGTCCGCAATGCATGCTCTCTACTCCAGGTTAATCGCTGGCGACAGTGAGTTGAGGTAAGTGGAACACATCTGACAGGCCTACGAGCATATAGACCAATGTGCCCTAAGCGTCTGTACACGGTCTGCCTTGAAACTGTCGTATCGGTAGCTGAAGAGAGCTGACGTGACAGGTCTGATGTTGTGCTCCGTCTGCTTCTTTTGGCAGTAACTGCCAAATACCGGTCCTCATTCGGCGTTATAACTCGGGGGCGACCTGTGCTGTAACATCCACTAACATTATCATCATCTTGGAATCGTTGCCAAAGCCTGAAGATGACACTCTGGGTGATTCCAAGTACCTTGGATACTTCCAGCTGGGTACGTCCACATTCCAGTCGTCCAATAATTCTACAGCGTAAAAAATCATGCAAAAGCTTCTTTTGTGGCATAACTATGCGGTTATTGCACTGAAAGGCTTTTAAAGCGCTTGTGAACAATTTTACTTCTTTGCTAGCATTCCTTATATACCCCTCTCTTACACTGTCGTTATTGTGACGTACTATCCGCGCCATCTGGTGGTTTCCTGTAATTCGCATATTCTTTTTCAAGATATGTGTGATAATTCTACAGGTGAAATTTTTAATTTAGAGTTCAATTTCTCTGTGTGCTCCTGAATTGTCCTTAATTTATGGACATGAGTGTAGAAAGTGTGAGTTGTAAATAATAGAATGTAAAACATGATGATCTACAAAATAAATTTTCAAAAAAATCGTGTTTCGAGAAAGAATGACTTTTTCATAAATGTGAGTTTATATAATTTAGAAAGAGAATTAAACTTGTATATAGTTTTGAAGTTGATATGTAAGATAGTAGAAGTATCACCCGAAATGTTTCTAGATATTCTTATTTAAATTTAAATTTCCCATTAAAATGAGTGATGTAACACGATTAGTAAAGGACCTTTTTGATAAGAACAGGTAATCTGTAAAAACAATAAATATCACACATTCATATTAATTACATGAAAAGGGTGTTTTTTTAGAGGTATAGAACTTTAAATTGCAATAAAACAACGATGTATTATTCGATTGACATGAATTGTTTTTTATTCGAAAGATAATCTTGTGGCATTACATTTTAAATATGATTTCTGGCATGGGACTGCCACGGCTGGCTCGGATGTAGTCCAATCTGGACGTCCAATTTTCGATGACTTTTTCCAACATTTGTGGCCGTATATCGGCAAAAACTAGGCGAATGTTGTCTTCCAAATGGTCAAGCGTTTGTGGCTTATCCGCATAGACCAATGACTTTACATAGCCCCACACAAAATAGTCTAGCGGTGTTAAATCACAAGATCTTAGAGGCCAATTCACAGGTCCAAAACGTGAAATTAGGCGGTCACCAAACGTGTCTTTCAATAAATCGATTGTGGCACGAGCTGTGTGACATGTTGCGCCGTCTTGTTGGAACCACAACTCCTGTACATCATGATTGTTCAATTCAGGAATGAAAAAGTTAGTAATCATGGCTCTATACCGATCACCATTGACTGTAACGTTGTGGCCTTCATCGTTTTTGAAGAAGTACGGACCAATGATTCCACCAGCCCATAAAGCGCACCAAACAGTCAGTTTTTCTGGATGTAACGGTGTTTCGACATACACTTGGGGATTAGCTTCACTCCAAATGCGGCAGTTTTGTTTGTTGATGGAGCCATTCAACCAGAAGTGCGCTTCATCGCTAAACAAAATTCGCTTATGAAAATCGGGAACAACGGCAATCTCGTTTTGGGCCCATTCGACGAATCTACGCCTTGCTTGATCATATTTAAAATGTAATTCCACAAGATTATCTTTCGAATAAAAAAAATTCATGTCAATTGAATAATACATCGTTGTTTTATTGCAATTTAAAGTTCTATACCTCTAAAAAAACACCCTTTATCTACCGCTCTTTTTTGGAGCTCTGCTAGTCGTAAAATTTCCTAACCGCCTACATTGGAGGATCCACAGTTTTCATGATTTGTAAAGAAGGGAAACCGTTTGATGGAATTTATAAAGCAGAGTTTCAAGTTAGAGTATGTGTAATAATAACTACATTTAGCAAATACCTTATATTAGACTTTCACTAAGCTTTGCAGAGTAAATCTTCATATAACAATTAATATTATTTATACTTTGCATACAAAGAAACATGTAGTTTGATGAAATTATATTTAACTAATTAAAGTATTAATGAGATATCTAATGATGATGCTGCGAATCTAGTGAGGAAAAGGGACCAGATTGACTACCACTGGTGTAAAAAAATTATTTTTTGTTTACCTGTGCATATGGATTCTAACTGTAAATCAAATGTGGGTGTGAATAAATAGGGCACTCTAAAAAGAAAATAAAAATGTAACCGGAATAAAAAATAACATAACCAATGGATGCGTCACCAGTCTTAACCCAACTGCAAAGATTTCGCTTACAAAACGTTAATGAGTATCTATCTTTTTAAAAAAGCGCAGTTTTTTCTTGTGACTTACATGTTCTTTAACTGATGAGATTGATCATAAGTTTAGAACAAAATGTTTATTGGATTTGGAACTGAATCTATAATATTTTGTCTCGTAATATCATTTAGCTTTTTCTTTCAATAAAGAAAAGAAAACTAACATGTAAGTTTCAGGATTAAATAATATTACCTTGACAATAAAACATGCGTAGGGCTTCAATATGCAACGAGGAGGCAAGTTCTGTCAAAACGTTGCAATTATTTAGTCGTACCTAAAATATATGCTGTAACAAACCAATAGGTGGACAGCATCCTTTAGCGGACAATTCCAGAAACCGTCAGTCGAAGGGTTGCTGTCGGACCATGAACATCCTGCAGAACCCATGTCCCCATTTATTTTTGTAATGCTAAATATGGTAGTTTCCAAACTTGTGTCTTTATTGCAGCTCTAAATGTTAATGTTCTTTATAATGTTTGTAACTGTAATATTTAAATGTCATATCAAACTCTTTAACCAAAGGTGTTTGGCATCCGACTGCTGTTTACACCGCCAATTTAACGCCTTAACGTTTTGCTGACATTTCAACACTAGAATGTCTAGCAATAAGCTAGCAGATGACATATTTAATATGCAACAGCGTTTCTCAAACTGTGGGACAACCCCTCAGGTGGGCGTGATATACCTATGTAGGGAGGGGGGCGCAAGCATATTCAAAAGTCAAAAATAAAAGATTTAAATTAAGTATTAATTTACTGAGAAAGTAACAAAAACAAAATACATTCTGTCATAATAAAAAATAAGTACACATTTATACTAATATAATATCTTTATGAATATATCAGTACTGCATAATGTTTTGATAGCTAATTTATCAATACTAAATTAAAAACAAGTTAAATAATTACTAGTGCCTCTCATAGGCTTGTCATATACAGGATATATTATACTTATCTTGATAATTTGTAGGGTTTAAATTAAAGTCGTATTGTGTGTAACTTTACGACAAAGTGCATTTTTATTGCATTCGATTCATTGTTATTCTATGGGGGTGCGATGAAAATTATGATAAAAATTGGATCACAATTATTGAAAGTTAAGAGAGAAACATTGATATACAAGAACAAGTAGGTTTTGTGCAAGCAGCAAGGGGACGATTTTGTTTGAGTATAACTCCAATCTTATTAATCAAAACACTGTATTTGGTGATGCTGTTATCTGAAAATTTCTCAATAAAGATAACAATAATAATAACAAAGGATAAGAACAAGATTCTTTGTGGGCTTATAAAACGAACAAAATGAGCCAGATAAAAAGTAAGAAAGTTTTGGGTAATGAAAAACATTGAGATTGAAAAACCCCAAAATAAAGAAGTCATTCATACTTGTGATAAAGATTTCGCAAAAAAAGTTATACACCAAATATGAAACTGGTAGGTACACACACACAGGGAGAAAAAATCCTTAAAAAAAGATCCAAATATTTAAGAAAGTTCCAGGCAAATTATAATTAAAAAACTAAATTCTTTATGGGGAAGAGCTCAATAGGGGAGGTGCAAGTATTTAAAATTATAATCAGACGTTTTAAAAGAATGTTGACAGTTAATTTATTATAAGCTTTGATTTTAATTTGCACTGAAAATCTTAAATAATGAAAGAATTTATCGAGAAAAGAAAAGAGATGAAAAATAATTTTTAGAATTGCAGAAATACATTTTTTTCTAATATAAAATTGATCACGAGAAATAAAGAACAATCAAGTGAATCACAGTATTTAACGTTGAAGCAAAAATCCGAATTTGAAATCAATACTTATAGAATTCAGGATAAAATCATTACACTCCTTTCAATTTGTTTTTTCTCCCGCAAAATTAGGGTTGGAAATTTGAAAATAATAACAGGATATATATCTAGCTTTGTTTTCACTGGGTAAGCAATATCATTAAGCAGTTCTTTTTAAAACCTGGCATCAGATTAAAAATAAACAACAACTGTGCTTTTCATTTTACAAAAGAAAAAAAAAGAACAGATAAATATCATTCCCATTTTAATGCTTGGTGATTTTAAAAATGCGTGCTTCATTCCCAAAATGAAAAACAATTCGATGAATATCTGATTAGTTTAAAGAACTGAGATTAGAAAAGGAAAATAAACAATTTAAATGATAAAATAAAAACAGAGCCGAAAATTTTTGTTTTGAAAGAAACAGATATTGATTTTGAAAAAGACATGACTTCGCCCGAATTAATAATATATTAGAAAAAGATATATATTTTACAGAACAAAGAATTCAACAAAAGAAAAATGATTAAAAGGAAGCTTCTTTTTTAGGAGAATTAATATTAGTAGAATTCTCGCATATGTGAGATTTGTAATATTTTACTTCTTATTTTTCACAACACGGTTTATTTGCAGTAAATTTATTGATTTAATGTCTTTGGAAAAAATGATATTTTTATAAAGTTCATTTTTGTCTTAATATTGGAATTTCTGAAAATAAAAATTTAAACAAAAAACAAATTTCAGAAGTATTTCTTAAAAAGTCCGAATAAATGTTTCGACCATTTGCAACAATGGGCCTATCCTAGAGATCTACTGTGACGCTTGAGAACATTAATGGTAACGTGATAGTTAGGAAATTAAACATTTAGTTTATTTACGTCACAGCTATTAATTACATTACATACATTTACATTGAAGTTATTCATAATATTGAGTATTTCATTAGAGTTTAGAATATGCTATTTGTGAGGGAGGAGGCCACTCAACCGTTCTTTGCGATGTTTTTCAACGCAACTCTATGGTCATATGAAGAGTAGTTTCTTCCTGACACCTAGAATTACACTCGGAGTTTCCGGCTCGCAAGTGTCTAGCCGTTGGGGTGCGTGGCCATCGGTTTCGGGACGATGACAGATGAAAGACAACGCAATATTTAGGGAGCACTTGTGAATAGGAATGCCGTTATCCAATCCACAAAAAGAAGTCGATTTTTCAACAGTGTGACGTGAAAACGTCACATCTACCCTCTTTAACTCGGTGTTTTTTTTCATCCAGCTAAATTGGCACTTTGAGCTATAACAAGCCGCAAGTGAACGTCATTGCTAAATAGCAAATAATAGTCAGTGAGGTAGGAAAGAGTTATTAGGTGGAAAATATGGCCACGTGAGTTCTGCCTGAATTATAGTCGTTTATTCCAAAATTATTGCGTGGAATTATAGCCACGTTAGAAAATATCAGAAAATTTCTCGTGGGTGAATTCAAAGAATGCCTCTCATTTAAAATATAAGTACCCGTCATTTTTTATTATAATCAGTTTGTCTAGTCAACATGTTGCATAATCAGTTTTAATGTTAAATTTAAAAAAGAAAATATCTGTTGGTCATTATTTCTTGTCCGATTAAATGGCGTCTCAATCACTACCGTGTTCGGATCCCTCGGGAACCCCTCAACGATATCTCTACCTCAATAAACATGAGCAGGAGGTACCACGACAAATTTTGGTGCCATGTTGAATAATATATGAGGTAAGATCTAACTCTAGAAAATTTGAATATCATATCAAAGTCAAAGGTCAATCCAGTTGGTCCTCTATCAGGATTTCTGACTGTGGATGTATTGGTTGGAAACAGCTTGTGTGTGTGTGTGGTGGTCTGGTCCAGATTTTTTTTTCTTTCTGGTAACTTACTTTCGAAATAATCGTGACTATTCCAGTACTGATCCTATCTATACAAAGCAGAAAAAATCTATTGTGAACATTTATGTTCAATCTACAGTGACTGACATTTTGAGAATTTTTGTAAATTTTCAAATAACTATGTAAAACGAATCATAATTTTAAGTTTGGGCGGAAGTTATAAAAATGCACATAGTTGACCAATTATAACCACTATTCTCACAAGGTTTTGGTAGGCATGCTCAAAAACCAGAATTTGGTGCAGAGGTAAAAGCCTTTATATTGGGTAAAAAAAATGTCACATCGCAGTAAGTTGAAGTTTCCAAACTACCTGTTTAAATGAAAATCAAATTTTACACATCGGAGGTAGATTAGTTAATTGTGAACTAAGCGAAAATGACAAACATCCTGTCATTTTATCAGTCATAAACTTACCATGTTGATATAAAACTATTTTCATAAGATCTTGCACATGATGGATCCAGAGTTCTCTTCTTCACTTTGTTAGGCAGCAATTTAGATGTATTACTGGTAGGAATCAGTGTAAATAAATTGTGTGTAATTGTGTTATTAGTTTCAAAAACACAAGCAAATTTTAACTAGTCAAATCACGAGCAACTTGTCTAAAGAACGAGTGAGTGAAACGTTTCTGTATTACCATACTGATTTAAACTACTGTGGAGTCTTTTTTTTTTAAATTTAAAAATCAACTTAAGAAAATTCTGCACAAAATATATGTGGCTGTTTTTGTGTACTTAGAAATTATCACTAAATTTAATTTAGTTGCATTCTTCGCTACACTTTAAGTATTTTTTTCTCTCGCCGGGTAAATGTGATACTATAATTTCAGATAATGCTACAAATTTCGTAAAAGCATCGGAAGAATAGAGAAAATTATATAATCTTGTAATCCATCCAAATGGAAAAGTGGATAATTTTCTATGCACTGAAGCGTTACATTTGAAATTTATACTTCCCATATCACCCAACTTCGAAAGAATTTTGGAAGCTACAGTCAATTCTTAAGTTTTAGGTAAAAATAATTATTGGTAAATTTCTTTGAATCTAAAAAAATTCCTTGCAATAAATATTCCAACTGAAGGAATTCTGAACTCTAGTCAAAAACTTTGAAGATCTTATATTTGGTTACTTTGTCATCGGGCGAACTGTTAAAGCACTTGTTAAACCAGATTTCTGTTCTGCATATATTGCATAGTAAACTTAATAAATATATTAAAATAAATAAAACTGAAGAAAATATTTGAAAATCTTGAAAAAAAGACTATAAGACTATCTGCAAGCTCGTAGTAAAGGACAATTTTATCAACCTTATGAAAAACCTTAATATTGTTCAATTGCTAAAGGAAGATGATCTTTTTTTCCCAATAGTCTATTGAATCATTAGAAACGTTATACTAACGTACTCGGGTGCTGATAGTAAAATCAGAGTTGGTCAATTGAAATAAGCTAATAGTAATTTTGTTAAAAAATTTATTTCAAAAAATTACTGTTCTATCTAATGTGTATTGTAAACATTGAGAAAACTAATTTTTTATTGTTTTTGATTATTGATTGAATGCTAGCTCTTATTATGTTTGTAGCGTGACACCCGTATATAAATGTCTTGTAAATCTATTATTGTTTTGGAATGTATATTATAAGGATGTGTTGGCGACCTCAGTTTCGTCAACCGCACATATACGCCAAAAGGATTGTCGTAAAAGTGAAAAGTGTTAGTTCGTTTGTTGTTGTATTGGAAAAAAGTCGTATATTTCGCAATGGAGTCACACACACAACAACTCCTCCTCACACAAACAATAAGCTTTGCTTTTCTTCAAACTTTATATTTCTCACAGTTTTAATATAACTCTATTAAAATTTCAAATTGATCAAATTCAATTTTTAGTTCAATTCTTAATTTCAAATTTTGTTTCAATATGGTTTGATTTTTAAGTATAAAATTTATTAATAATATTTATTTAATCCATTAGGAGTTGCTTTAAAATAATGCATAGATAAGTATTTGTACCAGCAAATGAATCACAATCATATTATTAATCAGCAGAAAATTATTATAGTTTGTTCTAGGTTTTATTTTTTAATAAATTAGCAAATTAAAAAAGAATTTAATGAATTCGAATAAAATATGACCACGAAGCCATAGAAGATGTCAAAATTTCTGCAATATTAAAAATTCTTTTTAGAGTTTTTTTTTCTTGTTTATGTTGTCAAAAAAATTGACGACTTTTACCCTAACATCATGCATCTTTGATGTAAATGACACATTTTTATCAAAATGGAAGTAAAGAAAATAGTACTTAAAATATTTACAATTTACTACCAATGAAGGCTTTGATTGTTTCTGATGGATGCATTTTTTTCAATCATATATGGAAAGTATTACTTCGTAAAGTTCTCCACAAGATTTCTTTGATTTACTTCTAAGAAAATATCCATTGATCGAGCAGCAGACTCTGTGTTGCGAATAACATTAATTTTACAACTATTCCCGAAAAGTTTATAAACTCTTCATCCCATGGTAAGTGAAGAAAATATTTTTAATAAATGTAAAAGGCCTTGATTTTTATCTCATAAAATTTACCGTTAAAAGGCAACATTATTAAACGTATTAAGGGGACTACGTTCGAAACCATGATATTGAAAAACGTATAAATGGATATTTTGTCTATATTTAGTGTCAGGGTTGGATTAGAATAAACGTATAAAAAAATTGTTTTAAGAATATTATTACAAAAAAAAAATTATTTAATTGAAAATTTTTGGCAAAATTGAAGAAAAATTGACATTTTCAAAAAAACCTACTTTCCTGAAAAATGCTTCTATAATAATAATATTTTGCCTTTATATAGCTAAGACTTCTACATCGGTGTTGAAAAAAAATTTTGAAATTTATATATTTATAATTGGATTATTTCTATTTTATTACATTAGAGTAGAGATATCCTACCACACACACACACACACACACATAAAACGCTCGTTATTTCAATTGATTGTAACTTAAAAAATAATACAAGCTTTTCAAAATTTTTTAGTTCAACCCCGGTGTAGGATTTTTAGCTATATGTAGAAAAACAAAAGCATTTTTAAGGAAAGTAGGGTTTTTTGAAAATATCTCCTTATTTCTTCATTTTTTGCCAAAAAGCTGCAGTTAAATATTTTTTTTCTTGTAATAATATTCTTAAAACGATTTTATATCCCCTTAAGATTTAACTCACACGATTGTGTGGGTTAGATATTCTTACCCCTTTAAGAACGAAATATTTTTTTCAAATTTTACATTCTTCTGCTTATTAACGCTATACTGACCCCAATGACACTGGAAAAAATAATAAAATAAATTTTGCTACCCCCTTAAATGTAGAGAGTTCCAGCACTAGCATGCGGGCTGGGTCTTAAGGAGATATATATAATTTAATTCACAATCGACACTTAATATCAAAAAATTATTCATTTATGCGCTTTTTCAAAATCATATTTCCGAACGTAATCTGTCACCTTAAAAGAAAAAAAAGACATAAATGGTTGTTTTTCTTTGTGTTAAAATTCCAAAAAACAAAAAACTTTGTAAGGAATGCTATTAAATTTACATATTTTAAACGGTTCCATAAAAAATATGATTTTTGAATGATGCATTTATAATACGAATAATCGATATTTTTACATAATTATCTCTACTTGATAAGTATGCTAAATATTTTCACATTCGAAAAACACTTTTTATGAAGAGTAGAATATTTAAAAATATTCCAAAATATCGATCAAAATCTTTTGTTTTCTCATTGTCTATTCAGTATTAACTTGATGCATTACTATTAAGATATCCTTCACTATTTTATATTTTTGAGTTCTTATTCCAATTCCCTACAAATTTCTATATTTCGTCTAAGCGTCCTTGATCACATCGATCTCTGAAACTTTTAATTCATTCAAAATAGTTCAATTCATCAAGCTTTGCGATCACAGTTAGACCCACCGAAAAAGAAAAATTCAAATACCATAATATTTAGTAAATTATTGATGTCAAGCGTAATGATCAGCTTCGAGAGAGAGAGAAATGGAATTCTGCTATTTACAATTCAAACCGTCGGAGATAAACTTCATCATCATCATACATCAGTATTACCAATAGTTGTTATTCGACACATCTGAATTTTTCTTCCCATTCATTTTCACAGCAACTGTATTCATTTACCGTGTCGAAGTAAGAAGAAATAAATATTTTGCTAATTTTAATTCATTCAGTTTTACTGAATGAATTTATTCGTTGGGCAGTTTAAGGGCTCTTATATTTATGAAATAAATAAATTGCTTATGGCAAAGGTGTTTCTGAAATTATGAGTGGATAAGAAGAAATTTTAAACAGTTATAGTACACTATACTAAAACATTTTTTGTCTCATAGAACAAAATTTTAAAAAATATATTAATGCATGCACTATCTTTTTTAAAAAGAAACTACAAGATTTTACTGGGGAGATAATTTTTTTAAAAAAAGAAAAATGAAAATAAGATTCAAAATTATTTAAATAGCTAAAAAAATAAAAAATTCAGTGCAAATCGTTTGACTTGAAATTGATGGGACTGAAATATTTTTACGTGTTACAAGAATTTCCGAATTAAGAGATATTGCAAAAAAAAACATATATATTCAACAAAATTAAGTTTAATAGAGTACATTTTATTTAAACAGATGTGTATATATTCATGTATTTAACAAGAACATTCACAAGAACTTATTGAAATGTAATACAAAATCTGTTCAAGTTTTTGAAAAAAAAAAACATCTATTGAATTTTTGGAAAATAATCTTATTTTTTTACATTGTCCTTTTTAGCATCAAACTCAACAAGTTGTTCGATGGGATCAATCTTGTAATTAATTTTACCATTGGAATGTGCGTCCAAATAACCGCGCTTACTTTTCCTGATGTTCTTCATTTCAGATGATGTGGGAAAATGAGCTGCATTATTCTTTTCTTTTTCGACATCGGTATGTGCATCAATGTATAGAGTGTTTTTTTTTCATGTATAGAAGTTTAAGTTGGCATTACTTTCCAAGATGGCGACCGATTTAACAGCTGTCAAGTGATTTATTCTCAGTTTGGTTTGGCAATTCATCATGAATAGACTCACGCCTGAACAACGCTCTCAAATTGTGCAATTTTATTTCGAAAATAATGGTCGATTTTCATAAGCGAATTTTGTTTAGCGATGAAGCGCACTTCTGGTTGAATGGCTACGTCAACAAACAAAACTGCCGCATTTGGAGTGAAGCTAATCCACAAGTGTATGTCGAAACACCGTTACATCCAGAAAAACTGACTGTTTGGTGCGCTTTATGGGCTGGTGGAATCCTTCTTCAAAAACGATGAAGGCCACAACGTTACAGTCAATGGTGATCGGTATAGAGCCATGATTACTAACTTTTTCATTCCTGAATTGAACAATCATGATGTCCAGGAGCTGTGGTTCCAACAAGACGGCGCAACAGGTCACACAGCTCGTGCCACAATCGATTTATTGAAAGACACGTTTGGTGACCGCCTAATTTCACGTTTTGGACCTGTGAATTGGCCTCCAAGATCTTGTGATTTAACACCGCTAGACTATTTTTTGTGGGGCTATGTAAAGTCATTGGTCTATGCGGATAAGCCACAAACGCTTGACCATTTGGAAGACAACATTCGCCGTGTTATTGCTGATATACGGCCACAAATGTTGGAAAAAGTCATCGAAAATTGGACGTCCAGATTGGACTACATACGAGACAGCCGTGGGAGTCCTATGCCAGAAATCATATTTAAAATGTAATGCCACAAGATTATCTTTCGAATAAAAAAAAATTCATGTCAATCGAATAATACATCGTTGTTTTATTGCAATTTAAAGTTCTAAACCTCTCAAAAAAGCACCCTTTATATAAAATTATTTACAAAAACAAACTCTTATCTGGATAACTTGTACTGTTCATAATTAATCCCTTAACTGCGTATTAAAAGTCACGCGATTCGCTCCTCAATGCCGCCGATTTTCACGTAGGTGCGTGAATGTTATGTATTGGGGGGGAGGGAAGAAAAGGAATAAAATTAAGCAAATTACCTAAATTAAATAAATCCTTCGCAAACACTGTCAAGATCCTTTTATTGCATTCCAAAGCATTTGGAATAATTTTATGGATAGCAGTGCACAGATAAGATCGTACTTCGGAAAGATGTGTATATACGTTCGGGGCAGTTAACGCTTTGGCTGAGCGATACGTTTATAAATGCCAGTGGCACCTAAGAGATATAAGTCAAATTGTAACTTTAATGTCTAAGTATAGTATAATTGAATTCAATACATTGTTATTGGATGGTGGGAAATAGGGGGTGATGAAAATTATGATTAAATATTGGGCCGAAAATGTTGAAAGTTTGAGAAGCACTGGGCTAAGTGGATATTATTACATGAAATTATTCTTCAACTAGGAGATGGGGTACAAATAAAAGCGGGCAGATCTATGTACAGTGAAAAACGTTTAACACGAAACTGAGGGTTCTGAGATATTTTTTCGTGTTAAAGGATATTGCAAAAAAAAAGGGAAAATTCAACAAAATTAAGCTTATTAAAGTACATTTATTTGCATAGATATGTATATATGTATGTATTAATTAAAATAAATGAAAAAAACATTCACAAGAATTTAATGAAATTTAATACAAAATTTTTAAGTTTTTTTGTAAAATAAGCTGCCAATTTTTTTGCATTGTCTTTTTTACTATCAAATTATCCAGAAATTGATCGATGTCGTCCATTTTGTTATTCAATTCACCAATGGAATGTGCGTCTAAGTAAATTCTCATACTTTTTTCATGATGTTTCTCATTTCGGATGACTTGAGAACTGGAGATGTATTATTCATTTCATTTCTCCGTTGGAATCTGTATCAATGATACATTTTGAGCTTTGAACATACTCCAAAATGTCTTTGCCTGTCATGATTGGGGCTGTACACGCATTATCATCATGTACTGCAACGAATTCTTCTGATGATATAATAAGACATTCCAATACAGAAAACTAATGCGAAACCATCTCTTTTTCATTTCACACCCCTCTGAAATGTCTGGTGTTTTTCATATTTTGTTCATTCCCAGAAGGAAAATTTTTTCGTTTTAAGATGGAAAAAAAATTATGGAAAATACATAGCAGTTTGCCATGACCGTTGTTTTATTTCGTGTTATCCGATATTTCGCTTTAAGCGCTTTCGCGTTATACGTATTGCACTGTAGATCATGATTAGCTTTTAATATGTTTTCTTTTATAATTGTTTTAGTGCTATATTGTGAATCCTTTGATTAGCCTATTTAATTGCATAGCATCTTGTTACATTTTGGGCATAGTACTAAACGCATACAGTACTGAAGTACCTCAACATAAAATAAGATTTAGAACTTCGGTAACATTAACAATACTATGTGAATATTGAAGTGTTTTTCAAACAGGTTTTGCAAGGAAAATTATTTAATCAAAATGAGCTGCATGATTTTTTCTCAAATATTTTTATACTAAATATAATTACAATAAACTACCTTTTAATGGAAGCATAACATTTTTACTAAAAAGCAAAATGGGCGCTGTTAATGAGCGTTGTAAAACCATAAGCAAAAAAAATCACTTATCTCCTCTTTTGCTTTTCTAAATTGTAAGGCTTTTATTAAATTGAAAACTTTTATTTTCCCCAAATGCATATTGAATTTAAACACTACTATGTCTTAGGTAATACTAACCATATTAGATATTTTCGTAAAGTATCCTTCGCAAAAATCAATTTTGAGACGCCTTTGTTAAATAACAATCCACAGTGCGTTGCCAGTGTCGCTGATAAGCATAAAACTCCTTTTCTATTGCGGTATAGCCAGCTCTGTCTCTAACTTTGCTATCAAATGAAGGATGTACGTAAAAAGTAGACATTAATGGACAATGTGTGTGAACCTACACACTGGGCGCAAACATTGTTTTTCTTAAACTATGCTATGCTATCGGGAAATCGAGACTTGTTTTGATTTTTCAATAACTATTTAAAATTCAGCACATATTTATTTAACTAAATATAAGTTTTATTTTGAGAAATTGCTCAAAATTTAGCTTGATTGATAGAACTATATGCGGCCGCCCCTTGTTTTGGCCGCCCTCGTGCGGTGCACGCGCTGCACACCTATTAGGATCGGCCCTGACGTCTCCCTATTCAGCAACACGAAGGACTTTGGCTGCAGACCTCATAATTTTGAATCATGGTGAAGGGACAAGGATGACACCTGAATTGTCACTCCCGCTGTCCTAACTTCCACACCACACCAACGGGAGGACGTTTGAGCCCAGACAGTTTTAACGTCCATCAACCCCTGTACACGGTATGTCTTCATCGACACAAGGCTCGAACTCATGACACGCCGGTTAACATAAGCTGGAACATGTTTCCTATATTGGCTTCATATCCTATATTGGCATTAG
Organism: Trichonephila clavipes; assembly: GCA_019973935.1. Lineage (NCBI taxonomy): Eukaryota > Metazoa > Arthropoda > Arachnida > Araneae > Nephilidae > Trichonephila > Trichonephila clavipes. The sequence continues at coordinate 355,654 of BMAU01019013.1, read as the reverse complement.
ACTACTTTTTTTTTCTTTTGGCGAAATTAGTCGACGTTATAATACGTAAAAGTACCACTTTTACTTAAATTACATATATAAAGATTATTCACATGAATTACTTTTTTATTCATTGGAAAGAAATTTGCTTGCCACTGCTTTTAACTATTTTGAAATTTAAAATTTTAAAACAGCATACAACAGAAAAAGAAATATCATTCTGTCATATATGTAATCTATAAAGAAATATTATACTTACAAATGTTAAAATTGAGCTCTAGATAAATGAATCAATAAATGTTAAGGGTATATATAAGAAATACGATGATATTTTTTTCTGTGTTTAATTCAATACACTGAGAAAACGATAGCTGCATTTTTACCTAAAAACAGCTATGATCCATACAAAAACTAAGTACCGTAAAATCTGGCGTATAACGCGCACCTTTACTTTAAAGTGGCAATTTTTAATTTTTAGGAAAATTTGCTGTGTATAACGCCCCCCCTTCTTTTTTTTTACGAAGAAACCTGAAATGTTCATCAGCAACGCTCTTATGTTTGGAAGTCATTTATTCGAGGTATTATTCCAAGCTTCAGAAATAAAATAGTATAATTTTAGAACTACACAACCTTTAAAAAGTTCAAAAGGTATTCCATTCCTTTTAAAGAAACAGTATTTATATATATAGAAGTCTAATTTTTTTTTCTATGCTTATGTTAGTTTCTTTTTAAAGCTGTCATTTTTATACCCGATGTATAACGCGCTCTGTTAAATTTGGATCTTATCTTTTCTGTTAAAACTGCGCGTTACACGCTGGATTTTACGCGGTATATGAATTTAAAAGTAAAGCAATAAACTGATTGAAAACTCTAAAATATTCAGTTGGTGAGAAGAGTATTTTTTTCATTGAATTCAGTGTTTTTACTCTTCAAGTTCATGTTTGTTATTAAGTTTAAAAAAAAATCAACTGCTTTTTTCTTCAATAATTAATTATATTTAAATGATTAAGTTGTTTTATTTTAAAGAATTATCCTTTGAAGTATTTTTTTACTGATTATACGATTTTTTCCATCAGGAATTTCTCGGTATTGAGTTTAAAAGAAATAATACATTCGAAGCGAGAAAAATTCATGAAAAAGTCAAACAAAAATATTTGCTTGTGAAATGAATATTTCTTATAACTTATTTTTCTTGATAATCCCTTTTCACCATTTTTGTGCAACCTACCAGAATTTAGAAAAAAATAATATTGCAACTCATTAAATTAAGCTGAAAAATAAAAATAAACCGAAGTAAATGAATCAGAGATAAACAATGTTTGTATTTTAATTTATATTTTAATTAGAGGGAAAATAGCTTCATAATCTTGATCAAATGCTGTTCAATAAGAAACTAAAAAAAAAAAACTTTTTTAATAGCTCGTCTGTAGTGAGTTTTACAAAAGCTTCCGTGCCAACACGCCTGTAATATTTACTTTCTTTTGTTCAAAATCACTTTTCTAACATGGAAAAAAATCTCTCTTTCATGTTATCTATGAGGAAAAGTTAAAAAAGACCTTTAAAGATTTTGAAACATCAAGGATAATTAAGAGCACAAACGAAACGCGATCATACCTTCAATATTTACAGGTTTCGCTTTGATAGTACAAATGAAAAGGGACAAAATTATATCATTTGATGGAACTGAAAAATCAATATGGATGAACAATTGTACTACTAGGTATATATAATAAATTATACAATTCTAAATACAAAAAGTCATTATGGAAGAAACTGTTTACGGGTTCATATCATTATAAATTGCATTAAGCTCGTCTATGTAAGAGACTTCACAGGTTTTGTAATGCAGAATACTTTGGATTTTGAACATGGTAGTCGGAACATTGCTCAACATGTGTGTTCGAGGTTTAGCTTAAAATAGTTAAGATTTTTTTTTTTATGTTTAAGTTTTCCATCTCATCGAAAAAAATTATTTTTCCCTCCTAGTTAATAAATTTAGCTGTTTATTGCTCATTTAAATGTTGAATAGCGTAATAATCTAACGCTTTGTAAATATTTTGTTGTTTGAAATTCGTCAATAATATAAAAGCATGAACGTTCACACATACGCCCTAGTGAGAGTTCGTGTTAATCTTGCATAGAGTTAAACATTGTTTAGATTACTGCAGTGTAGGCTTCTAATTTTACTTTCAGTTCTTTTTTAAAACTCTTAAGTGTTTGATATTGCACATTAATGTAAATGTGTCATTCATTTGAGCCTTGCTTATCATTTTTTAACTTCAACCATTCCTTTTCATTATTTTCACACAATATGATTAATCATTTTTAAATGTTTACAAACTCTAAATTTATTTCCATTTTTATTCCGTACAACTTTAAAAATTCTTGAATATATCTTACGCATCTTTTAAATAGATAAAAATGATAAATTAAACTGCCAAAAATCCTATTAATCATCTATTTTTGAATAGACTGACGTTTGTTTGTGTTCAGGATTTTTCCTGCTGTATCAGTAACGACATAAATGAAATGAATTATGTATACAAATGTCTGTTTTATTTTATATAATCGTTTTTATGTAAATATATATTTTCTTCTTATAATTTGATAAACTTAAGATAACAGTAAAATTTGGTCATTTTGGTAATGTACTTAGAGCAGGGGAGGGGGCAACCTTTTCAGGAAATGTGCTATTTTCAGATAAAAAATAATTAAGCATGCCACTTACAAATCTTCGAACAAATGAAAAGGTGAAAAAATGTTACTTTTCGTCTTATATATATATTATATAACTTTTACGCAAAGAGCACATTTTTGAAGCACATCTCTATGTAGTAGAAATTTAAAAACAATATAATAAATGAAACTAAAATATAGACTCTTAAATTGTATTTTTTACCATTTCAATTAATTTTCAATGATATTTTCATTTTGTGTTGTATTCATAATAGAAAACATTTGTTCACAAACGTATGTTAACTCAAATCTACAGGCATTATATAACTCAGCCAAATCATGTAAATTTGAAAACTTGCTTTTTAGTACAAATTTCCAAAATTCAATAGAATTCCTTACATTTGCTTTTCAGCGTAGTATGGTGTTGTATGCAATAATTTCAATTTTGATTTTAGGTGGTTAATAGTTAACATTTTGCAGAGAAATTGAAAAAGGATTTGTGAAAAGATATGCATTTTTGTCATCGTCTAGAAAATCATCAAACCTAGCACGGAAAGGGTCTTACACAAAAATGGATATTAAATTTTTAAATCTATCACAGCTAGAAGCACAATTAACTTTGGCAGATAGTTTCTGCATTAATGTGAGATATGTTGACTTTTTTCTTTTAAAGGAAAGACAAAAAAAAAACAAAGGTTTGTCCACAAAAGAAGGTATTTTACGAAATAGGGTAGGAAAAATACACAATCTTTTCTCTTTAATATTAAGGTATTCCACTACGTTCGGAACCGTGATTTTGCAAAGCGCACAAATGGATAATTTTCATGATATTTAGTGTCACTTAGATTAGAATATACGCATAAAATTCTTTGCAGGACATTTTGACAAAACAAATTATTTAAGTATAATATTTTGGTAAAAAATTAACTTAGAATAATCTTTTTTCCAAATGTTCTACTTTTGTGGAAAATGCTTCTATTATAATAATATTTTGCTCAGAGTTATATATTTTTAGTTATATATTTTTGAAATATATAACTTAGAAGTGGGTTAATTCATATTTTACGACAACAAAGGAGAGAAATTTTAAGAAAAAAAAAACGCTGATAATTATTTCAATTGGTGGTAAATCTGAAAATAATGTGAATTTTTCAAAAATTCTAGTTGAGCCTCTGTAGAGAGAGGTTCTGAGCTATATGCAGGCAAAATATTATTATAATAGAACCATTTTTCACAAAAGGAGAACATTTGGAAAAAAGATTATTCTAAGTTAATTTTTTTGCCAAAATATTATATTTAAATAAATTTTTTTTTGTCAAAATCTCCTTAAAACAATTTTATGCATGCATTCTAATCTGAGTGACACTAAATATCATGAAAATTATCCATTTATGCGCTTTTTTAAAATCAGGGTTCTAAACGTAGTCGGATACCTTAAATTTAAATTATTTTAATGTTCTTTAATATCGGTAAGAAAAGCTAAATCACTCAGCCTGCCTTCATTCTATAATAGCAAGTACTCACTGGGCAGTCCAGTGTTTTCTTCCAGATATTTTAAAATACACTGCCTCAAATTCCAAAATATTGCGACTGAAATGAGCTTTGGAAACCAACTCGCACAGCAATGCAAATACATTCTTTACACCAGAGGGGGCAGACTTTTCCAGCGTACGGGCTACTTATTTTTTCAAAGTGTTGTGGTCCATCCAGTGGCATAGGTGTAGTGTGAGCTAACAGAAAGTCTACAATAAAGTCGGACCTCAATTTTACTGACCTCTATTTTTCAAATTTCTATATCTAGCGAACTTTTTCCTGGAAATAAGAAGATTTTTCGATTTTCTTCTTAAAATAACCTCCAAATAGTGAAGTACATTTTCTATTTAACGAACTTCTCATGTGATTCGATTTTTTCTGATGTGAAATTCAAAAGAAAAATAAATATTTATTATCTCTAAATAAATATGTATTTATTATTTCTTATATGATAGATAACGGTCTCGTAGCCGGTGTGTCATGAGTTCGAGCCTAGTACCGCTGAAGACCCGCTGTGTAGGGGGACGATGATCGTTAATTCTGTAGAAGCTCAAACGTCCTCTAGTTCTGCAGTTGCCAAACTTTTTGACATCATGGACCAGTAAACTTATAATTGAAATCCCGCGGACTACTAATAGGATTTCTTAAGTTTTATATCACAATTTTTTTTATAAATATATTTAAGAACACAATCAATGCATCTTAAAACATAGCTTAAAGTGATGAGTGAGTATATTCCACATTTTTCAGGGGACCAGCGAAATATTCTCGTGGACCACTAGTAGTCCACGGACCACCACTTTGGCGACCTCTGCTCTAGTTATTGTAGTGTGGAAGTTAGGAGGGGGGGGAAGCTGCTAGCTCAGTTGTCGTCGTCGTCACTTGACTTTGGTTCAAAATTACGAGGTCCGTCGCCAAAAGCCCTCGTGTAGCAGAATAGTGTGACGTTAATATTCACTCACTTTATTATCTTTGCCTAACGGGTTGGCCGCAATGACCAAATGGCTACATCACGAAGTCATAGCCGGAGTTATTTCGGTCAAGTTATAGGCCGGAGTAATGGTATAGTTAACGACTCATTATGTAGAGAGACTTATGCACATTGTAACGTCACGTCTCGAAAACAACAACAACATCTGGTGTCGGTTTCTTTGTAGATTCGACGCCCACACGTGCAATTTCCGATCCAGCGCAACCCCTGTTTGACCCCCCGAGGAATCTAGCGACCCGACCGGAAGATGAGAGAGGAGAGATGCTTTGAACTTGCACGGGAGCGGTAACCAACGAAACCTCCTCTCACAAAATAGTGGACTCTAACAATCTAATTAATTTTAATAACTTTAATGTATCATTTTGTAAATAATTTTCAATAGTTGTGACGTAATAAATTCCATATTTTAATTCACCAAGAATACGCTACCGTTATTCTTTCAAACGTTACAGCTTAGAGTTTTGGTGGCAGCGCTTTGGGATAAAAGTTAGCATTCAGGACCCGTGAGAGGAGGAAAATTTTGGATTTTTACGGACGGACCGCAACGCAGGGAGAAAGAGAGCGTCCTGCTCATAGAAGATCAAACTGATCTATAGTGTTAACGGCTAGTGTCCGAAGGGAAAGCGATTTTCGGAAGCCGTGCTGCAAGTAAATTCAGCTTCGGAGAAAGAGAGCGTCCTGCTCATAAAAGATCAAACTGATCTATAGTGTTAACGAGCTAGTGTCGAAGGAAAGCGATTTTCGGAAGCCGTGCTGCAAGTAAATTCAGCTTCGGAGAAAAGAGCGTCCTGCTCAAAGATCAAACTGATCTATAGTGTTAACGGCGAGAGTGTCCGAAGGAAAGCGATTTTCGGAAGCCGTGCTGCAAGTAAATTCAGCTTCGGAGAAAGGGAGCGTCCTGCTCATAGAAGATCAAACTGATCTACATCTACAGTGTTAACGGCGATGTCAAGGAAAGCGATTTTCGGAAGCCGTGCTGCAAGTAAATTCAGCTTCGGAGAAAGGGAGCGTCCTGCTCAAAGATCAAACTGATCTACAGTGTTAACGGCGAGAGTGTCCGAAGGAAAAGCGATTTTCGGAAGCCGTACCACTAGTGCACATAATTTGCTTCTGACAGCAAGCTGAGTACTTCAAATGGGTGAGTACTGTTATATTTTTGAGTTGCAAACTGCATATTGTATTAGGAATTTTGGTTAAAGTGTTCTTTAGAAATTTTGAAATACTTAGTGTTTTTCTTGCATGGGAACAGTGTTATTTTGTTTCTAGAGAATTGTAATTGTATTTCAAGCATTGTGTGCAATTTTAGCTTAAGATTTATTGTGTTTTAAGTCTCTTGAATGATTTTGATTATTTTTAGTGTTAAGTTTTTCTTTGTGTATTTCTGTGTATGCATGGGACCAGTGTTATTGTATTAATAGAGAATAGTAACAATAGTGCAAAATTTAGCGTGACATTTATTTGATATTGTTTAAAAAATGGCTTTCCTTGGTAAAGGGAAAAAGCAAGACATGTTGCAACTTGCTGAGGAATTAGGAATAAATGCCACTTTAAATATGACTGTCCCTAGCATAAAAATTGCAATCACTAACAGTGAAGGTTATGAAGAGGAATTTGTTAAAAATCTGTATGAGACTATCATTGCAAACGGAAAAAGATTGGAAGAGTTAGAAAGGGCTGAAAAAATGAGATTAGAGGGCTGAGTTAGAAAGGGCTGAAAAAATGAGATTAGAGGAGTTAGAAAGGGCTGAAAAAATGAGATTGGAGGAGTTAGTAAAGGAGCAGGCATTAAAAGAGAAAGAATTACAGCTGAAATTTGATTTAGAAAGGTTTAAAATAGAATCCGGATTTAGGGTAAACGATGAATCAAACGATTCTACAAATGCATGTTCTGTAACCTCTAATTTAAACTTAAAAAAATTGATCCCAGATTTCGATCCTAAGCAGTCAGATATTAGTTTATATCTAGTGATCTTTGAACGCCAGGCTAAAAGGGCGTCAATAGAAAAGAAAGAGTGGGTGGGGCAATTATTGGGTTTGTTACCCCTAGAGATCGTGCAATTTATTGCTCGCGAACCGGAGGAACAAGCCGAAAATTACGATTATGTAAAGAAATTATTACTTAAAAGATTCAAGTTAAGTCCGGAGGTCTTTCGGCAAAAATTTGTCCAACACCAGAAAAAATCCGATAGCACCTGGAAGGATTTCACTTTTGAAATTACGAATTATCTAGATGAGTGGCTGATTGGCTTAGAAATAAATACCTTTCAAGATCTTAAAGATCTAATGGTGGTAGATCAATTAAAAAAACGCGCCAATGCTAGTATGAAAGATCATTTTTTAGATAATTGGGCAAACCTTAAATCAGCTACTCAAATAGCAGAACTCTTTGATAATTATGAGGACGTCCGAAAGGTAAATTCGAAACCCATGGATAGGTGGGGCAGAAATGATAAAATTTTGACATACTCAGGGATCAAGGAAAAAGAAAATAGATTTGGGAAAACTTCCCCCAGATTAGGAGCTTCTGTTCCGGAGAGTACTAGAGAGAGAACTTTTGAAAAACGCGTGATACAAAGATGTTATCATTGCAATATGCCTGGACATATAAAAGCCGGTTGCCCTAAATTAATAAAAAACAAAACGACGGAAACTCTCAATAATATTGAAGGAAATGAAAACCCGGATTTTCTTAATTCATATACAACAAAGGGCTCTGTGAATGGTCACGAGATAGACATTCTTAGAGATACGGGAGCGACAATAGATTTAGTATGTGCAAAATACATAAATCCTTCTTCTTTCTCTGGTGAAAATGTTTGGGTAAAACAACCGTTAAGCCCAGAATTAGTTTGTTTACCTTTGGCGGTCGTGGAAATTTCCGGAAACTTTGGAACGGTGCAGACTAAGGCAGCGGTTTGTGGAAATCACTTAAATCAACACGGTCGATATTTGCTTGGAAATAAAACGGCCGAGCTAATAAAAGGAAATTTAGGCTATAATTTCCTGCCAGTCGAAATATTGAATGCTGTCCAAACAAGGTCTCAAGTCAAAGCGGCTAGAGAAGAAAGGGGAATAGATAGTGGTGATGCTAAAAAAGGGGAAGATGAGGTTATAATTGTTTCTTCGGATGCAGAGGACGAAATTTTAATACCTGCACTCCAGGAATATGTTCCGGAATTAGCGCTGCTAAGGGTTACGCGAGAAAATTTAATCGATGCTCAAAAAATAGCGAGGAGATTAAACCCTTATACGAACAGGCAGCCAGTCAAGTGCAGGTTACCAATCAGGTTTATTCGCTAGAGAAGGAATTATTGGTCAAAAATCGTGAAGATAAGTTAGGTAACGTGGTGAAGTTAATAGTAGTGCCGGAAGGGTTGCGCGACCCTATTAAATCGTTGTGTCATGAGGGAACATCTGCACACCTGGGAATTACGAAATCCAAAGACAAATTAAACCGATATTTTTACTGGCCGAATTGCTATAGAGATATGGAACAGTTTGTAAAAACTTGCGATCAGTGTCAGAGGGCTGGGAAGCCCAATGATAAAAAAAAAAAAAGCTCCACTAAAATTGGTCCCTGTTATTCAGGAGGTTTTTACTAAGCTAAATATTGATGCATGTGGGCCTCTCCCGATCACATCTAAAGGGAATCGATATCTTATCACGGCCATTTGCATGTCTTCAAAATTCCCTGAAGCTATTCCGGTGTCTGATATTAGTTCCGTTAGTGTCACAGATGCGCTGTTAAACATCTTTAGTCGGATGGGGTTTCCCCGTGAAATACAATGTGACCAGGGTACTTCTTTTACTAGTGCTCTGACTACCGAGTTTTTTGAAAGATTCGGAATACTTGTCAGGCATAGTTCTGTGTATCATCCACAGAGTAACCCTGTTGAGCGATTTCATCGAACGTTGAAACGACTCTTACGAGTCTTATGTTTAGATGCAGGCTCCGAATGGGACAAACATCTTCCGTCAATTCTTTTAGCGTTACGAACTGTATCTCACGAAAGTACAGGGTATACACCGTCAGAGTTGGTGTATGGGAAAAATTTGCGAACCCCAGAGACGTTAGTAATGGAACATTGGATGGAACCGGAAGAAGAGGGTGATCTCGTCACTGAATATATGTTTAAGTTAATAAATAGATTAAAAGATGTCAAGAAGTAGCTATAAATAAAATGGAGGAAATGCAAGTTAAGCGGAAAACTTGGTATGACAAAAACGCAGTAAAACGTGAATTTAAGGATGGAGATTTAGTCCTAGTGTTAGCTACATCCAGAGCAAATAAATTAGCAGTGCAGTGGATAGGTCCTGGGACAATTTTAAATAAAATTTCGGAAACGAACTATTTAGTCGAAATCCCCGGCAGACGCGAAACATCTCAAATCTATCATATAAATATGCTAAAACCATATTACAAAAGGCCAGAACACGTTAACGTAATTATTAATGATGAAACAAAAAACTCTCTCGCAGACCAGGAGTTAGAAATCCCATACTTAGAAAACAATTCTCTCATTTATGATTTCGAGGACGTAATCCAGGCTAGCGAGTTGAACAAACACCTTCACGACAAACAAATGGATCGACTGCGCGAATTATTAAATAAATACTCTAAATGTTTTTCAAACAATCCCGGTTTAACTAATCTGGTTGAACACGAAATCCAGTTAGTTAGCGATCAACCAGTTAGGACGAAGCCCTATCGAATGTCGCACCGACAAAATGAAATCTTAAAAAACGAAATTAACCGAATGTTAAAATTAGGAATCATTGAGGTAGGAGAATCGGATTACATGTCTCCTATGATTTTAGTTGAGATAGCTGGGAAAGAACCTCGTCCATGTATAGATTACAGGAAATTAAACGGGATCATTAGAACGGAATATTTTCCTCTTCCGAATATCGAAGAACGCGTAGAAAAAGTATCGGCGGCTAAATTTATTACCGTCTTTGACTTATCTAAAGGATATTGGCAAATACCTTTGAGTAAAACAGCACAGCGATACGCAGCCTTCTGTACTAGCTTTGGTACATACCGACCCCTAAGGATGAGTTTCGGATTAAAGAATGCTCCATATTTCTTTAGTAAACTCATGGCTGAATTACTTAACGGACTAGAGGATTTCGTTGTCCCGTATCTAGACGATATCGCAATTTTCTCAGATACTTGGGAGTCGCATATTAAACATATGGAAACGGTTCTGCAGAGAATAAAGAGAGCTAAGTTAACGATAAAACCTTCAAAGTGTAAGTTTGCGCAACAAAATGTCAAATTTTTGGGTCACATTGTGGGTCAGGGTTTTCGCACTCCTTCCGAGATCAAAGTTCAGGCTGTTCTAGAGTTCCCTACCCCTCGCACGAAAACCCAAATACGTGCTTTCTTAGGTATAGCGGGTTATTACCAAAAATATATAAATCTGTTCTCGGTAATTGCTGCTCCGTTGACGGATGCGTTGAAGGGAAGAGCAAAGAAGGGAGAAATTAAGTGGACGACCGAGTGTGAAAACGCATTTCGAGAACTAAAAGGGAAACTAATTGATAAGCCCGTCTTGTACGCGCCAAATTTTGAACGAGAATTCATTGTTCAAACGGACGCTTCGAACGCAGGTATGGGAGCAGTTTTAACCCAATTAACTGAACAAGGTGAGGAGCATCCAATCCTTTACCTGAGTAAGAAATTTTCAGAGGTAGAGAAGCGTTATTGTACGACGGAGAAGGAATGTGCTAGTATTGTTTTCGCAATTAAAAGGTTACATTATTACTTAGATGGAAATTCATTTTTAGTTATGACCGATCACAACCCGTTGGTGTGGTTGAATAGAAATGTTAGTTCTAACCCTAGATTGATGCGATGGGCTTTGGCTTTGCAACCATATAATTTTAGAATTGTACATCGGTCGGGTAAAAGTCACAAAAATGCAGATAGTCTCAGCAGATCGGTGATAGATAATTAGGGATTGTTAATAATGTTCTCTTGCTCATGAATAATAATTGTTGCTTATGTTTTTTTAGTTAAAGGTTAATAATTGTATTAAATTTTATTTATTTACTAGTACTGTATATCATATCGAATGGCGATGCGTGTCAAAAAGATAAAGCCATGAAAAGCAAATGTATTAATATGCTTAATTTTGTGTACAGGGTTTTAAAATATACATGAGTATTTAGGTTACGCAAGAGACATATTGTGAAAAATATTTTGTGTGTAAGGTTGTACACTTCGCATATCATATCAACATGTCGTTAGTATAATTTTATTTAAGTATTGTGGCGAAGAATATTTTATGTGCAAGGTCTTACACTAGCATTTGATATAACATGTTAGTATAATTGATACTAGGCATTGTGATAGGAGTGTTTGTATTTTTATTTAATGTATAGTATGTTTTCTTACATTGATTACATTGCTATTTCGTGATATAGATTTGTGTAAGTTCCCTAGCAAGAACACTCACTCACTAGAAATAAGTAATTCCAAATTTAGTTCAGCGTTTTCTTTAGTAATTAAAATTGCAGCTCAGAAATATAGTGGTGCTTGATGAAGGGATGTGTCGGTAATCTGTCAGTTGTCTCATCGTCATCCCATTAAACTTTTCTCAACGGAAAAGTTCCATAAGAGAGGGCGAGAGCTGTAACGTCACGTCTCGAAAACAACAACAACATCTGGTGTCGGTTTCTTTGTAGATTCGACGCCCACACGTGCAATTTCCGATCCAGCGCAACCCCTGTTTGACCCCCCGAGGAATCTAGCGACCCGACCGGAAGATGAGAGAGGAGAGATGCTTTGAACTTGCACGGGAGCGGTAACCAACGAAACCTCCTCTCACAAAATAGTGGACTCTAACAATCTAATTAATTTTAATAACTTTAATGTATCATTTTGTAAATAATTTTCAATAGTTGTGACGTAATAAATTCCATATTTTAATTCACCAAGAATACGCTACCGTTATTCTTTCAAACGTTACAACATTAAATCTTTAGAAGCTCAAAATCTTCCAGTTAATATGACGTAGAAGTTTGGAGAAAGGGAGGTACTAGCTCAGGTGGCGTTCTCATCATTTAACTGAGGCTCAAAATTGCGATGTCCACCTCAAATAGCCTTCATGTAGCTCCAATGTTAATTAACAATCAGTCAACTCAATGGTGTAACGGAGAATATTAGCACTTCCCCCTGAAAAGTCAGATTTTGGACCCAAAACCTAAATGCGCACTTGGCGTCAGTCAGGCTTTGCCCCCCCCCCTGGATGATGCGGGGGTGTACGTTACGCCACTTAATGTACTATTTAATGGGATTTCTAAAAATGATGAATTAGAATGCGATAATTAAAATATTGATAAATTTCAAGAATCTCAAAAGAAATTTTAAAATGAAACATTTTTTCACTTATGTATTTATTTTATTACTTGTTTTTTACTTATTAAATGATGCAAACATTCTAGTGTGCCACACGATAATGATCCTGAAATTCGTTTCTCTGTCTCTCTCTCTATTTTATTTTAAACAATCTTAAGCATGCAAGTATCAAAATAATTTTACATCTTCAAAGATCATTGACATTACAACCGGACATTCATTTCACAATATCAAATCGGCTCATTATATCAAAGTAAAAGGTCTTTTGTAAAGATTTGTGTTACCTAATCTTCCTTTAAAAATTTAACTATGTAGTTATTTCTGGTTAAACTAAAAGTTCATAGTTATTCAAAGAGAAAATAGAATACAAATCGAAACACCAAAGTCAAATTCGATTCTAAAGGTCATTAAATAATATCTGAGAGCTTAATGTAATAATCCGAATCGTTTATTGCAGATTCAGTGATAACTTTAAATGATTTCAGATGATACATGCACATGCCACAAGAATCGTAAAAAACTCAAATGATCAAACCAATGAGTGAAATACAATGGACTATAAAACGATCATTGACGTTGGATCGTCTTCTTTAAAGAAACCAGATCACTACGTTTTGATTATAACTTAAATAAAAAAATCATAGTAATAGCATCACAACTTTTAATATTATCACGCTATTTTTATAGCTAATAAAGCGATTTATATTAGTAGACTTCCCATGAAACAATTCTCTATCACGTAGGTCGATTGCTTTTTTGTATTTCAGAAGCTATAATTTCTTTTAATGATACAGTATTCAAATGATTTTTAGGAAGTAACTTATATATCTTCTCCGGTCATTTCCTATCTCAAAATTTAAAGCTGTATTTTATCATAATTTTGAAAGGAAGTACATGGTGCATTAAAGAGTGTTAACTGTCGAATAATTCGTGATTTAAAATTGTGGAAGATTTGTTTTTATATTATTTTGCATCAGTTAATTGCAATTACCTATATATCTAAACATCAATTTGTTGAGGGAGGAGACCTCTTGTCAGCCTAACGGCAGACCATTTCCCCGTTGTGCAAATTATACAGCTATTCATACTCATTGCTCTATTTGTAAAACTATACATATATTATGTAGTTCCAAAATGTCGTAACGTACATCCTCGCATTGCGGATGGGGAAGGGAGGGCAGGGATCTAGGAGGCCCAAAACCTCACTTTACAGACGGGCTCTAATACGCCGCTGAGTAGTTCTATCAATCCTTGCATATATTTTGTTCTCAACTGTGCTTCGTTCGATCGCAAATAATAAGAACTTGCTCTTTTAATTTTGAGATACGCATTTATGATGTAATGTGTTAATCTTTGAGCTTGAAGTAGTTGATTGAACTGTAAATTGCGCCTTATTGCCAATTTGTAACCTTAATATTGAACAGGACTCGCTACCATTTAATTATTGTTCTCGTGTGTGAGATAAATAAATACCGTATATACTCGAATCTAAGCCGCCATCTATTCTTAACTTTAATGAAACTTTAACCTTAGCCCCTATTGAAAGTTGTTAAAAGAAAGAATGATTTCCTGTTGTATATATTCGATATCGACATTATAGATACGAATAATTATTCATATATATGTATATATAATTTCTCTTTCACAGTTATTTAACTGAATAAGGATACCTATTAACGGTGACTATTAAAATATGCACGTAAGATTGAAAAAGTGGAAAAAATAATTTTTGCAGCCAGCTCATATGATTTTCTAAGAATATTGCTCTCTGCACATTCTCCAGATCCACTTTCAGTAAGATAACCAATGAATAAGAGAGTTATATTAAAATCGCACAATAAAGCAACACGAGGGCTTTCGGCGACGGACCTCGCAATTTTAAACCTCCGCACGACACCTGAACTGACACCCCCTCTCCTAACTACCACATCATACCACAGGCATAATATAGGAAGGATTATCAGAAGAGTAGGAAAACGTTGTTGATTCAGTAACCAAACATTCATAGGCACTATTTCTTTATTTTTAATCATCATCCGCACCCCAAATTCTCAACAAGTTTTTGTGAAAAATGAAAAATAGTGCTAAATGGTTTATCGATGTCATATTTTACGAAATTAAAGTAAATTTTAATTGAGTACTAGTAAAAAAAGAATACTTTGTCATTTTACCAGTGTTATAATCTTTTAAATACAAACATGAACCTATAATTGCTCTAATTGTTTCATGCAAAGAATTATTTTCCTTTCGTTTCTAAGCCACACCCGATTTTCAGTAGCATTAACATTGGAAAAAAAAGAGTGGCTTAGATTCGAGTAAGTACGGTAAATAAATTTATTGCATCATCCCGAAAACCTTTTTTTTATACAGAGAGAGAAAAAAAACTACTTTTTGTTTTGCAATGTTAATAATACACAGTACAATTAAATCAATGGGACAACCACTTGCTTTCGATGTCGGCATAAAAAAACATTTGGAAAATAAATATGGCATCTCTAGCAGAGGCTGGTGGAACACATTCCAATCGCGCGTTGGGGTTAAGAAGCGGATAAATTTATATGACTTCGAAAGAGGCATGATCATAGATCATAGGCTTTCGGTTTAAGTATGTCAAAATATTAGTCTTTTTTCCCTCCCCTTGTTGAGAATACAGCTTGTTATTAACTCTTGGACTGTGGCTAAAGTTCTTTTGAGAATTTAAAAATTTTCCATGTTGGTTACGTTAACTTTTTTCTGTTTGAAACTTCTATGACTTTCTGGAAGTCACAGTGAGGTATTTCCATTGAAAAGCTTTTAAAATACAATCAACTGTTTTTTACACAGTCTTCTTTTACATGGTTTTGAAATAACACAGTCCAAAAAAAGCCCCTTTTACTTTTCTTTCATTTTCTGCACGGTTGATTTATTCTTACACAATTTAGGATCGCTGACTGTTATGCGAAAAGATGAAGATAAAAGTCATCAAAAAATGGTTAATTTAGTTTCTGAGGGTCTGAAACTAAATGCAAGTCTGGGAGAAATATCACTTTTTAAACATTTAAACATCTAACATAAAACGCACCCTAAAATTCCTATGAGATCTGATGCTATGTTAAGCTGGATAATAAAAAATATTCAAAGAATACGCAAAACCGAAGAAAAAGTTCAATAAATAAGCAAATAATATACATTAAATAAAAAGGTTAATACCATAAAATATTCGGAAATTCGCTTATCTTCTCAAAATTTCATTACTAGGCAAAATTTTTTTGGCATACAGTGGATGGGATAGATTTTTTAGTGAGAACAATGATTTTGATTAATCTCGTCGCAAAAACGCATTAATTATCAACAAGTAGTGATGAATATAATATTTCTAATATTTTCAGCTTAAAGTTTTTAACATTTTTGAGACAATGTATGGCAATGTATGTTATGTGTTTCCCTAGTTTTATTTAACTAATTAAATTAAACATGCATGAATGTGTGAAATATAAAAAAAAGTATTCAATATAAAAAAGTGTTAGGTGTATTCAATATAAAAAAGTGTTATAAATTTTAACTATGTAAATGTAAATATCACATTTAAAAAACGTACATTTCATTTTTCGTCCCTTTTTACACGGTTTTTTGAATTAAATTTCATTATTCCTACTTACTCGGCTTTTTTGAGAAAATGGAAAGCATCCTTTTCCCCCCTTTTACAAATTGTTTTATTTTGACACGGGTTTTCAAGAAACGTACCAACCGTGCAAGAAATAAGTTAGATGTAGTTAAAATTCAATTTCACTTTGTTTTAGTTTAGCGATAAGACGAAAAACTACATTTGGAACCAATTTTCTGTTAATAACTTATTTATAAGGTTTGCTTTCTACAATTCCATCGGGCTTAATCATTTGATTGCTTAACTTGTTTCGACCATTGCCCTTTGGAAAATTTCTTATTTTACAGATATACAAGTCCTATGATCGAAATGCGATTTTTTTTATCAATCTTCCTTCACTGGGATTTGTTATGTCTTAAACAGAAAGGTAAACATTTTGCACATTGCATAAGCCGATAAGTTTAAAACAAATTGTATGACTGTGAATAAACTATAATCATTGCGATGGCAAGCACTAGTTTTTATCCATTCTGGACTTTTTTTCGCTTCCAAGAAAAAAGTACTGAAGCAGATATCTAAACAGAAAAGTAAGCTTTTTTTTTATTCAGAGTAATGCATGTTCTACTGACACACAAAGCCCCCTTTCAAACATCCAAATAGCTTGACTTCTTGAAGATTCGTTATAATTGCAGCAGAGTGCAATGGGCAGTCGTCCAGTGGAACAAAAAATATTTCTAAACAAGAGACTATAAAATTGTATTGATCCGCAGACATAATTTGTACCGTCTAGAGTGATTCCGTGCCATGGTCTCAACTTCAGAGAGCACGCAGAAATAATATACATAATTTTTGTCCATTGTTTCCATTTGAACTTTTTTTTTCTACCTAACGTTGACTTAGGGTTTCGTTCTCTACGTTTCAGCTGATTTGTGTTATTTAATTTAATTATATTTATGCACGCTTAATTGTTTGTTGCATAGTTATTATGTATATTTATTCCAAGATTTAGGCAGTTGTTTATAAGATTGTATGCTTTCATCGAAAGAAATGTTAGGCGATAATGATGATTTTTTTTACTGTTAGGGTTCTCTCTCTCTCTCTCTCTCTTTCTCTCTCAAGGTTGAGCAACTGAAGTGGAGCGTTCAAGTCAATTTTTATAACCTTAAGAATTCATATATTTTGACTACCGATGATAAAGTAGGAATTTTTTAGCGTCAAATCGATAAATAAAAAGGAAATTATTTATTATTATATTTAACTCATAATATATAATCATAATAGTTTAAGTTTTAATAAATAAAGGCATAATTTAAAGAGGCTTTCATTTTTTAAAAAAAATTAAGCTGTAAATACTTTGGTGGTCCAAAATGTTTAAAACTTTTTTTTTTGCACAAAAAGTAACCGCAGAACTGAAAAAAATAAATCATCCAATATATATATAGGTAAAAAGTACCAAGTTTCTTTTTTTTTCTCTTCTTTTTTTCTCATTATTAAAAGTAATTGAAAATTTAGCTATTCTTCCATTTCATTGCAACAAACGTAAATGGTTAAATAAGCGTAAGTGAGGGAAAAAATCAACTTGTGTGGTACATCTTTTTAAAAACAATTCAAGTGAAGAAGTCTTTTGATGCAAAGAAATTAATGATTGAAAACATACATTTCTAGCATGAAGCGAAAGATCATTGAACTTAGAGTAAAAAAGAAATCTTTATACTACTATAAAATATAGAGAAGGAAGAAATTATACTTCTTTTTTTCGAATTAAAGGACGTATTAATTCAGCAGTTGGGCGCTTTATCAATAGAAAATTGTTTCCTATGTTACTGTACGCAGCAAGGAATCGAATAAAATGTCCCTCAACTGTAAAGCATTCGTATTATTTACAATTAAAATATTTCTCAGGTTGGAGACTCTGCTTGTAAAATGGCATGTTTCATAATTATGTGGTACTTATTTCATTCTAAGCAATTTTCTTTCAATGTCGATCACAAAGACATTGCATGTTTACGTTTATTTTTAAAGTGGAGTAGTCTATATAATTTTTATATGCGGTTAATTTACTGTTATACTATTAAAAATACTTAAAATTATGTAACACTTTCCAAGTTCAAGAAATTAAATGAGTTACACTACACTTTCTCGAATTTAAAAACAGTTACACATAAATTTAAGTATTGTTATGAAGCATTAGTAAATTATCTAAGAAACATTATGCTTTTTTTTTCAAAATTTGAATAGTTCAATGTTTTTATTTCAAAAAATGAAGTAGTTGTACTTTGTATCAAATAGAGACGAATGAAATACTCTACATCAGGGGTTGACAACCTTTTAGCTGTGGCGGGCCAAACTAATCTACTAATATGATTCAGTGAGCCACACAGTAGGATATATTTGAAATAATTCGATTCCAGCGAAAATGAATGCAGAGTTAGAAAATAGAGGTCACTAATATAGATTTACAGTTTTATTTTATATTGACTTTGCATCATTTAAAGTTATTTATTAACGAAAAAACGACATAAAGTACAATTCCTTCAACATAAATAAAAAAATTAAAATTGTACACATATTATGAATTTTTTAAACACATTTATTAAAATAAGAAATAAACAGCATCAAATATAAATATTCCCCTTCAATACTATTAAATAAAAAAAATAAAAGTTTCAATGCGAACCTTGTCTATGCAACGCTCTACTTCATATCGCAATAATAGGGGTATAATGTGTGACATTCAATTTCACACGATTCTAATTCAATTTCACACGTTGTTAAACGTTGAACGGAGAATAATTTGTCTACTCCAAATTTTCACAAGAATTTTCTCCAATAATATGAGAATTAAGTCTCAATTTTTTTAAAAAAAATGAAGAAATATAAACATTGTTATAAAATGGAAATCATATTAAATATAAGTCTGAAAAGAAAATTGATTTATTATCACATCAGACACTTTTTTAAAAAAAACGGTCGAATTCTTTATGACTTGAAACTCTTATATTCAAAATGACGTGCAGTAAAATACAATAACGAGAAATATTCATATAATTATTTTTACGTCTCTTTAAAATGCTGTAAATTTATTTATATTTTTAAATTATTTCTCGATGGTCAATTTGGAAACCAAATGTTGCGATTTCAAATTAACAGCATTAATTTTAAAATTATATTTACAGTACTTAAAAATAAAAATAGCAAATACTAAAAGTTAAAATTACGTTTTTTAAAAAAATTTATTTATTTATTTATTTTTACAAAAATATGGAAATAAAAACAATTGAACAATTGATTTAGAAATTAGATGTATTTCACGAAAGTAAAAGGAACTTTATGCCATCTTTTCACTTTCTATTGATATAACCTACAGCAGTGCTTCTCAAACTTTCAATACTGGCGCCCCCTTTTCAATCACAATTTTTATCGCGCCCCCTTATACATAATAATTTACTGAATGCAATAATAATGCACTTTTACGATAAAGCAACAATATTTATTATAAACCGTACAAATTCATGACATAAGTATTAAATTTTGTATATGTTACTTTTAAGCAAAAAAAAGTTAAGTAATAGGATAATTACTAAGTTATTTTTTTTTCTCTGATATTTAAATTGGAACATATTACAAAATGCGGTGGTTGCTTAGAAGACAAAATATAGATATCAGCTAAATATAGAAAATGAACTCAGAGGGTCAATTTCTTATCTTAAAACTCCTTTCAAAAACTTTGCTCTGTAAGACAAGTCCATGGAAGTAGCTAATAATTATTAAACTTGTTCTTAATTTAGTATTAATTAATTAGTCATAAAATACTCTGTGCACCACTCATACATTAAAAGCAGTGTTTCTCAAACTTTCAATACTGGCGACCCAATTTTCAATCATAATTTTTGTCTCGCCCTCCTGTACAACAATAATGTATTTAATGCAATAAAAATGCACTTTGAGAGAAAGACGCTAAAGTTACAATAAGATCTTAATTATAAACCGTACAAATTAATACGATACGTATATTAAATTTTGTGTATATTTTAAATAATATATATTTTAAGAAAATTACTTAAAATATATATTACTTAGAATTATGTTATTTTTCTTTCTCTAATTTTTAAATTGGAACGGATCGCAAAATGATGTATTTAATTAAAGATTTATTTCCTTCAGCATTCATTTCTCAAAGTACAAATGTTATTAGAAAAATAGTCTAGTCAATGTCGCTCTCTATCATATCCATCATATCTGGTATTATAGGGTACGTTTGCGTGAGTCTGGGCAACCTATCGGACGTCTGCGCAAAACATGTAAAAATGCTTTTCCTCGTACAATTCCAGTCAGTTTTGGTCGACTCGATACTCCTATAGCTACCGAATCTAGCTTGAATGTACATTTTTTTTAATTTCCACGTTAATTCCAATTCACGGTAATTAAGTATTTACGGCAGTATAGATTAAAACAATATCATACATACATTTTTAAGTCGTAAGCAAACATTCGACCATAATAAAGAATCAACAAGTACACAGACGAACGAGCATGGTTCCGAAAATTAAATCAAGGCGATCTTCTCAAAAATACTTAAATTTTGGATTTACCACTACTAAAGTAAATGATGGAAAAAAAGCCCCAGCTCGATATGTGTTAAAACTTACAAATCTGTAGAACAACATGTGAAAGTTGTTTTTAAAACATGTAAAATCATTTAGCTATGTTGGCAAAGAATTTTAAAAAGTATTTTCTGGATGAGGACAGCTTGGTAGCAAGTTACGAGTGGATTAGGGATCTATTTCAAGATACTCAGAAGGGCTCTCAACTTCCGAAGAAGAAATCTTCATATATTTTACATTCAATGAAAAATTAAAAGGCAATTTTGTAATAAATCGCTCTTTGAATTTGGGGTAGAGGTAGATGAGGAATTATCTGTACTGAAAACAAAAGCACTTTGTATACTATTACCATTTTCAACATCCTACCTTTTTCAAACCGGATTTTCTGCAGTGGATGCCTTGAAGACAAAATATAGATCTCAGCTAAATATAGAAAAATAACTCTTTAAGTGTCAATTTCTGATATTAAAACCTTCCTTTGAAAAACTTTCCTCTACAAGACAAGCCCGTGGAAGTCCCTAATAATTATTAAACTTGTTCTTAATTTAGTAATAAGATTGATTGATTGATTGAATATTAACGTCGCACTGTTCAGCTGCACGAGGGCTTTTGACGACGGACCACGTAATTTTTAACCATGGTCAAGTGACGTGGATGACACCTGAGCTGGCACCCTCTCTCTAACTACCACACCACACCAACGGGAAAACGTTTCAACTCTCAACAGATTTAACATGCATCGCTGCCCTACATGGCGGGTCTTTAGTGGTACTGGGCTCGAACTCGTGACAAGGCAAGCCACGATCCGATACCTATACCACTCGGCTACCGCGGCCAAATTCAGTAATAAGAAATTATTTATAAAATACCTTCTTCAGTACTGATACATCAAACGTATACTGGCTGAAACACCGACTCTTCGCTCGAGTTCATTTTTAAAAAAATAAAACATTATTCTTGATATAATAGCTGAACTGTAAGGAGAGTAAAACTGTGTGCACGACATTGTATACAAAAATGTAAAATGATTTTTTTTTAGATAAATGCTATAATTGTAAATAACTGTTTAAAATAACTGTAATTTTAAACCTCACACAATTAGCATTTAGAATTAATGTTAAATTATGAAAAAGAATATAAAATTCTGATGAAGAATAATTGTGTTACTTTTTAACATTTAAAGCCAGTAGACTTCAAAATGTTTTAACCCGGGAGCAGGCGCGTACTCGATACTAACATTAATGGTAGTGCGGGGGGACTCAGTCACCCCAATCATTTGTTTAGAATTATTTTTTACTGTACACGATACAAATCGGAATTCTAGTGAATATTTTAATTTATAGGAAGTATACTTACCTTCTTTCAAGGACTATTCAATTCTTTGATGATTTGAGAAAAATCCAATAAAACTGAACTAAAATGATTCAAAAGTACAAGACCATAATAAAGGACGCAAATCAGACACTTTTCAATTATCCTACAGAAATGTTAAACCAATCAATTCTTTTCCAAATATCGCAAAACTCAATTATTTACAATTTCCCTAAGCGAAAAGCAAACGCATAAAAGATGGGAGGGAACTAATATTGATAATAACCATACCATAAGATTGAAGGTCAATCAAATGATTAGCAAACGTACTATGCAGCCTGGCTGAAAAGTGAATCATGACTTCCTTTTCTTTTTCTACAACTAATGTACAGTATTTCAATAATAATTACAGTGGTGAATTGTTTATCTTCTTAGAATTTTTCTCAGGGTCTGGGTTTCGTTTTTCTTTTAACGAGTAATATTTTATGTTAAAACGTAATAAAAAAATCTCTCATTGAGGAAAAACAGCAAATAAAACAAAATGTTTTTTTTTCTTTTAATTTGGTTTTGGGATCAAAGATAGCTATTTGATGACGGAAAAAAAAAGCCAGATAATAAATATAAATTATGTCAGTGTTGTTGTGTGTATTTTTTATTATGGAAGAAAGCATTTTGTTTTACTTCTCTTTCCGGTTATTTTTTTAAAAAAAAAAAATCTTTAAATTTTCGATACGCTCGCGCCCCCAGGCGCCCCCCAGGGGGCGCGCCCCACACTTTGAGAAACACTGACCTACAGGGTTAGCATAAATGACTCATTCATTTTGAAAAGGCTATATTTTTAAAAGTTTTACACATACACACGTGAAAAATATATGTGAGAAAACAACAAACTCACCAAATTTATGCACATTCTACAAATGTTCACTATATACTCCTTTAGTGACGCGCCACACGTCCAGACGATAATCGAGCTCATTCCATACATTTTGTAGCATAGTCCTGTCTATTGTCTGCACTGCAGCACTGATGCGTTCTTTGAGCTTTACTAAGGATTTCAGTAGTAGGGGTACGTTGAAAAGTCCTTAATGTTCCTCCATAAGGAGTGGCAGAGTGTTAAAGCTGGGGATCCGACAGGCCATAGGAACAAAGCTAGCTCATTCACACCAATACGTTCAATCCAGTGATGCAGAAGGTCATTGCTTTGGCAGTCAAGAGCTCAGATGTTTCAATGAAGAGAGGAGGGAGGGGGAATAAACAATACAAACTTTGTGAATATGCTTGCTTTTCATACATCTTTCTTGTGTGTACGTGTAATGTCTTTGAATATCAGTGGTGTAACGTACACCTCACATTGCGGGGGCAAAGCTTGTTCTTCAAAGCCAAGTAAGTACCATTTTTAGGAAATGGCTTGGGGCCCAAAGCCTGACTTTTAAGGGGGTCCCTAATATTCTCCATTACACCACTTTGAATATATATATAGTCTTTTCAAAACAAATGAATCATTTATGCTCCATTACTTTAAAATACAAAAAAAGAACCTTTTCCTTAAGTAAAAAATAAATGTTTCTGAATTAGCTATACAGCTATTGAGTTCTGAGAAAACAATATTGAATTTTCGTGCTTTACCTGGTGATTCTTGAAACAATTTTTATATTCACGAAATATCCGATTCGTTTAATCTTTATATATATTTTCAGCTATTTATTTATTTTTATTTATTCTAATTTTTGTACTAGCTATGCTGTTCACTCGCACTTAGTTCTTATTTGCACTTAACCTAATTCTTTGACCTATATCCCAAGATAACTGCTTCTAGTTTTTTTTAATCATTTGCTTTATGCTTATTGTTTTAATGTAATTCAAGTTTAAGTAACATAAGAATTAGTCCACACATAATTGTTATTTTTAAAATATTTATATATTGTATTGCGAAATTAATTTATTGGCTTAAAGATGTTGCATTCCACATAAATAATTTAAAACTGTGAACACAAAGGGAATAATTCAAACTTAAAGAATAAAAAAACACAAGATAAAAGACGATATATTTTAAATTAAAGATAAATTTTCATTGGCTTAAAGATGTTGCATTCCACATAAATAATTTAAAACTGTGAACACAAAGGGAATAATTCAAACTTAAAGAATAAAAAAACACAAGATAAAAGACGATATATTTTAAATTAAAGATAAACTTTTCAGGGTAAAATATAATAGAAACACATTGTATATAAACGAGTTTCTGTATGTAATAAATATTTTGAGAGACTTCTTAATTGACTGAACCCAATTCAGAAAAATAATAAATATTTAAACTATTTTATTTACAAAGAAGTTTAAATAAAAGTTTTTTTCAGAAAAAAAATTCAAAACTACCGATTTAAAGATACCATTTACATACTTTTTAAATTGTTATTCTTCTCTTCCCGGATTATTCAAAAATTTAGAAACAATTTCAAGCTATTTAGTCAAGTCATTTTCATGTTTACTCCAAATAGTTATTTAAAAAAGTAGTTTTTTAAAATCAAAATATATATAAAATAAAAAACAACAGTTTAATACAAGTAAGAGACATAAATGTGTTTTAAAAAAATAAAAGTAGTATTTTCAGCATTTTTGTCGAGTCTCGGCGCTTCAAAGAGTATTTCTTATTTGAATTTAAAGTTTTCATATGAAGGGGAAAAATGTGTCTTAGTATTTCTTCATTACGATTGTCACAGTTTATCTTATTAAAACCACTTCAATTCTTTTTGATAAAATAACCTCTATAAATAGAAAAAAAATCCTCTATAATGTCTTAACACGGTGATTCTCAAACTTTCAATATGTGTGACTCAATTTTTAATCATAATTTTCATCACCCTCTCCCCCCTCTTATACAAAAACAATGTATTGCATACAATAAAAATGTACTTTGACTATAAATTTGCAAAATAACAATGACCTTAATTGTAAATCGTACAAATTATCAAGATAAATACTAAATTTAGTCTATGTTACTTTTAAGTAATAGATACTTTATTTTCAAGTAAGAGGATAAGAGAGAGAGTATCATGTTACTTTCCTTTTTCTAATTTTTAAATTGGAACAGAATGCAAAATAGTTTTTAATTAAAGAAGATACCAAGGTGTTACGAAGAACACAGGTAGAAGAAGAAATCTTCTTAGATTTCACGTGAAATGTTGAAATCAAAAGCAATTAAGTACTAAATCAATTTCTCTTTTTGGGCAGGGGTAGATGATAAATTTTCGGCATCAAAAACAAAAGCATTTCGTAAACTATTACCATTTCCCCCCAACTTTAGTACTTATTAAACTTGTTCAAAATTTAGTATTGATAAATTAATTATCAAATACATTGTGCATTTCTGAGAAATTGAGAAGTATATTATATTAGTGTAAATGTGAATTTATTTTTTTATTACGTCAGAATGTTTTCGTTTTTTTTGCTTCTTTTCAGTAAACTAATAATTTTTAAATAATCCTTTATTTTAGACATTTCGATATGCTCACGTAGCATTATCCATGTAGCATTATCACGCCCCTCTAAAAGGGCGCACCCCACAGTTTGAGAACCGCTGTCTTTAGTAAGTTTATATCTATCGCTTCAAATTAAGGTAACGGTAGTTTTTCTTAAATTGTAGTAAAAAAAAACACGTGAAATAAAAGTATGAACTAATACTAAACGAATATAGTAGAATCCCGGAAACTCGGCACTCGATAACTCAGAGTCTGGATAACTCGGCCACACCCGAGCAGGTTGAAAATACCCCAAAGAGTTTCTGAATGTGCAGAAGCCGATGAAAATCGGATCGAACAGTGGTTACAAAACCATACCGAGTAATACAGATGCAGAAATTATTACTGCTGTCACAGTTAATGAAGAAATGCCGGAAAATGATGAAGAGGTTAACGTTGAGGATACCGTGCAAACTTCTAAAATATCACAGAGTTAGGTAGGGACTAAAGATTGCCGTAACCACTCCAATATTTTGAAAAATAAGGTGCGTCAGTAATGGACTTACTGTTTCGTCGTCGTCTTTGTGATGAAGTAGTAAAACGCACAGACGCAGTATGGAAGATAACAGGACACGCATTTCCTTAAAAAAAAGTAGCCAGTTTTTACGAAATCGGCTAATTAATTTTCCTTATAGACAGTTTTATGCTTTCATAAAGTATTTTGCTGTGAGGTGTGTCGGTGAATCTGATCAGGTAAATTACTGCTTATTATTCATTCATTAACTCTCATTTTCATGTAATAAATGATCGAAGTCTTCATAAAGAAGGTATTTTCCTTTGTTTAAGGATATCTGGGCAGTTAATTTCTTATTGTATTCCCCAGCAAACAATACATACAAGTTCAGTACAATATTTTCTAAGGAAACACACTCGTACTTATTCTTTTTTAATCCTTTTCTCGATAATCTGGCGTTTTTACAAACTTGACCAACCCTTTGGTCTACATTAGGCCAAGATTTCAAGACTACCGTATTTGTATTCTTCTCTCTCTTTCTCTGTAAAATAAAATATTTACTCATTCCATAAATGTTTTTACTGAACGTAGAAATTGGATATGGCATGGAATATATTTTTCTTTTTGATATAATGTCTTTTGATTCTTTTATTTGTTTAGTAATATAATATTGTTTATATTCAATGTATACTTTTCTTCTATGAAGATATGTCATGTTAGGTCTTAGTTCTCAAATATCTGTAAAATGTTTGGGAAACATTTGATTCAGAGAAAGCTGAAGTTATCATTGTTTTTTTAAAGAGTCCAGACATGTAGTTCAAATAAAAATAAAATAAGAAAGACAAAATCAAAGTTAACTGCTGAAGACAGTATGTACACATATTTTACTTGTAAAATATGTGTGAATTATGTGTTAAAATATGTATGTGTTAAAATATGTATGTATTAGAAAACAAAACTATAACAAAATTATTTATATCACAAACTTCTTTTAAAAAACATCTCAGCAAGAAAAGCACGTTTTTCCCTTTTTTTTACAGCACATTCTTAATTTCCAAATAGTTTTGCAATTTGCCATTTTTTTATTATGTCATTTTACATAATTTATCTTCTTGCATCGAACTCTTATTAATTTCTCTAAGTTTATGCACACATGTGTAAAAACCTAAATGAACTTTTCTTATAATTTTTCTATATAATATATTATTTTTAAAAAATTATGGGGAATAATCAAAGCGATGTTAAAAAGAGAGATTAATTATATACACTGCTGGCCACCGTAAATGCAACACCAAGAAAGACAAGAGATAACACAACAAAATTTATTTTGTAGATAACATGTTGATCAAGTATCAAATGATTAAATTTATAGACTTCTGTGAAGTGTTGTTCCTGCCAGAATCAGTAGACAGAGTAGCCGCCATTGTTGGAGATCACCGCTGCCACACGCCTCGGCATCGATTCAAAGAGACTTTGGATGTGTTCTTGGGGTACAGATGACCAAGCAGCTTTCACACGTTGCCAAAGTTGATCTGGTGTAACAGCTGGGGTCTAATCTGGGTCAATCGTTGAGAAACCATGGACCACATATTTTCTATCGGTGAAAGATCCGTAGAGCGAGCCGGCCAGGGAAGCAATTCAATCTGGTGATTGACGAAGAACCTTTGGACAACGCGTGTCACGTGTGGTTGTGCATTATCCTGTTGAAATATGGCTGTGGCCAAGCCCTGAAGGTAAGGAAGGACAACTGGCTCCAACACCTCGGTGATGTAGCGGTGGCTGTTTAAAGTACCGACAATGCGTACTAGAAGAGTGCGAGAGTGATACCCAATACCGCCCCATACCATAATAACCGGTGCAGGACCAGTGTGGAGGTGCATAACACAGCTGTTCAGCATCCTCTCTTCACAGTGTCTCCAGACTCAAATCCGACCATCGTGGTGTTGCAGACAGATACGGGACTCGTCTGTAAAGACAACTTCGTTCCATTCTGCCACACACATCCTTCTTTCGTCGTACCATTGGCGGTGGAGACGTCTGTGGTTCTGCGTCAAGGGTAGACCAAGCAATGGACGTCTTGCGGACAGACCACTCTGCTGTAAATGGCGTCGAATGGTACGCGCAGACACTGAATGATGCGTTACAATCTCAATGCGCTGTTCTATGGTTCGTGATGTGACTGAGCGATCCGTCATTGCCATGCGCACAATTTGCCTGTCCTCACGTGAAGTGGTGCACTGAGGTGGATGTGATCGACCACGTCGGTCCGTCGTACCCTCCTGCATCCAACGGTCACATATCCGCATTACAGGTCACATATCCGCATTGTTTGGTTTCGTCCAACACGACTACCGATTTTCCTGAAAGATAATCCACAATCTCGGTAGGCCACTATCCTTCCTCTGTCGAACTCGGATACTTAATCAGAAGCTGATCGCTGTTTTCTACGAGACATAACTGATCGTTTTTTGTAAAAACCACAAGAAAAACACAATTGCCGAACTTGAAATCATCAAAATCTCCAAGCCTTAAATAGCGCTTTGAGGTGGAGCCACAGGCGCGCGTGATGTGTGTCTGCGCTGAAATTCTAATCATTTGCATATCTTACCTCCGCTAATGCATGTTGTAAATTTCATGTTATTTGCATGCTTCCTTCAGGGTGTTGCATTTACGGTGGCCAGCAGTATACATTAACTTAGACTCTCGATTATTAAAGAGACCATTGTCAAAAACTTAAATATTAAGAAACTGAGAAAAATTTTGAATAATAGTTCATTTATAAAATAAATTTGTAAATTGAAACCAGTCTATGATTTCACGTCTCACCAAATATATATTTTTTTGAAAGTAAAACCCATGACGTAAGTTCTCGTGATAGCACATGAACTCACACGACGTGAGAGCAGTGTGTTTCTGGACCAAGATTCGACATACGTACATATCTCACATTGCCGATAAAACATGTTATGAATATAATA
Organism: Trichonephila clavipes; assembly: GCA_019973935.1. Taxonomy (NCBI): domain Eukaryota; kingdom Metazoa; phylum Arthropoda; class Arachnida; order Araneae; family Nephilidae; genus Trichonephila; species Trichonephila clavipes. The sequence continues at coordinate 326,664 of BMAU01019013.1, read as the reverse complement.
TCGACGCGTGTTGTTCTCCCCATAACTCAAATGCATAAATGGATTTTAAAATGCAAACACTGGAGTAATGCATGATTAATTTAACAAAGATGATAATTTAGCCTTGTATAAAGTATTGAATGGGATGAAATCGTACAATACAATACCGGGACAGTACAAAATGAATAACTTCAGCAGTAGAACATGAGGAAGTGGAGTTAAGTCGTAGAGTTCTAAGTTAAACGCATCGAAACTCTTTGTTTACTGTGAGCGCCAAGAAGACTGTAAATGCTCAGAAAATTAATCCTGAGAAAATTTTACGAAGTGTCATTTGTGTGTGGCGAAAGGTTGTTGAAAAGACTCAGCAGAAAAGTTTATTGTATTATTTCGAGTCGTAGTAATAAAACTAATTAAGTATGTACTAAATTTTTAAATACGTTGCCTTCTCCTTTAATTTCATATATGTAATGATTTATCAGGAATTTGCTGTTTCCCTTTCATGCTCATGGAGTCTATATTGAATTGAAATTCAATCATATAATCGCAGACATTGATAGTGATACACCGAGTTTGTTTTTATGTTATGATATATCGGTTCAATAGAAGTTGCAACTCTTTTTTTCTTACATATATGTGATAATTCACTTAAATTTTCTCTCGAGGGGGATTTTAATTCATAATGATCTTGAGCCTTCCAAGACTTCGGATAATTAATTTTTAGTTTTACCTACCAAATGGGAAATAAAGAAAAACAGTACTTTATCTCCAATGTAACTGAAATAGGATGTTTTAAAGTTCTTACCTTACCTGAAACCATGTGATTCTAAGAGCCTTAGGTTAACCAAAACTATAAAGGGTTGATTTCTCGGGAGAGAACAAAGAATGTTTTTGTGGCAGATGTTCGCGTATTTGTCCATTTGTGTTTGTGTTGTCCTTTTACCGTCCCCGCTTTATCAGATTCTGTAAAATAAAATGTCGATTTAAAAATATGAAGCCTGCTCATTCCTCAACGACTGCAACAAAAATTAATAAATTAAACCCAAAACGTTATATTACAAGTTAAAAATATCCTAAGTCAAGGCAACTTATTTCTTGTATATATCGAAAAGCTGTTGATAATAATACCTAATAATGTTTCAAAGAATAACAATAAATTTTATAAATATTATTAAATGATATGAAATAAATAATCAGCTATGAACAAAATGTATTCAATAGATACAAAGTTTTTTTATTTATATTACTTTATCTTTCAATGGAAGTGAAAAGGATGCAGAATGTTTCCACACCAATATGAATGCAACCATAATGAAATAAATAAAAAAAATAAGCCATTGTGAAACTGGTTCAATCGAACTGAATAAATGAAAATTTTGTTTATATACTTCAGTAAAAGAAGTGGAGCGTAGTTGAGTATGAGAACAAACAAATTATATCATTAGTTTGAACTTCAAAATTGTAAATAGTAATAGTATCTTGTTAAGAATATTCCCAAGAGAATTGTTTGTAAAATATCAGTTCCATTATTTTGAAACAAAAGTCGCAAGTATTTTACAAAATGTTACTCTGCTGTTTCAATTCAACGAATTTTCATTGCTTTGTAGAAAAATATTGCTTTTTCGAATCGTTGTAATTGCCTTTAAAAAATAAATAAACTATTTCGTTTAAAAATTTATATACAAGTCATTTAAACAACCTTTTTTAATGTTTTAAAAAGCCTTAGCTTTTGGGGGGGGGATTTTTTAAATGTTAATAAATGAAGAATATATTTGTTTTTAGTATATTTTTTTTTACCAAAAAGAAAAGGAAATTTAAAAAATAACATGGGGATGTTGCTTGAAATTATTCAATGCGCAGGAAAAGGAATTAATTCTAAGGGGAATTCTATAGATGAAAAAATTTCAGTAACCTGAAGTACAAAATGAAGCTAAATGAATCAAAAGAGAGCATGTATAATTAATTAAATGCTATGTCATATTTTTTTTAAAAAAATAGTAAAGAAAGGATAAAAATGTATACAAAATAAAATGTTATATTACGAAAAAATATAAATATTCTAAAATATCTCAATGTGTTTTTATCAACAAAAAAATTTGGTGCTGTGTGGTAGTTAGGAGAGGGGGATGCCAGCTCAGGTGTCGTCCTCGTCACTTGACCATGGTTCAAAATTACAAGGTCCGTCGCCCAAAAGATTTCGTGTAGCTGAACAGTGCGACGTTAATGTTCACTTGCTCACACACTCATCAACAAAAAAAGCTTATTAGATAAAAAAAATTGCCATTTTTAAAAAAATATACGCATGTAGTGTCTTTTAAAAAAGAGGGAGAGAAGTCATCATTACAAACATCATTACAAACTTTCCCAATTTTCATCGCACTTAAGCAAAATTGGCATCTCAATTTTGGTTAAAAAAAAGTTAAGACATCAGAAGCGGGAAAAGAATGTAAATTAATTATGATATTTTATTTATGTTATAGATTACTTAATTGAAGTAATTAACTAATCTACTAATAATATGAATTAGTTTCCTTTTGATAATCATTAACATTGATATTACCTTGGTTCAACAGCGTGGAAAATGGCGAAAATTAATAAAATTGTAATTTTTTTTTTTTTGCAATTGTGCACAAATATTTATTCAAATTTATTCACACACACATAATAATAATACAAATATAAACATAGACAATATCCTGCAAAACAAATAATAAATAAATATTTGATTTGATAACCAAGAACAACAATCCGAAATATAAGTAAACATAAAAAATCAATTGGCCAAAATAGAAAACTTATGTTTTCTAGAGTGTCACCGTTTTAAAGTTGTGAAGCAAGGTGTATATATATATATATATATATATATATATATACAACAGAAGATATAGTGGACAGTTCCAGTTGAAAAAAATTTCACTGGTGATTTAATTAATGTAATCGAGTCAATAATTAAATACGCTTATCCATAGAAGAATAAAAAACTTTTCTTGGCAAATTTCTTAAATTTATCTCTAAAACATGATGCAAAAGCTGAAGTTTCTTCAGTTTTATCTTGCATCTGAATAATGGCTGCAGCTTCGTAAGATAGTAAAAAAATTGATGATTTAGCTTCTACTTCACATTTAGAAGGTTTTCTGACAGCAGACATTTGTCTTGACTGCAGCTGTGAGCTCATAGTGAAAAGTGAACAAGCAGATGCAGTGTTATGGATGTCTATTGCTCTCATAGTAATCAATAAAACTCTAAATGAATTTCATGTCAGTGAACATTTAAGGACCTTACGAGTTTTAAAATGATTTCTTTGACTCTTGGAAAAAGATAGGGCTGATAACTGGGCAGGGACATTTTAAAACATGGGCCAACTGGACACGATCTTGTTTTCGACTCGAGCTTAATAATATTGGGATTTCAATAACTTTAATCCTCAAATCTTATTCCTTAAACATATTTTTCCAAAAATCGGGAATTTCAAACTATATTCCAGCTGGCAACAGGGGTATGTAGTTCATGATGGACATATCTGTCTCCAATATCATGTCAATTCCGTGAAAATGAAACAGGTTAATAAATTATAGTTTAAAAAAACTAAAAAACACGCTTTTATAGTTAATCGAACTAAGTTGTAACTTAATCTTTTAGTCGTCAAATCTGAAATCGGATCTGGAATTAGTTGCCAGATGTGGGATGGGATTTTAAAATGGGAAATCGTTAATCCTAATTATCCTGATCAGGACAATGGGAAAAAAATTATTAAATTATTGCATTGTAATAGGTTCTTGGCAAGTAAATTAAATTTCGAATTAATTTGACCTTTTAAAGGGGGTAAAAATTTAGTTCAAAGATTCCGTTATATATAAGTGAAGTTTATAAAAGAGGGTTAAAAAAAAGATGTACCACACACAGAGATCAAGGGTCATCTTTATCATTTCAACATTGTTCAGAATCAAGGAGTGTGTCCCCAATAGTCTTCTGGTACCTTTTAATATGACCAATTCAAACCGAATGTATTAGTTTCGATTATTAGGATATAGTAAGGATAGTAAAAATCGTTCATAAATTGAAAGAAACTATTGTGTCAAAAGTATTATATAATTAATGGGTATATAATAATAGTGTGGGGTACCACACCCCACCAATGGGAGGACGTTTGAGCTCTCGACAGATTTAACGTGCATCGCTGCCCTACACGGCGGGTCTTTAGTGGTACTGGGTTCGAACTAATGACATATACCTACCATGATCCGATACCTTGACCACTGGAGTTAACCACAAAAAGTTAATGAATGTGATTAATAATAAGTAAAAGCGGAGATATTTAACTTTTTACCTTAAAGTATTTATTCCGAAATGTATACTTTAAAAATGCCCTCAAAGGGAGTTTTTGCAATAAAAAAGATATAAGAATCTATTTTTCAAAATTAATAATAAATCTTTACGGAAAATAGAACAAATAAATAAGTTTCAGCATAAGCTGTGTGTATATTTATTTCTTAAAAATTTAAATAACTAGAGATTTGTTAGTGGGTGCATTGACTTCTGAAATGGAGAATTCGAGCAAATATTAAATAACGAATGGAAGTCTAAAAAAAAAACAAAAATTGCAAACATCTTTTACCATTGTAGTGCCTTTTATTAAAACAAAAACAAGTATTTCATAACAGATAATGAAAATAAAAAATATATTTAAAAAATAGTTGTTTAAAATATATATGATCATAACAAAAATTTTCTACGTATACATTATATATATGCTTTGATCCGGTATCCTCCCAATTATATACTAATTTAATTCTAGTTTATCTATGACACAAACATTAAAAACTTTGTTGTTAAATTTCATTCGTTAACAAAAATTTTGGAAGCTTAATGTATATAAAGGGTGTTTTTTTTAGAGGTATAGAACTTTAAATTGCAATAAAACAACGATGTATTATTCGATTGACATGAATTTTTTTTATTCGAAAGATAATCTTGTGGCATTACATTTTAAATATGATCAAGCAAGGCGTAGATTCGTCGAATGGGCCCAAAACGAGATTGCCGTTGTTCTCGATTTTCATAAGCGAATTTTGTTTAGCGATGAAGCGCAATTCTGGTTGAATGGCTACGTCAACAAACAAAACTGCCGCATTTGGAGTGAAGCTAATCCACAAGTGTATGTAGAAATACCGTTACATCCACAAAAACTGACTGTTTGGTGCGCTTCATGGGCTGGTGGAATCATTGGTCCGTACTTCTTCAAAAACGATGAAGGCCACAACGTCACAGTCAATGGTGATCGGTATAGAGCCATGATTACTAACTTTTTCATTCCTGAATTGAACAATCATGATGTCCAGGAGTTGTGGTTCCAACAAGATGGCGCAACATGTCACACAGCTCGTGCCACAATCGATTTATTGAAATTCACGTTTGGTGACCGCCTAATTTCACGTTTTGGACCTGTGAATTGGCCTCTAAGATCTTGTGATTTAACACCGCTAGACTATTTTGTGTGGGGCTATGTAAAGTCATTGGTCTATGCGGATAAGCCACAAACGCTTGACCATTTGGAAGACAACATTCGCCGTGTTATTGCCGATATACGGCCACAAATGTTGGAAAAGTCATCGAAAATTGGACGTCCAGATTGGACTACATCCGAGCCAGCCGTGGCAGTCATATGCCAGAAATCATATTTAAAATGTAATGCCACAAGATTATTTTTCGAATAAAAAAAATTCATGTCAATCGAATAATACATCGTTGTTTTATTGCAATTTAAAATGCCATACCTCTAAAAAAAACACCCTTTACATACACATATATACACATACACACACATACATAAACTAAATTCCGCAGACAGAAAAGAAGTGTATTTCTAAGAGAGAATGCATTACTTACTTTTTCTTTTTTTTTTTCAAATACATAAGAGAATGAAAAATATTTTTTCCGCTGAATTTTTTTTATCTTATGTGCTTAATTTTTACAAAATTTAAATTTTTAAAAATCCTTTCAAGGAATCCTTAACTTTTTTTTCAGAACTTATAGAGATTACGTTGTATATATAAGCCAAATGTACTTTTCCCCCTTCGAACAGAGATTTTCAACAATTACTGGCAATACTTGAATTTATTTAATAGATACAAAACTTTGCACTCTAGAATTATATATACATATATATATATATAATTTCTAATATACCTTTAAATGTGTTTGGAAGCAGGATTTTTTTCTTTTACATGTGAACACATATTATTAGGATGGCGTTAATGCTTCAATAATCCCGATACCAAAGATTTCATTTTTAGCGAAGTATTTTTAGTGGAAAAAAAATGAAGTTATTTTTTTTATTTTGACTTTTGTATTTTTTTTTTCCATTTAGTTAATGAAAATTTTTAACTCATTTCAATGAAAAAAATATCTACATATTACTTTCAGAAAAGGTTTTTATTTGAGGATTTCATGAAAAATTTATTTATGAGAAAAATCCTCGTGCATTTTAGAGACCAATCGCGCTGTCAGCAGTATGGAATTACGAATAACGACAAGACGTAACTTGAGTCCCTTGCAGCAATGAATTTCGTGGACCTTGATCCAAGTTACTGACGATCAGGTAGGATAAGGAACATCAACGTGTAAATTTATGCAAGTATAAAAAAAATTACTTATTTAGTGTAATTTTGTTTATCTTTCAAAAAACTTTCAAATCTCTGTATTACATTAAACGCATTTATACTATTGTTAAGAAGTTCCATAGTCTGGAGTGGCCGCGGTAGCCGAATGGTATAGGTATCGGACTGTGGCTTGCTTTGTCACAGGTTCGAGCCCAGTACCACTAAAGACCCGCCGTGTAGGGCAGCGATGCACGTTAAATCTGTCGAGAGCTGAAACGTCCTCCCGTTGGTGTGGTATGGTAGTTAGGAGAGGGGGGGTGCCAGCTCAGGTGTCGTCCATGTCACTTGACCATGGTTCAAAATTACGTGGTCCGTCGCCAAAAGCCCTCGTGTAGCTGAACAGTGCGACGTTAACATTCAATCAATCAATCAATCCTATTTTATGGAAATTAAGAGAACTCTTATGGTAAGTACTTAAATCTGTCAAAGCTCAACGTTCTCCTGTCGGTGTGCTGTGGTGCGGTAGTTAGGAGAGGGAGGTGCCAGCTCAGGTGTCGTCCTCGTCCCTTGACCGAGGTTCAAAATTTTGAATTCCATCACTAATAATCCTCGTGTTGCTTTACATTTCGATGTTAATGCAACCCTCTCACTCACACAAACACTTCTCTGCGCAGTTGTTAGTTTTTCTGGTGTTTTTTACAGGATTAAGATTGTTTTTAAAACGTTTGCATTTAATAGAACATCGGGATGATGGATTTCGATGGAAAGAGATTAGAGTAGTTGGGGAGACTGAAAGAAGACTAATCCGAAGAGTAGGTGGCAAGAAAATGCAATGTATTCCAAAATATGGCTTAAAAATTATGGAACCAGTTACAAGAGAGCGAAATGATATCAACCAATTACAAGGTACCAGAGAGCAAACATCACCCAACCTTAAAATTCAAATCTTATTTAAATTCTTTTCATTGCCATAGCCCAAACTTTCTCAAGCGTTACCCTCCATTTCGCCTAAGCTAAATGATGTTGAATTAACTATATAATTGAAATAACTCTACAACTCAAGTATGAAATAACAATTCAAAGCAAGTATAGTTGGCGTCGGTTTGCATATTTCGAGGTCATTAAATGCTGTCCTCATGAATGATTAAAAACTTAATAGCCGAACAATCTCCTTGCTCTTTTGGAAACGCTATACATACAGTCTAGATAATAGATACGGAAATTTTTAAAAGTGGATAAAATTTGACTGTTAAAAAAAATATGGCGCACAGTATTTATAGCCATAAAAGACTGAGAACAGTTTCGAGGACTTAGAACCAGTTTTGTGGCTAGCCAAGCTTCCGCTATCCACTTATAGTACTGAGAAATATAATGGATGTATATTGTATATTCTGAAGCCATTATTATTAAAAATGTTACTGTTACGTACCTATAAAAGCAATCGATAAAAGTGCGCATGTGGGTGTGTGCGTCTTTGTACATATTTACAATAAGGTAGCACACGTTTAATTAAATTTTTTCGGAAAGATTCTGACAATAAGCACTAAGTCAATATTCATACTATAAGCACATAATAAATGTAGCTAAATGTTGGCCAAGGTAGTTTAGTGTGGTATGATCTTGAGTTTCCTGACCGGGGATGTTCCAATCTTAGTTGATTCTGGTTTTAATTAACATCAGTTGAGCTTATTATAACGGGGCTATTACACATTAAATACAATACAATCTCAAAGTTTGCAAGTGGTTATAGTTGCAAGGGAGTGGGTCACTCCTTCACAGGTAATGTCCTCATTTGACAATAGTTGGAAATTATGAGATCCTCTGTCAATAATCTAACTGCTCTAGAGTGAGGAAAGTTCATTAATAATAACACAAAGTATATTTTATACAAAATAATATAATTATAGTAATATATATATATATATATATATATATATATATATATATAAAAGAGGACTATTGCAAATTCAACCGTAGGAATAGCAAAGAGTTCTGATTCAGATATGTAAGACTTTATACATATAAGTATTTTTTTTAGATAATTATCTAAAACAGTGGTCCCCATCCCCCAGGCCGCTACTAGTCCGGGTATCAAATGGTACCCCGGGCTGCCCAAGGAACATTAAATTATTTCTATTTTATTTGCTTTGGTGTATTTATCTCAGGTTTGTGTGACGTTCCATGGAAATCACTTTATATTCATTTTTTAGGTGAGTGAGGGAGTGAATATGTTCTGTTCACTGTTAATCTACACGAGGGCTTTTGGTGACGGATCTCGTAATTTTGAGCCATGGTCAAGTGACGAGGACGACATCTGGGATGGCACCCACTCTCCTAAGTACCACACCACACCAACGGGAAGACGTTTGAGCTCTCGACAGATTAAATGTACATCGCTCCCCTACACGGCGGGTCTTTAGTGGTACGGGGCTCGAACTCATGACATACCTGCCATGATCCGATAGCTTGACCACTGGGCTACCGCAACCCCTCATTTTTTAGGGTAAAAGTATTTTATTTTGAAGGAATATTTAAATAAAATTAAATTACCAAAGTAAATTCAAAACAATCAACACGCCCCCACCTCAGCGGGCCGGGGTAAAATTACCCCAACCACGTTTACCACTCCGTGGCGATAAAAAGGTTGTGTGTGTGTGAAGTACTGATCTAAGAGACTAAAAGCAATTATATAATGACAGAGTCATTTTTTGTAAATATAGAAACGAAGTCATTGAATTCAGTTTCTTTTACAGCAAAAAAATACATAATTCTGAAAAGGTTAATTTAATTTTCAATTTTTCTAGGTAAATTCCATATTATGCAGAATATTTTAAAAGAAAACCGATCAAACAAATTGTTATTTGAAGAGAAAGGAACACATATATAATATAAATCAAAAGACTTTTAGTTGCATCCTGTGCGTTTATAAACCGAATGTGTTAGGTCTTTGAAAGAAAGTTTTCAAAATCTGGTTAGGTTTTAATTAATCATTAGGAAACATGTAATAAAAACACAATACAATTCTGAGAGAATTGTTTCGCAACAGTGCGTTGCAAGTATTTTAATTGTGTGTAATTGCTCTGAATTTAACACATGTGTTAGATACACAATTATTTACAAAGTACATTATGAATAAATCTAAAAATGAATATTCTGGTTTAACTTTTGCTTTTATTTCATATCTGAAAGTTTAAGAGCGTAAGCTTCAACAGGTAATAGTAAGGTCTATTAAAGATTTTTATTATTTTTATTATATTTTTATTTATTTTTATTAAACTTAATTATTTATAACTTTTTTTATTATTATATTATTTTTTACTTTTTCTTTTTTACTAATTATTAACTTATCTTAAAATATAATATTAAGTACAATTTCTCTAAGTAAGAAATTTTATATTTTTATTCTCGTAAAAAATGTATATTTAATCCCAACAACTTTATTTTTATACAGAAAGAGTTGTCAGCACGTCTAATGGCATTTTCTTTTCAGTGCAAAGCTGAATCATTGAGTTCAAAATTTAGGGTAACCGAAATCATACTAGAAAGTTCAGTAAACTTACGAAATTCGAAAGACTCGTCTAATATTTTTTTAAAAAAAAATAATTCAAGCTTTTGATAGATTGCTCTGTTATTTTATATTTTAAAATAAACTTTAAATTATAAATCAGGATTTTCAACAAAATATTTCCTCCAACGCTGATAATGGCAATGAATGAACTCAAAACCGAAAAAATAAACACAATAAAAATAAACTTCACAAACTGTACGAATTCCGAATCTTTGCGAATTATTTTCTTTGGAGCTGACAATGACAAATCAACCAGCAAATGTAAAGTATCCGAAACAACGCATGAGTGAAAAATGAGTTGGGTAAAGAACCGAGAACGAAATCAAATTTCCGGGTCCATTTACACCTGACTACCAGCGGACAATTACCCTAGCCTGTATTTCGTCAGCAGATTCTTATAAAGGGAACCATCTCCTAGAAAACAACAAAAAAAAACTTATAAAATAAAAAACAGAATCACTACAGGAAGAAGAAAATCAAACTTAAGAATTCGAAAAGTGAAATTTGTTTGTTGATTCTCAACAAAGGCAGCACCAACCGAGCTTGAACGAGACTTTAGCAAAGTAGTTCCTGAAGCCAGGGGCAGTAGTATGCCAGCATGTTATCAAGATGATTTCAATTTAATTAAGAGACAAGGAAGAAACTTACTGCTGTTTGATCTTGTTACGATTACGATCAAGGAGATGAACTCGAAGCTGGGGTGAAATGCTAAAAAGCTTTACTCGATGTTATTGTTCGTTAAAAACCAGCGATTGAAAATTATTATATTTTTGTTTGCACATGTGTTGTTTTCTCATTTTGTATATCTGGGAATCAACAAGTCATGAGGTTCCTAGGTTATTAACCCACTACAATATTACAATTTTTTTCGGCTTCGATTCTTTTCATTTGAATTACTAAGAAGAAAAGAATATTCGATTTGTGTGCGGAATATTCATTACTTCAGTTTTATTATTATCGGTAACTTGATCTGGCAGAGTAATTAATTGGTTCATTTAAACTTACGATAAGTTTACTTAAGTTAAAGAGCAAAGTTGATACCGATAATTTATACAGAGTTCAAATGTCACTTGAATTTAGAACGATTAGAATACTGTAAAATAAAATATTTTTTGTTGCAATTTTAGCTTACCTGTGTATAACGCGCACTTTAAGCACAAAAAATAAGATCGAAATTTACGGGTACGCGTTAAGCTGCATTCACACCAAGGCTGTCAGTGTCGAGCGTTGAGCGTCTAGCCAATCAAAGATTTCATCTTGCCCGAAATGAAGTCTCTGATTGGCTAGACGCTCGATGCTGACAGTCTTGGTGTGAATTCAGCTTTATACCCGGGTATAAAAATGATAGCTTCCAAAATAAAAATGCGACCATGGTAGCCTAGTGATCAAGGCAACGGTCTCGTGACCAGTCTGTGATCAGCTTGAACCTAATACCGCTGAAGACCCGCTGCGCAAAAGGGGGCCGATGCACGTTAAATATGTCGAGGCTCAAACATCCTCCTGTTGGCGTGGTGTGGAAGTAAGGAGAGTTCTAAAAATGCTCTTAGATGCTTAATTTTTAAGAATAATTAGTTGTAGGGGAATTTAGCATGTGTATGTGTGTGTTTATTTTGATAAATAGTTAAAAAGGAAAAGAAGTCACGCGCGCACGCAGTGTTTTTAAAAACATCATATTTAGATGTACAGAATTTTCACTTTAAAGAATTATTATTTAATTCTTTAAATCATACAATTTTCTTGAAAATCTTAGCTTTATAATTTTCTTGAAAATTAAAGTACCATTTTTAAAACTTTTTTTTATCACAGACTTTGTACAATATTTGTAATAGAATCGAGACATATGTTTTGTAACTTTCTTGATTTCCAAGACACAGAGTTAGTTTAAATTTTAAAACATTAAGTGTTTTCTTTAACATAATAGACTTCTTATTTCATAAAAAGTGCGTTACGTTACGTGCCCAATACCCGTCACGTTGCTATAAAGCAACACGAAGGGTATTGGGGACGCTCCTCACAATTTTTAATCTCGGTCAAATGACGAGGACGGCCTCACTCTCCAACATTCCAACGACAGAACTTTGAACCTCGACTGAATTAAAGTGCAATAGTCCTTGTACACATTGAATCTTCGTTGACATCAGGACTCGGAGTGAGTGAATGTTGGGTTTTATGGCGCAAGAGCCAAATTTGTCTGTACTGCATCAGAACTCGGAAACGACGATCGACAGAAGCAAAACCAGTCACAAGTTCATGACCTTGTAAAAAAGTGTGAAAGAAGGATTTATAATGGAAAATCAGTTTTCTCAAAGATTAAAAATTGTTTCCAATACTCAGGTATTTTATTTGAAATGCACAATTCGATTTTTTTTAAAAAAAAAAAAAAAAAGTGCTTAGTGTCCGAATAGTTCTTATAATAATCTCAAGTTTCGAAGAAAGAAAATAGATAAAGAATCTCCCCGGTTTAAATTATTTATCAATCTTCTGAATTAATAGTTTTATTTAAAGCAGCTATAAAAATTTTTTTCAATCCAATTTCATCAGAAATATTTAATTTTTCAAAACTAAAAATGAGCTCTAGTTCATTTTACGTTTAAATATTAAAACAAAAGGTTTCTTTTAAATCGTAATGGATATTTTATTCCTTTATAGTTGGATAAAATTGGTAAACAAGTATTTTCTTCCGTAATTTTTTTACAAGATGCATTGAAATACAGCCACTCGATATAAAAATGAGAGTATCAAAAGAAAAATATTATCTAATGGTTCGTTATTTATCATAGAAATAAAAAAAGAAGGGAAGGAGAAAAGAATATAAATCATAAACTTCACTTTCATATTTCTTAGATAGGAGTCGATGGCCTCTTTTTCTGTTCGGAAATATTTTTCACGAAAATGACAAGTACAAAACAATCAAACAAATTTACAATAAAAACTCTTTAAAACATCATCGTTCACAAAGCAGCGGGGTTTCTTTTCTTTGCAAAGAGAATTTACTTTTTTTCATATTAGAATGAGCCTTGTCAACCAGTTTAAAATAACAAAGAAATGCCGTGACCAATAAAGCTACTAAAGCATGCAGAGCGCTATTGTCTATATGAACTGATGAAATTGCCAGAGTAAGTAAGTACTTATTACTTACGACTTTGTCGTTTAAGATCATCCAAGAATGTCTTCATGCGAAGTCAATAAGAAACATACTAGTTAGAGATCTACTCACTATGACTAAGTTAAGTCTAAGGAATTCATATTACTGTTATTTGTGAAACAAAAATGATCGATTTTACTCCTGAAAACAATAATGCTAATTCCATTCTTTGAAAAATTTCTAGACGATGGAAAGATTTACCATACTGTGACACCCAGAATGTTACCATTCTTTCTGGTTGTCACAGTATGATCGATTAGACTTCATATAGTTTTGAAAATTGTGGAAAGTTTTTTAAATTATAGATATTTTAGTGATTTTTATCAAAATGGGATTTGTTAGACTTTCTATGTTTACATCAACAAAAGTTTCACCCTTAAATTTTAAATAAATATATAAAATTTATGAGCTAAGAATTATATTTGTGTGAATTAGATATGTTTTTAAATAAATATCTATTCTCTTTACTGTAAAAATTTCTTATTCCAAAAACTTATAATTTGATCAAATAAGAAAAAGAGTTAAATTTTCTTACCTAATTTAAATTTCATTATGAATATTTTCTTACAAAAACTATTGATTCAGTTGAAAATTTTTATAGGCTTCACCTTTTACGTAATATTATTTACATTGTACGACATAATAATTCAGTAAAAATTGGTATGCAAATCCAAATTTCTCATTAATGTAGTTTTAAAACTCATTAGTGTTTCCATTAAGAAGTTATGGGGGAATTATCAAATAGGGTACTTCTCCATTTCGCCAGTGTTGAAGATAAAATCGCCAAAAATTATACAATCGACGCCAAAAGTAGTATGACCGCTGGTAACCTTTTACCACCCCATTTTCAAAACAAATCGTGGTCTTTTCTTATCATTAACGAGGATCTTATAAACTATGGGTCGGGGCTACCTTCTGCTGTGACGTGCCAAAGTAATTTACCAATATAATTCAGGAAAATATTTGAAACAATTCGATTCCCCTGACTATGAATATAGATACAGGGAACAGAGGTCGAAGATACATATTTACTGTTTTATTATTTTTTTAAATTTTGCATCATTTAATGATATTTTTATTGACATAAAAATATACATAAAACAAACCATTCCTTCAACATAAATAAAAAATTAAAATTTTACATATCTTTTGTGTTATGTATCTCTTCTAAACATATCTATTAAATAAAAAATAAACAATACCAAATATAAGTATTCCTGCAATATAGCTAAATAAAAAATAAACGTTTAATGCGAACTTTGTCCTTTCACCACTCTACATCTTGTCACAATATTAGAAGTATAATTTTTGACTTTCTATTTGACACGATTCTCTATAAGTTCAGTTGTTAGACTACTTCTCTTTGTTAAGAATATTTTTCATATGAGAAAAGACTTGTCTATATATATATAGATAGATATGTAGAACCAAAAGCGGAGTTCAGAGTGCATGCAATTTTCATTAAACATAAAATCTCTTCAACAATTTAAAATAGCTGTCGATTTATCGTTATAGTTATTTTTCAAATTTTTCGTAATTCCGTAAATTTTATTTTCTATAATTGTGACATGTTAATTCGGTAAACTCCACATTTCAAAATTATCAACTTCCTTCCAGTAAAAAATTGAAAATTTTGTAGTGTGATGTAGTGTCGCTTAAAATTGTACCACGTGTCAAAGATTCCCGACACATGTTTCAAACTGATAAATAATACTTTTTTAAAGGTTTTAAAGTTGATGATAAAAAAACTAAAATTGCGCTTGAGAGTCATTGAAACTATTTAAGCTAAGGATCTTCAAACTTTCACGCTCGAGGGCCGAATTAATAAATTTACAATGATCCGTGAGCTACATCAATAAATTCACAGTGATCCGCGGGACACACGACTGTAAAAAAAATATTGCAGTCAGGAAATTTACATTAAAAAAAAAGTTTTGTTTTCCAAGACTACAATTGATTCTAAGAGAAGATGTATTTACAAATTTGTATATATATATTGGTTTAAAAAAGTTAAATGGAAGTCGAATTAAAATACTTTGCAAACCTTCTAAGAATAAGAGTCCACCTCTTTTTTTACGAAAATTTCTGAGACTTTATGCATGGTCAGATTTTTTTTATGTTTAAAATTATTTAAAATATAATTAAATTTTTGAAAAATTTGTCATTAACAGAAAGCTTTTGTTTCAAATGGATATCAAACACATCAGTAAAACGTTTTAAATATCAAGAATAACAGAAGAAATAGCGTTTTTACGACAAAACGTGTTTTTAACAATTTTTTACGTTTAGACATAGTTCTGTGGAATGAGAGCACAGTATTTTTTGTTTTCATGAGACAACAAATTACAAAAAGAAAGGCCTATTTTTTTTCATGGGTATTTCGTTATGAGACTTGCATTTTTCCTAACACAGTGAAAAATTATTTGCATGTGACCTTTGAACAACACGACATAGGAACTTGTCATCATCATATCGCGTTTCAGCTTCACTGACCTTCGAAAGCATCCGCTATGAATAAATATTTGATGTTTGGATAAAATAGACTTGAATTCCAAAGATCTAAAATTATGCTTCGAGTTGCTTTTGTTTCTGATGTCTGTTTCTATGACACAGAAATATCAAAACAGCCTTAATATGTATGCATTTTTCAGTGCCTTTTCTCCCTACCTGACGGTATTCGATTTCCTAGCAAGTTGACTAACTCCACCATGAGTACAAATTACTTACGTAGTTCAACTAAGTTATATTGCATGATAGCAAAAAAAAAATTTGTAAATGTTAAATTTAAAATTTGTTATATTTCTATACCATATGATATGCTTTATAATATAATATAATAATTAATTGATTGATTGGTTTAAATTAAAGTCACAATTTGAAGCTATACAATTGGTGACAGACCTAGGTACGGTATTACCCGGAACTTACGCGATAGGTGGGACTGAGCAATAACCGCGTAAGTCAAGGTATAATTTCGCATATAAATTCTTTTTATTTGCGGAAGCACGAAAGAAAAAAATTATAATTTAGAAAAATTTTCATTAAAATCTTTGATAACACAAATACAAAATCGCACTTTGATGTAGAAGGTTTCATAAAATCTAACTAAGTCCTTCCGGCTCAAAGGGGTTTTTTTTCTCCCGCAAAATTACCTCGTAGCTTGCTAATAATTTTTTTCATTCCTTGTTTTGCTGAAAAAATATGCAAATCGTTATAGTCTATATTTTCTAAAGTTTGTAATCCCTTTTCAATTATAAACAGAGTCCTGTCATATTTCCAGGGGCTGTGGTATCCCAGTGGTCAAGGTATCAGATCATGGCAGGCATGTCATGAGTTCGAGCCCAGTACCACTAAAGACCCGCCGTGTAGGGCAGCGATGCACGTTAAATCTGTCCAGAGCTGAAACGTTCTCCCGTTGGTGTGGTGTGGTAGTTAGGAGAGGGGGTGCCAGCTCAGGCTTCGTCCACGTCACTTGATCATGGTTCAAAATTACATGGTCCGTTGCCAAAAGCCTTCGTGTAGCTGAACAGTCCGACGTTAATATTCACTTGCTCACTGTCATATTTCCAACCGTCATTTGTTCTTCAGATTGAATTGGGTCTAAAGACTCAAGTTCTGTAATGCCTTGCACTTGCTGATGAATTTCTATGAGCTCATCAATTGTCAGCTCTTGATTGTGGTAATCCAGCAGTTCTTGAATGTCATCACAATCCACTTCTAAATTTATTTGCCAGGCAAGCGACAACTTCTTCAGCCACATTATCCCTTTTACTAATTTTGTTTTTTAAACAAAAGACGGATCGATGAGATTTGAAAATCGCGTAACTCTTGGCCCTGGCTCGCGTAAGTCGCGGTAGCGTACAAGATATTACTGTATACTTATTAAATATATATTTATCTAAGTATACTTATCTCAAACCGATAGATTTTAAAAACCATAATAAAATAAAAAATTATAATTTATCATTATATCAAATGAATTAAACAAGCATATTTGAGAATACCTAGCTAATCTTAAATAAAAAGTATTTTCAGTCAGTTTTTGCGAAAATTTCCCATACTTTGAATAGATTACGTCACATCAAATATGAATTGAAAATTTGTAACAAACGTTTATTTCAAATAAACATTTGAAAACCACATTTAAGGAAAAACCGACAAATAACGAATCTGTTGTATATTTTGAAAAATATTCAGTTGTTTTGAAATCAATATATTACCAAAAGGTAATATAAAAATTACAATAAATAATTTAATTTTACACATATTTGGATATCAGCAGTTACTGACAAACTCCGAGATTTTACGGTAACTATTGATCTTTAATGAAAATATTGATTCATTGATTGCTTATTAAAATCGTACTTAGAAGCAACATGATGGCTATTGGTGACAGACTGCAGAGAACATACTTCTCGTCCACGAACTACTTGAAAATCGTTAGGAGTATTCATAAGACAGGTTTTTCATTTCACTTCTCATTGCGTAAACATGAGATCTCAGTCAAAATCGAGCGAAGGAAACAGGAAACAAAAAGACACCCGAACTACCTGAAATAAGTTAAAACACGTCTTGCGGAGACAAGGTTCGTGGGATCAATCATACGGTGCATTTGAAAGTTAATATAATTGGTGTGTAGAGTCCCCGTAGTGCCACAGATAGACAACGAGAGAGCTCGCTAAGTTACCGATTAGAACAAAAGGCTTAGTGTCTAACAGTGGTTGTTACTTTCCTTTAATCGCGTGGACAAGCGTGAGCATTGACCTTTGCTAAGTTCAAATCCTAGTAGAATTTTTGAAAACCAATGTTCTACTTGCTCCTGACGTTTACTTATTGTTGACTGGAACTAAAGACAACGGTAAATCTTGTGGCGGGAATTTTATTTGATTGTTTCACTTAATCCCTCATAGGATAGGTAACGGTTGGTAGACTTCCGGCTACAATTTTACATTGGATTTAAACGGGAGATTTTGCCATCTCACGTTTCAATTTATATTTTGTGTTTAACGATGCATAAAGTGATGGTATTGAACTTGCACAGGCTGATTGTAAATCTGTAAAATGAATATTGGTTTGAATAGTTTCCTTCCGCATGCATATACAACTTTACTAATCCATAGCAAATTACTTTACTGGTTATTAAAAGATTTAACATCCACCTTAAGCTTTTTTAACTTTTTCTTTGACATATTAAGCACTTAGAAATCTAATGGATTAATAGCCAGTGTTTGAAAACAGACCAAATTTCAGACGTGCGCATACCAAAATACAAAAATAGCAATGTTTTTATTCTTGGTCGAACTGAAAGATGGTCAGCATCTTATTTCCTCCCCCACAACGAAATTAATACCTTTTCATTTGTATGTAACTGTAATAATTGGAGTACCTGCTCTTCATGTAGGTTAAATTTTAAAAAAAAATTCTTTTACCAAGCATAACACTTTTAATATGGTTCAAACCCGGTACATGGTGATGTATCCAAAAATTTTAAACATTTTCTAAATAAGTGCTTACTTTAAATTAATTTTCAGCGAACTTAAATTTATGGTCAAATGAAAGAATAATTTAACAGCAACATATATTTGAATCTAAAAAAGAAAATTAATATGCTAAAAAGATAAATAGAAATGAACGAATTATATTAAATATAAATACTTACTATAACAGAAAAATAATAATATAATTTTTTTTATATAAATAAGGAGCACTATTATAATTATATAAATTTTTTATATGAATAAGGAGCACTATTTTCAAATACCGTATTTATTCGAATCCAAGCCGCACCCCAAATTCTCAACAAGTTTTTGTAAAAAATGAAAAATGGTGTGAAATGGTTTGATAAGGTATCCAATCTTACAAAATTAATATAAATTTGAGATAAAAACTAATAATAAGTGAAAAATGCTATTTTACCAGTACTATAAAGTTTTAAATGCATGCATGAATATGTAATTGCTCTAATTGCCCCATCCAACGAAATTTACCCCTTCCTCAAGCCTCACTCAATTCTCAGTACCATTAATACTGGAAAAAAGTGCAGCTTAGATCGATCTGTTAATGGCAATTAGCATGCGTTTAGTACCACTTTCTTTCTATTATACTGCTATCTAGATTTTTCAATTATTTTGTTACACGGATTAAAATCTGAAATTTGTCGATCAATAAAGAAAAGCAAAAAGCTTTTATCAACAGAAGGAAATTTTATTATACATGTTGAGGTGCGGGAACTTCCTACTTTAAACATGTTGCAGTGATGTTTGCAGGGAGGGGAGGGGTGCAGAGAGGGGAGGGGTGGAAGGGATGGAGTGGGTATTTGTGTTTGCGCCCGTCTCAGTCTCAAACATGTTGTGGGTCGGAGCAGCAGCGCGCTTTTGCAATGGAGGCGTATTTATCTGATTGTCGGTCGGTGATTACAGTGCAACGTGCCTTTCATCGTCACTTCGATATTCCGCCACGAGGTCCTATTCCTGATCGGAAATGTGTTTAAATGTAGATGGATGCCTTTAGAGAGAAACGGGGAAAGTCTCCAAAGAAAGGAAATTACCTCCGAAGACCGTTAGAACACCTCAAAATGTGGAGCGAGTTCGTGTGTCAATTCAGACCGGTATGTGACAATGATCCAAAAATTCTTCTTACGTAATCTTAACGTGTAGTTACAACAAGATGGGGCCACAGCCTACACCTCCAGGGTTTCCATGGGTGTTTTAAGAGCAGCTTTCCTCGAATAACTGATCTTCCTGCGAAGAGACGTAAATTGGCCCGCGTGATAACCTGATTTATCCCCTCCTGATTACTTCCCGTGGGCTTATCTCAAGTCCCTTGCTTACAAAGAACGCTCCAAAACCCTGCAAGACTTAAGGTACAACAACCGAGCCCAAATTGGCAATATCCTGGTCGATATACTTGAAAAGATGACACAAAGCTTTCAAAGTCGACTACATCAGTGTATTGATAATAGGGGGCGACATTTAACAATCATTGTGTTTAAAACTGTGTGAATTAAAAGTTCCAATGTTTTGTGGTAGGCGGAATGTAACAATAAAGTCAAATGAAACATGTAATGTATTTTATTGCATTTTCAAAACAGGAAGTTCCCACGCCCCATCCTGTAGCTTTAGCTTTTTTTGGTCAAACGGTCATGCCATGCGGATGGCAGCAGTCAAGAAGGGCACCTGAAGGTGTAATCTCGTTGATTAGTCAAAACTAAAGTTAAAAACTATACGAAAGAGATAAATAAATTTAGTTTCAGATTACTGAAAAACGTAAAATAAGTTTAATTTTACACGAATTACATCAAAAGTTCAAGCATAGAAATGCAAACAAAAAATCGTATTGCCAAACCTAAAATGCAACTGTTGAAATAATATATTTTTAAAGATTATTCATTAAAAAATAATTGCGAACAAATAAACGAATAAGTATAGCGATAAATAAATATAATAATAGTGAATATATGTAAATATTGAATTTTAAAAAAAGTCTAAAGAGGATCTAGAAATATTTCGATGTATAAACCATCATCCCGCAATATTTCAAGTGTCTGCGTCTTTACATTTTTTGCTACATCGCACACACAGATAAGCCTCTTTTTTTTACTAACATAGATTACAAATCAGATCAGGTCATACTGTTGACATTAATTGAAGGGATAAATGTAATTTTTTTCAAAGGTCATATATATGTAAATAAGCATAGAGTTTTGTTTTATAAAAAATGTACTGGACAATTTGACTTGAATTTAATTTTTCAAAAAGACATAGCGAAAATGTGATAAAGGCTATCAATTCAGTTTTTTTTCAAGTGTTTACTTGAATAAAGTCTTGTATTCCTAGCATGTTGTTAAGCTCGCTTTGTGCAATGAATACATTAATCATGAAGTAAAACATAATGTTTAAAAAAGGACTACTTACCTTGTAAAATTATAGATACGTTATGTATAGTTTTCTTAAATCACATACAAACAAAACAAGTTAAAATTTACTTAAAACTGTATAAAAAAGTCATCAGACCTTTTAACAAAATCTGATAGTAATTACAATACTCTGAAGAGTTTGTGAACTAGTTCCAAGTGACTCATCTTTAGAAGACTCTCGACAACAAATACTACCGGTAAAGGATATCAAAAAACTTCATTCTCGTTTTGTAAAGATCTTTCTTTCCAGACAGTGTAAACAATAATTAAACTTGGTGAATGATGATGTGGTGATATCTATTCTTTTTCTGTTGTTTTCGATGTCTTGATATACATTTCTGTAACTTATGTTGTAATTTAAAGGCTCGTTTAAAAGACTTGCTGTACAGTAATGTTATGAATTTCTCGAAAAACTTCAGTTATTTTTTTCCGCGCCACGATCGCTTCCTTAAACAAGCTATTTATTTGTTATATGTTTAACTTAAGTCTCTTACACAAGACTAGACCTATTGATCTTTTTTTTTAAGAGAGCTCACATGTTTGTTCAAGGTTTTCGAATGAAATACAAACTGCGTATTTTAAAATCACAAAAAAGAGACCTTTTAGGGCTCCTAAATTATCCTGATGAGGATGCAAAGATGCAGCGATGCCCGTTAAATCTGTCGAGAGCTGAAACGTCCTCCCGTTGGTGTGGTGTGCTAGTTAGGAGAGGGGGGTGCCAGCTCAGGTGTCATCCAGTTCACTTGACCATGGTTCAAAATTACGTGGTCCGTCGCCAAAAGCCCTCGCGTAGTTGAACAGTGCGACGTTAATATTCAATCAATCAATCAATCGAGGATGCAAAGATATTTTACAAATAAGAATTGTTATAATGGTACAAAACCATTAAATATTCCACAACAATATAATATCAACCGAAATAATAATTCAATTTAAATATAATGAATTTTTCAATATATAGCTAAATTAGTTATGTAAAAAATTTTAAGTAATAATAGCTTAAATGTGTTCTTTTTGCCACAAAATCTGAATACAAAAATAATAGATATGATATATATAATTCAAACAGTATTAGCATAGAAACTTCTTTGATTCTAAAAATGGATAAAATTAGTGCTACGATACACAGAATAGCAAATAAATTGTCAAACCCCAGTTTAAATTTCTTTAAATTTCAATTCTACAGTAATTAACAATAACTTCCAATTAAATCCAATAACCAAAGCTTATCATTATTGTCATTGAGTTTAACAATAGGTTATATACTTTTTATAAAAAAAATGAACTTTTGACTGAGGATTGAGTTGGTAAAAAATTGCGGTAGCATCCATATTTTAGTGCATGAATAAGTTTATTTTAAGAAATTGAAAATTGTGTATCTTTATTTCAAATAACATCAATTAAAATTTTTGTGGGACTTTTGTCTAAATAATTAATGCTTAAATATGTATGTAAATATGTTTATTTATATTTAAATACTTACGAACAATATTACCTATACAAATGTAAAAGATCATCTATTTATCTACCTGTATGTGTGTGTAATAGTTTAAATTAACTTGAAACATTTTTAACTTGTAATATTACATTTTGTTGAATGGAATTAATTAACTTGTTTCGATGGTTGAGGGACGAGTAGACTTGAAGTAAAGAGCCCAAAGAATGCCAAGAAAACATTATCTAAAATATCATATTGCTCCCCCTCACACTACTTAAACTGCTGCCTTGCCAAACACCCATTTACAAGTTGTAACATCAAATTTGACTCTTGAGACTACATTACTTTTTTCCAATTCTGTATCTTTTAATCGTGTTTGCCTGAACGAATTTGAGACATTTCATCTTGTTTGCTTGTTCACAATGGCTTTGGGCTTTCTGAGGCCATATGATGCATAGAGCTCTCAAAGAGAGAGAGAGGCTTTGAAAAATTTCTTGATTAAGATCAGCTGCAATTTTCTGAGCTGTTACCGTTTTGTATTTCACAATCTGTTCCGCCCGATCATTTACCATACGGTGACAACCACAATTTGTCCTTTCAGATCCAATCTTCTGTCTAACATTCCAGTTTTGATACACTTTTGTGGCTGCTCGTGAACATTTCACAAATATGGCGGATTTCTTTATACTTGCTTCATGCATCCAAGATCTTAATGTTATCTCGCATTGAAAATTCGTCAAATGACGTTTTTTCCCAAGTATTCACGAACAGTTTTTGTACTAATGTCTCAGGAACTCACCTATCTTTTTTAATTCAACTTAGTCCTTCAGCTGCAATAGAGTTCCTTTGCATAAAACCTTCAGGTGGTCAGTATAAAGTGACCACCCAAAATTGAATTTTTTATATATACTTTATAATAATATTATATATGGCAGATTAACTTAACTATTATATATATATATATATATATATATATATATATATATATATATAATTTAAAAATATATATATATATATAATTTAAAAACCTGTTTTGTTGCAAAGATTCTCATTAAAAAGTTTTATGCATAATAAATAGCATTTAATCATTTAAATTTTCAGCATTTAAGGATGGAAAATGCTTGTAAATACAGAATACTATATTTTCAGAAAATAAGATTTTCTCTTACTTCAAAAAATCATCAGATGAACCTTCATAAATACATAATTAAAGTATTCTAGGGAACTGATTACAATCTACGTGTATTGTTAAATTACGCAAATATTTTTTTAAAATGTGTTAATTATTTATCTGCAATTAAATTAAATTACAAAAATTTCCGTTCTCTAATGATTTCAAATCGAATGAACTTAATAAGAAAACTTATATCATAGAATGTATATTGATCCTGCCTACTTCTAATACTAAGTTCATCAAAAAAAATTCTGGAAATTGCTCTTGTTAAATCCAAAGAATATTTGAAATTACTACAAAAATCTAAATAATTTAAATTGTTTGACTGATTTGTATACTTTTTGTACACAGTTGGATTATTAATAATACACATGAAGATAATTTAATGAAATGAAAATCAATGAAACTTGAAGAGTTTGCACAACTTTTTTTCATCTTATTTTCCAATTTGTTGGGAATATTATAAGCTACAAATAAAGCAAAAAATTACAAAAGACAAATAAAATCAGAAATATAATCGCTATTACTTGAAATACGAATTCATACAAATGATTTTCGGTATTCTATGTCTAAAGTCGAGAAATTTGGCAGATAAAATCCACTAAATGTTTTATAATGGTAAATTATTTATTTTAGGAAATTTTGAACTAATTGCTAAGAAAACTGTTGTCATTATTGTTTCATAACATTAAGATCTTTAAAAAAAACATTTTATTAGCAACGATTTTTTTTTTTTTTTGCTGTGCTTAAAAGTTAGAGAAGACCATTTCAGGACAGACTCAAAATAAAAAGCAAAGTCATTTCTCAAAAAAAGTATTTATTTCCTTAAAGTATCCAACTACACAATCAGCATAATCAGGATGGACCGAGCCTAAGTAACACAATAAAAGTAATTTTATAAATAAAAAAACCACTTTTTAAATAAAAAAATTAAATCCTTTGATCTAGGTGTGATAATCTTGCTAATTTAAAATAAAAGTAATTTGTAATCAACAATTAATGTACGAAAAATGAAATTAAAATTTTATCTTAATTGAAAAATAACCAGAACTATATGTTTGAAAGAATGTAGAATTTAATGTTTCGCAACCAGAGCCCTAAATGGGTTCACAGACATATTAAAAATATCAAGCTCTTCAGAAAACCTGTCAAAAATTTTTTTTAAACTTTAACTACGAGAAAATATCTGCGTCATTGCATCTGAATAACCTTTCCTGAAATAAGGAATAGTTTCTCAAATTTCTCACTAGTACGGAAAAATGAATGCTGCTTAAAATATCAATGCAGACAATCATATTATTGATGACTATAAAAAAAGAGAACAAAGATCTTGACTTGATTTCAAACTTGGAATATCAAAAACTTTGAGTAGTAAGAGGCGTATAAATTCCCCGAATAAAAAAAAATGGTTATCTATAAAATAAGAGTACACCCAACTCTCTTTTTACTCTTTAGATATGTTCCTTAGAAAACAGTGCAAGAAAATTGCTTAAAAAAATACCCGTGACATATGGTAAATTTGGGGACATGTTCCAGAATTTAAAAAATATCTTGCAAGATGAAAAATCTCTAAATAATTCCCCGAAAACAACGTGCAAAAAAGGAATAAAATCCATGTTACATATTTATAAAACAAAACAATTCGTTTTTGCTACAAATAAAACTAAAATTAATGCACAGTGAAAATTCAGTATATAAGCGTATATGTTACCGGCAAAGTATGAAATCCGGCATTCTATAGAATGCCTAAAATTAGCCGGCAATGTGTGAAATGATTCTTATTTCACACATTGCCAAGGCACTCTATATAATGCCTAATGAGAAACCGGAAAAGCATGAAATACATCCCCGATTCGTTTCGAATATTGTGTGACAAAACACTGGACTTTCAACGCGTGCCTCAGGCTCAGAATTTGTCAGTTGCACATACTGGTTTGTTCGGGAGCGTCAAAATACTCAATTTAACTTAAACTTGTTCAACAAAAAATTGGTTTTTTTCTTGTGCTGCATGAAAATGGAGAAGCAAGCTGTAGTATTGGAGAAGGAGTCAGGGTCTATATTAAGGGTTGGCAACCTATGGCACACGGTACAATTATGAGTGTCACTCAGCACTACTCAACAAATTTGTCAATTTCTGAATGGATGGAGCTTCGTAAATTTCTGATCGACCTTATTTGACAAACATCACCAGAATTATGGATAATTGAGGAATTATGAAAACATTTGAAAGATAATTCTAAAGGTAAATTTATAGCTATTTTGTAAATTATTAAATGCCACAGCTGGAGATATTTAACTGTCTGAATAGAGAAAATTGCATGTATTCTGCTTTTCCGCTTTTAGTTCCACATATCACAGTAAAATATCTTTTCTCATATGAAAAATGTTTCGAGTCCGTAAAGAAATAGTTTAACAACTGAATGCTCAGAATCATGTCAAATGAAAAGTCACAAATTACACTACATTTTTTGCGATAAGAAAGTAAAGCGAAGCAGCACTAGGTTCACATTAAAAATTTTATTTATCTTTTTATTTAATTTTAATGAAGCGAAATACTTATATTTTACGTTGTATATTTCTTATTTTAATAAATATGTGTTTAAAAAACATGTTATATATGTACAATTTCAAGTTTTTATATTTTTGTTGAAGAAATATTTATATACTTTATGCTGTTTATTTTAGTTAAGAAATATTTTAATTGATACAAAATTAATCTGTGATAAAGCTGTAAATCTATCTCTATATAATTGAACTCTATTCTCTAACTCTGCATACATTATAGTGGGAAAAGAATTGCTTCAAAAATGCTCTACTGTGTGGCACGCTGAATCCTAATTGGTAGATTGGTTTTTGACACACCGCAGCTAAAATGAGGTCGACCCCTGGTTTATAGGCATGAAACAACTATTCGACGACAAGCTGCCTAAAAGTTGAGTTAAAGCTGCAAAAGAATTATTTTTTGAACGAAATCTACTTGCTATAGAAGTTAATTACTGATGTACAAAAAGCCCAAATTGCTACTAAAAAGGAACCCAGAGCCTATTGGTTGCTGAATATCTATGATGTGATGTTTGGTGAAAATAAAAGCAAATTCATACAACCTGTTAAAAAAGACGTCAGTATTACTACACAGAATGGTTCCCAACCACCGGTCCGCGGATCAAATATGTAGTATCGGGTCACTCAAGGAGTATTTAAGTATTTCTATTTTATTTACTGGGGTGTATTTATCTACTGTTTGTTTGACTTTCCATGGAAATCACTTTATATTTTATGTAAAATCCTTTTATATTCATTTTTAGAGTAACTGAATTTTATTCTCAAGGCATGTTTAAATATAATTAAATTATCAAAACAAAACAATTTAAAATATAAACAACAACCCACCCTCAGCAGGCCGCAGTAAAATCATCAAACGTTGACCGGTCCACGGGGATAAAAAGGTTGGAAAGCACTTCTATATAGTATTACGTCACGAATTCTGAGTTATTTTACATACTTCATGAAGCTCATTTGGATATTGGACACGGAGGACGTGATAGAATTCTGAAAGAACTTTCAACCAAATACAAAAACGTTACATGTTATGATATTGAACTATAAATCCACCTTTGTGAACCTTGCCAGAAAAAGCAGAAAAATTATTTTAAAAAAGGCATTGTGTTGTGAAAATTGGGATTTTTTTTCTGAATGCCAATATATTGGCAGTTGTAGCGAGTGGGAAAGGATGGTTTCTATCAACTTGGAACTTCCGTAGAAATTTTAAAACAAGTATATGCGAAATCACAATTTACTTTGTACCCTAAGAACTTGCTTAGAATTAAAGATATTTCGGACCATGAAATTTCTCTTCTGTCAGTTGCCATTGCTCATTCCAAAGGAAGTGGCGAAGGATTCGTCAAATGTATGCGTAGAACAAAGTACCAAAATAAGAATGGTCTCTGAGTGAAAAATGTAATGAAATGTAATTCAAAGTGCCATATATATATATATATATATTCAATGTTGCAATAAGTAAGTTAATTTTAAGTTCTTAATTTTATTTAAAAATTTTGTTTTCCTTAATAAAAGAAAGACAATTTTTTTGGTACAACTTTCTTTTTCCTTTACGTATTTTGAATAATTTTTTAATGGTACTCTCATTATTTTGTTAGAATAACATTTGTATTTTTTATAAGTGTATGTCATTGATATAATAGCCTTATCATGATCTTATTTCATATTTTGCCTAAGAAGCTTTGGTCATTCTATAGGATGCCTAGGCATTATAAACAATGCCTAGGCAAAGTATGAAATAATTCTCTTATTTCATACTTTGCCTAAAAACGTCAGGCATTCTATAGAATGCCCGCATTTCATACTTTGCCGGTAACATATACAACATATGAAAATTTAAATTGAAATTAATAATAAACTATATATATATATATATATATATATATATATATATATATATATATATATATATATATATACTAACAACTATTCATCACTACTTAATAACAAACATGCGCGTTTATTACGAACTGTATCAAAATTGATAACATCAGTAGATGCTGGCACAACTATCGGTTTTGATTCAAATGAAGAATTTCGTTTATTATTATTAGTGGTCTTCGTTGATTTTTTTTATTGTTACAAAGTCTTATTAGAAGGCTGTCTTTTTTTTTTTTCAAGTTGATTAGATGATTCTTGATATCCTTCTACACAAGATTACGTAGAAATTTTAATGAATGCTATATGTCAGGATCATATATTTATATATATATATATATATATATATATATATATATATATATATGGATTATATATATATATATATATATATATGAATAAACCTCTGACCGGAGCATCCGTCTCTCAGACGGATACTGCTTTGCTCTGACGCCTGTAGATAAAGCTATGGTGTGATTTTTTGGGGTGGGCTGCCTTGATATCTTCAGTTGGACACTAAAACAGAACTAATTCTTATCTTCATTTATTCTGCAAGAAATATTCAATCAAACTTTTTTTTCCTCATAAAATGTTAATTTATTCTGTTAATGACATTCCCAATTAGGTATAGCCATTTAATCGGCCTTGGTTGGTTACCTCTAATTATTCTTGAAGTTTTAAGCGCCGCGTCGGTTGAGCACCTAACTTTCATATGCTAACGTTTGAGATTTTCACCTCCTAGCCATTCATGCATGTGTGTTTGGCTGTGTGTACTTTTCTAACCTTTTTTTTTCAGGGATGAAGTTGACTACTCATGAATTAGATAGCCTCGTGAGAACTCAGTACAGTTTTTTTCACTTGTGGTTCTGTTTCTGTTGTTTTAGTCAAAGCGTTCATTACTCTTGGATCTTTGTTTTCATCTCACTGAATTTCAAAAATTAAAAAAAAACATAACACGTTTGATTTGGTTTGAGTTTTAAAAATAAATGACCCAGGGAATTCTTCGGTCTTTAGAGGTTTTTCACACCTGAACTTATTAAATAATTTAACTTTAAACTTCTGAAACGCTTCATTAAAATGCTTTGTGATTGTTTTCGTATATGTTTGGTGTGAAAAAACGGCATAAAGACAAAACTGTACAATCATTTCATGCATCATAAGGTATTTTATGAGTCATCTAAGTGTTTACTCGAAAGTCAAGTTTCTCCTTTTGACCTTCATGAGTTCTGACATTCACCTTTTGTGTAAGAACTATTGCAGCAATCAAAGATTTTTTTAAAATTACATTTTACATTATACATAGTTTTAATTTTTTTGTAGACGGGCCGGCCATGGAAGAGTCTGAAAATGACGTAGGAAGTCTTGAGCAACTCTTGCTGTATGCGGACGAGCATTATCTTGCTGGAAAATTGCTCCTGGGAGACCATTTAGGAAAGATCCTACATGGGGTCGAAGAATACCATCAACGTAACGTTGGCCCGTTAAGGTTCCTCGCATCACAATTAAAGTGGACCGGCTATCATAGGCTATGGCCCCCCAGACCATTACACCAGCTGTGCGGGCAGTGTGATGTAGAACAGTGTGGGGGGAATTGTACTGCTCACCAGGGCGTATAGTTGAACGAGTCACTGTGGGGTCCACAAGTGCTTGCGCACGATCCTTCGATCCTCTCTCCTCGTGGTCTTCCTGGTCGCTCCAGACCCGGTTTTCCGCGCGTGGGTACCTTCTCATGACCACTGCTCCCAGCAACTTCTAACGGCACACTCCGAACGATCCACCTGGCCAGCAACATGGCGCGATGTCTTCTAGCACGTTTACCTGGCATGTTTCGCTTACCAAAGTCTTCCTACAATCGGCGGTTAATCGTCACGTTTATGAATCTTCGAATTTGCGCTGGCTTACATAGCACCCTCTTCCTGATTGTAGCAACACCTCGGCGTGTATGAGAATGCGTATTGGCACAAAACTTGGATCATTTGCATATCACATTACACTGTACTTATTTGCAAAGTTTCGCGATTGTACTTAGCTTCCTTCTTGGGTCGCTATTTTCAATGTTCCTCAGAGTATATGCAACAAGAAATCAAAAAAAACTGTCGCTAATAAACAGACTTGGTATCAAAAAAAAAACAACTGATGCCATTAATAATGAACAAAATTCTTCATTTGATTTGAAACCGACAGTTGTGCTATACAAATTTGACCAATATACTGATAATAGAATTTTTGATCCAGTTCATAATAAAAGTGCACGCTTGTTATCAAGTAGTGATGAATAGTAGTTAATTAGCAATTTTATTCCTAATTCAGTTTGAATTTTTATACGTTGTACGTAATTATAGACTGAATCTTCAGTGTACACTAGTTTTAATTTTTTTCTTATAAAAATGAATTGTTTTTTGCTTTATGTCGATATCTAACATGGATTTTATTAATATTTTTTACATGGTTTTCATGGGAAAATATTGAAAGATTTTTCATCTTGCACGATTTTTAAAAAATGTGGCACATTTCCCCAAATTTACCATAAGTCGAATGTATTTTTTACGCGAATTTTTTTGTACGGTTTTTTATGGAACGTAGCTACACATCGTATAAAAAAAAAGAGTTGGGTGTAATTATTAATACACTTTTTGATATTGAAACTGATAAGTCATAACTAACTTTTAAATCTACTTTTATTGATAAATTTGGTTCATAGAAAAACTTAAGTTTTGGTAGCTTATATATATATATATATATATATATATATATATATATATATATATATATATATATATACTTAAATGTATCATTTGTTTTATATTTTCAAAATGAAATTATTTATTAACAAATGCCAGACTGCTGACTATTAGGTTCATTAAGCTTCTAACTCTCCAATATTTTTCTACTGTAGATTTACAATAACATAATGCAGGGCATTCGTCAATGTGGTTAGCATTCGTCTCTTGTCTAGAGGAACATTAAATACAAAAAGGCGAATTCGCAATTTTAAAACGAAATAGAAAATTGTAAAATACAATCATGTGCATGAATATTTCTGCATTCAATATGAAAGCAAATTCCGTATTTATTCGAATCTAAGCCACACTCGTTTTCCAATGATAACTCCACTGAAAATTGGGTGTGGCTTAGAATAGAAGGAAAGAATAATCGTTAGATGGGGAAATTGGAGAAATTACAGGTTCATGCATGTATTTAAAAGCATACAATACTGGTAAAATAACTAATTGTTCGCTTCTTATTAGTTCTCATTTTAAATTTATTTTAATTTCGTAAAATTGAATATCGATAAACAATTTTGCACTATTTTTCCTCTTTCACAAAAACTTATTGAGAATTTGGGGTGCGGCTTAGAATGGATGGCGGCTTAGATTTGAATAAATACGGTATCCACTCAACATATATCTTCTTTTATTCTTGGTTGAGGATTAAATAGAAAGAAATAATGCCTATGAATTTTTGGTTACTGAGTCAACATCGTTTCCCATCATTCTTCTGATAATCCTTCCTATGCCCTCCCGGTGGTATGATGTGGTAGTTAGGAGAGGGAGTGCCAGTTCAAGTGTCGTGCCGAGGTTTAAAATTGCGAGGTCCGTCGCCAAAGCCCTCGTGTTGCTTTATTGCGCGACTTTAATATAACTCTCTTATTCATTGATTATCTTACTGAAAGTGGATCTGGAGAATGTGCAGCAATATTCTTAGAAAATCATGAGCTGGATGCAAAAATTATTTTTTCCGCTTTTTCCATCTTACATGCATATTTTAATAGTCACCGTTAATAGGTATCCTTATTCAGTTAAATAACTGTGAAAGAGAAATTATATATGCATATATATGTGAATAATTATTCCTATCTATAATGTCGATATCGAATGTATACAACAGGAAATTCTACTTTCTTGGAACAACTTTAATAGGAGGGCTAGGGTTAAAGTTTCATTAATTATAATGATATTCATCAATGCATTTTAACCAAATAAAAAATTTAGTTTTACGTAATATAGTTTCCATAGTTTTTCTTTATTTGATATACCGTAAAATTCGGCGTATAACGTGCACTTTTAACACAAAAAAATTGGATCGAAATTAACGGGTGCTCGTTGTACGCTGGGTATGAAAATGAGAGCATTAAAAATAAAAAGAAAAAAAAAGATAAGCATACAAAAAAATTAAATTTCTACATTTATCGAAAAACTGTTTATTTAAAAGAAATGCACTGCTGGACAATTGCTAAGGACGGATAACACTATCATCCATAGCAACCACAAAATGAAAGGAAGCAAAATGTGGAAAATTAGAATAAGTGCGGGATATTAGTAAGAAGAAGTATGAGTATATGCAAATTTTTTGTCCACGTCTGTTCATCACGTGATAGCGTTCATAAGAGCTTTAAAGGTTTTGACGCGTGTGGACAGTTGTTGTTTCAAGTCAAAGTTTTACAAGAAAGATTTAATAGACGAACTTAAAATGTTTGGCATGTCTTCCCGACATCACATAGATGATTTTATGCGTGGCCGAATTATTGGAAAGATCGAAGAAGGGCGAAAAATAACAGATGTTGCCAGGGAGTTCGATATCGCTCACAGCGTTGTTTCACGGCTGTGGAAGTCATTTAAAACTACTGGAATGTGTAGTAGACGGCACGGGGGAGGTCGTGTTAGAAGTACAACGACTGCAGAAGACAGATATATCGTCCTATCAGCAAAAAGGAACAGGCGCACCACAGCTCAGCAGGTGGCAAATCAGTTTCTTGCTGCCTCAGGAAAACAGATCTCCCGAAAAACTGTTGCCAGACATTTGAGGGGAGGGGAGGACTATACGCACGCATGACCTGTTGTGTGTGTCCCATTGACCAGACAGCACCGTACTGCCCGTTTGCAATGGTGTCGTGAGCATCACAATTGGACTGAACAGGCCTGGGCATGCGTACTATTCTCAGATGAGAGTAGGTTTAGTCTGTCATCGGATTGTAGACGCCAACTGATCTGGCGCGAGAGTGGTACTGCTTATCGTCCAGAAAATATCCAGGAAAAGGACCGATATCCGACCTACAGTATCATGGTGTGGGCCGGCATCATGATCAATGGCCGCACGCGCCTACATGTGGTTGCGAATGGGACTATGACGGGCCAACGATACATTGATGAAGTTCTACTTCCTCATGTTCGTCTTTTCCGTGGTGCTGTCGGTGATAAATTTGTTTTTATGGACGACAACGCAACATGTCATCGAACACTCGCTGTTCAGGATGGTCTAGACAGCGAGGGTATTCAACGTCTCGTATGGCCAGCGCGTTCTCCAGATCTAAACCCCATTGAAAATGTGTGGGATGCTTTGGGGAGGCAAGTTGCTGGTCGAAACTATCCTCCGACAAACAAGAACACCCTCATCCGTGCACTCACAGAGGAATGGGATAAATTGCCTCAACAGCTGCTGGATAATGTTGTGCAAAGTATGGTACGACGTGTGGAATGTTGCATCACACTCCACGGTGGACATATCCCGTACAGATATCTTTCTTTAAGGTGCCTGCTGACTTTTAGATGCATTGTTCCATTTCTCCGTACGCAGATCAAATGAACATTTTTTTTTCTTTCAGATGTTTCACAGCTTTTGTACTTTCCAGAACAATAAATATTCTTTATTCTAATGTCTGAACAGTGTGGAAACTATATTTTATCCTACTAGGCCTCATGTCTCGCTTAATGTTATGCTATATAGCAATTTGTGATCCGTCCTTAGCAATTGTCCAGCAGTGTAACATTGCTATTGAACTTCAAGTGTTGTAGTTCTAAAAGTACATTATTTTTTTTCTAAGACTTAGAATAATACCTCGAATAAATGATTTCAAAACATACGAGTATTGGTCAGGTATATTTCAGGGTCAGGTTCCCTTTTCTCAGTGAAAAGGGGAGTGCGCGTTATACGACGAATATACCGAACAATTAAAAATTGCAGCTTGAAAATATAGGTGAGCGTTATACGGCGGTCGGTGCGTGTTATACGTCGGATTTTACAGTAATTTTATCTATAAGTTCGATAATTAAAGGTCTGAATATTTTATACAAAAAGAAGTATTTTTATGGTGAGAATGTCAAGAAAAAGTCGTTATTTTCATATTATATAGAAGAAACACGAGATCACGCGCTATATCAACGCTATCTTAATTATATATATATTATGTAAACCCCACAAATAAAGAAGTTAAACTATGTAGAATAGTATAAACAACACGATAAAATCTTTAACACTTTAAAAATAAACAAGACAAGCAAAGCGTTCGAAATATAGAGACTTAATTTTTATTGTTTCCAGAACTCACACTATTATTGTCAATCATGTTTTTGAATTTTCACAATTCTTTTTGTTTGAGAGGAACTCACCAATTTTTCCCTTGAGAAAGTGAAGATTATTTTATCTACAAATAGAAACACCTAAGAACCACATGCAATGAAATTTCAAAATAGTCTTAAGTTTTTAAAAAAAATTATAAAAATGTCATTCTTAAAAGAAAGATAAATAAAACAATTTTCGAGAAATTTCGAGGTCGAATAAGCGAACTATATTACGACACATACGATAGACCAATGTTCAAGACATTTGATTTACAATACTTTTTCGAACTATTCCGTTCTATCAGGAAATCGAATCGTTTCCCCTGAATGCAAAAGAATTTTCACGAAAATCTCTCATGGATTTCATTTCGGGTTCCGAATCACATCTTCAGGGAAGGAAACAGTTTTTTCCTAGCCGCTAATCTGTTTCGCTCCGTGGCTACAACTAAAGAAATTTCGGCTTTCTAATGTCAACTCAATAGCTTATTTAAAGTGAAGTTACTCAATCGTGTGTATATTTAAAGAAGTAGAACTTTTTTCTAAAACAGCTGTTCGGTTAATATAGGCTACCTTACTCATAAAGGCTGAGAAATAATCACGGCCAAGAAGAAATAAATTAAACAATTAAGTTAGATTAAAAAAGTTGTTTACGAAAGAAAAAAAGTAATTGGACATTTAAGGTAATGTTTAATTTGCTA
This sequence comes from Trichonephila clavipes, assembly GCA_019973935.1. Lineage (NCBI taxonomy): Eukaryota > Metazoa > Arthropoda > Arachnida > Araneae > Nephilidae > Trichonephila > Trichonephila clavipes. Next base: position 291,376 of record BMAU01019013.1, on the reverse strand, counting down.
AAACTTTATGCTACAGAGAAAGTAAATTAGATAGTCGGATGTTTTGTCTCCTACTAAATAGTTTTTTTAAATCTCTGATTAGGAAACTGATTCGGAACATTATCCCTCTAGTTTAGAAACCAGTTTTATTTGCTAAGTTTTTAATGATGGCTTCTCTGGACAGGTGCGAAAATGAATACCACAAAATTGAATTCAAGAGGTTCAAATGACTAATTAACTCAGAACTTCATAAGCAGAAGGCTATAAAAAAACGATATGAAAATCCTAGATTTTCGATGAGAAAAAAAATGAATTTCTTATTATTCTTTTGAAGAAATACTTACTAGAGAGGTTTTACATTTTTCTTTTTTGTGTAATAAATTACGGAAAAATTAGTTTTGTCTGACCTCACGAAGATTACACAAGTTTAACTTTCTTTTTCAAGATAAGTAATAATAATCTTTGACATGTCCTTAAGAAACACACTTTCACAAAACACAGTTCTTAAATTTCTTATATATATAAATAAATTAATTCATTAATTATTATTAACGTTTAGGGTGTTAAATATTATCTATAAATCATATAATGTTATTTATATATAAGATTATTATAATACATTATTTTATAAAAAATATATTATTTCATAATATTCTAAAAAAAAGCATGTATATTAATGTGTATTACTTATTACTAATTGTTTTCAATAAAAATTTTTGACTTTTTTTTAATGATATTATTATATCCTCTATGTGGGGGATATGTTTAAAGATAATAAACTTTTAACAAGAAAATCCATTTGAGAAAGAGGTCCATGACTTTCCTCCCTTTTGTGGCCGTGGTTGCCCAGTGGTCAAAGTCACGAACTCGTGGCTGGAGTGTCATGATGTTCGAGCCCATTATCGATGAAAACCCTACTAGTAGAGGAGGCCGATGCACGTTACATCTGTTCGAGGCTCAAACGCCATCCAGTTGGTGTGGCGTGGAAGCTAGAAGAGGGGGATACCAATTCAGTCACTTGACAATGGTTCAAAATTACTAGGTTCATTGCTAAAATAGCCTTCGTGCAGCTTTATAGTACGACTATCTCAATAATTAATTTAATTTATCTCTCTCATTCACAGCACATACTTCTTAAAATTCTTATAGTATAAGAATATATATTCAATGTGATTATTATTAATATTTAATATGTTAAATATTACCTATATACACTGGTGTGCAAAAATTAAGGACGAGACGGTTTTTTTAATATAACTTTGTACAAAAGCTTTCCAAATCAACACATTTAATACCTTAAGATCCCCAATACGTAAGGACATGTGTAATGTAAGCAACACTTACTAAAAGAGAAATCAGAGGGATAAAAAGAAGCTGTATTGAAAAAGTAGCATGGAGCGCAATGCGACTGTGATGGGTGTCCAGCAAGACACATCCGGTCTTTAGTAGGGGATATGATCTCCCCTGACTGCTAGGCAGGTTTCACAGCGTCTGCCCATGCTGAGAATGAGGGTTTGTTGAGGCATTGCTGCCCATTCGTCTTGCAGCGCCAATCGAAGCCCACGAATCGTTACTGGGGTTAAGGTACGAGCTGCCAAGCGTATGCCTAGAAAATCCCATACATGCTCGATGGGATTGAGATCCGGAGATCGTTCCGGCCAATCCATACGTTCAATATCCTCACTCTCTAAGAGCTGTCCGGCAGCTACTGTGCGATGACATGGTGCATTGTCATCCATGAAAAGGAACTGCAGACCCATAGCGCCTCTAAAAAGACGCACATATGGAAGAAGAATCTCGTTACAATAACGGGTCCCATTGACTGAACCTGCGTCGAAGATGTGAAGGTATGTACGACTACCAAGCATGATGCCTCCCCAAACGAGAACACCGCGACCTCCATACCTGTCCCTTTCAATGATGTTCGAGGGATGATTGCGGCTTCCCCGCTCTCTCCAGATGAGTATGCGATGAGAATCGCTACTCAAACTGAATCTGCTCTCATCTGTAAAGAGTACTCGTCCCCATTCATTGTCTCTCCAATTCTGGTGTTCCCGGCACCACAGAGAACGCCTTCTCCGATGGGCAGGCGTTAAAGGTACACACCGTACAGGGCGTCGTGCAAACAGACCCCCACCGTGCAGTATTCTGGCCATGGTAAAACGCGATATCGGTCGTCCAGTCGCCTGTGTCGTGTGTCTAGCGATTTCTCCCGCTGTCTGCCGCCTGTTTCTTCTGGCCTGTAAGACAATGTACCGGTCATCTGCGGGTGTGGTTCCTCGTGGACGACCACTACTGAACCCCCGGATAGCTGTTCCTGTAGTTTGAAATTGTCTCCAAAGTCGTGAAACGATGCTGTGAGCAATTCCGAATTCTGCAGCCACACTTGTCCCACTGAGGCCTTCCTCCAACTTCCCAATGATTCGACCTCGGGTAAAAAAGCATCCAGATGTCGTCTAACAGATTGATTATTCGCCATTTCTCGCTGAGGCAGCAACTCGGTGTGATTTTAACTGCTATACGGCGAGCAATCTCTTTGCCAGAAATACTGATCTTACACCGACAACATGCTTTATACTACTCAGACACTCCCCCATTACATCTACCTGCATATCTGCGCATGTGCTACCGTACATCACCTTACTTAATCTCCTGATTGGTCTTTCTGTCCGCTCTGCCTCTTCGTTCAGCTGATATGCTAATTTTTCGACTTCGTCCTTAATTTTTGCACACCAGTGTATTATTATGCAATATTCTAAAAAAAAGGAAACATTTATATATATTTAAGTGTAATACACATATAATTAATTGTTTTTAATAAAATTACTGATTTCTTTTATAGTTTTATGGTATCATCTTTGTAGGATATGCTTAGAGATAATGAGCAGTTGAAAAGAAAGTCTATCTGAGAAAGAGGTCCAACCATCCATTCATTGGTAAATGAGGTTCATTAAAAAATTAAGTGAGTAATTTAATTTAGTAGTTAAAAAAAACCTGTTTCTTTTTAACTTAACTACAAGTTTTGTACCTTGTTTTATTATTATTATAAAAGTAATCATCGTGGGGTTAAGAATAGCACATACGATAGCGTATTTGGGACATTCAATGCCGTATTTCTTGTATCTGTGAAATATATCAAAATCTCATCTAAAAAATCATCTTAATGCTCGTGAAAAATAGCTGCGCCTAGAATGAAACAGAATGAAAACTTTTTAAAAAATCCAATAATCGAGGATGAGTTATATTATTTTTACATTATATAGGGGACAGTCATTTGTTAAGTACTGCTTTCAAGTCTAAGAAACATAAGTTCAGTTTTCAAAGAATATTCGATCTGAAACTTTTATGTAAATACCTTTAAGATATCTCATAATCAGGTCCTGACATTTTAAGTTCTTCACGTTTCCTCAACTGTTTTACATTTCCAATCTAAAAAAAAAAACTATTTGAATGGCAAAATTACTGATTTTTCCGCTCTTTTTAACACTTAAAATATTTTACTGCTTGTTAAATACCATAAAATAGTTCTAAATATGCTATAACCTTAGAAATAACTCTCATTCCTTGTGATAAAGCTGTCAATTTCGAAATGCATTTCGACTTGACTAATCCCACTGAAAATATGAATCGCTTTTTATCTCCTAATCCGATTGCTTTTTTTCTTGATTTCCTGATATTACGTTTCTTATTTCGATGTCATATGACATACATCATAAATCTTTGGAAATGAATACGTTTTCATAATTTCACTAAGCTCGATTCCTATATGATACATAATAAATTACGTAATGTACTTATATTTTGTCATTTTAAATGTAAATTATTTTATTTTTCTGTTTCAGATATCCGACTACTTGCGACATTTTCTTAAAAAAAATGGAGATATGGAAATTTTTTTGTGGTTTTTAGATTTATTTAGTACATTTTAAGAGAAAGAAATGCTAACATTAAGAAGAGAAAAAGAGATTATTATTACTAAAATGGAAAAAAATTGGTCAAACCGTACACAAAAATTACATAAACGGCGCCAAAAGCAACTGTACAAAAAGTTTATGAATAAACTATCAATTTTTTAATTTTAATGTGTTCCTTTGGTATTTATTTTTGAAATGACCTTCAGGATAAGAGATATTTAAACTTAAAACTGGAGCCCTTTATCGTAGTTACTATATGAAATTGCTTTAAAAAATAGTGGTTATATTCACATAAGGGTATGTAATTTTTTTAATAAAACAGTGATTGATACATCTGAAGATTAAAACACTTCTACTATTTCATAAAACATATACAAAAAATTCAGTTAATTATTTTCAAAAATTTTTGAGCAATCGTTGTCTCCGTTTGAGTTTTTCGTAAAAAACACATTTTAAAGTTTGACATCTTGTGTAAAGTAGTAGCATCTGCTTTTACTAAAACACTTGTAGTTTTCGTTCTAGAGAATGGAAAATAATAAACTTGGCATTTTTATAAAGTTAATTAAACGGCCTATAAAATAAAATCATAAAAAAGTTGTCTATTGGCAAAATTCACAATTTCAGAGTAGTCGGGTATCTTAGCATACCGTAAAATGCGGCGTATAGTGCACATCGGCGTATAACTTTCGAGCTGTATATTTTTATTTTACGATATATTATTATATTTTAGGTATAGTTGTGTACATTTTTTTGTTGAGAGTTAGGTGGGTATGTTTTAGATTTTTATATTTAGGAATTGAGAGATCATTGGCTTTTTTTTTCAAATTATTCTTTATAAAACTAGTTTAAATGCTCGACGACACCATATCATATTCTGACCTCAATTCGATGATTATTTAAAAAGGTTGTGATTTTTCTGCATTCTTATAAAAAATTCATCAATTAATTCAAATTTCAATTTATAAAATTGATTGAATCATTCAATTTCAATCAATCAACCTATATACTTTTATGTTCCTCGACAAGAACTCATAAATAAATATAAAGGAAACTTAATTCTTTGAAAAGTTTCTCTAACTTCAGTTTGTAATTGGAGCTCATATCAAGCGTGATGAATGCAATAACAACGATTATCTGCCTTTGAAGCTCCATGCAAAAAACGTATTTTCGCGGTACCTCATCCTTATATTGGTTGAGATGAAAACCTCGCTCTCGGAGCTCCGTTGAGGCTCCCAGAGGAATCCAAACGCAGTAGTGATTGAGGTCATTAAATCAGACACGAAAAGTTAACAAATTGATTATCACAATATAATTCACTTTTATTAATTTAACGTTAGACCTAATTACGTAATGTGCTGACAAGACAATAAATAACAAGTAATAACGTTACTTATCTGAAATGAGAAGCAACCTCTAAAACTCACCAACCCTAATATCTTCTAATAGAGTCTATAATTCAGGCAGTACTAGTACTATCATAACAGTATTGTCTATATAACATAACAACTGTTTTCTGTCTGGGGGGAGGGGTATTCTTCCCTTTTTCGTCATTACTTTCGTAGTATAAATGTACTTCATGCATTATGGTTTGTTATTTTTCTTTTTTCATAACTTCTGAATTATTATGCCATTTTTCCTTCTTTTGCGAAGAAATTCTTATTCAGTATTTACCCTGAAATATAGAGCAAAATTGGGGAAAAGATGATTCTTTTTAACATGTTTAACCCTACAATCTAGTCTTAATCTCCCGAGCTTGCTACTTTAAACGCTGAGTTTCATTTGGATTTGGTTTTCCTTTTTACAATGTGTGTATGTACGTATATACGCTGAGTAACCATAACATTAGGACCACATGTTTAACATGAACACTTCTCGCCCCTCAACAATTTTGAGGCATAAATACGACAAGGCGCTGATAGGTAGCCTGAGATATCTAATACTAGGCACCCACCAATGGCTTTTGCAACTCACGCACATTGTGAAGTGGTTGCGTGGCAGCACAAATTCATTTTCCAGATTGTACCACGAATTCGGAGGCCTAGACAGACTTGAAATTCCCCAGAATGTTCCTCAAACCCTTCTCTGATGATTTGGTCCTTATAACATGGTGCATTATCATGTTGACAAACTCCATCCACCATGAGAACACAGTTGCCATGAAGGGGTATATTTGGTCTGCGTGTGTGATTGCCAACAAACCACTAGCCAACAACGTTCCTTCACCGTTCATGCGCCATTTTCGATAAGTGCTCACGACGACTGAATGTGAGCAGCTTATCAATAAGGTGACCATTTTTTTTTACAATGAAAAGGAGGACGAAAAATTTTAAGAAAAAATTACAACTTAAATATATGAAATGTCTTATTAATTCAAACAAAAATACGCTAATTACGCTTACTTTCTTTTTAATTATTATCTTAAAGGAGTATTTTTTCCCATTGAATGATTTTTTTTTTGTCAACATATCATTTTTTAAAATATTAAAAAGTTCGGGCAAAAAATGTTCTTCATACTGAATTTTACGTTAAGCACTGTAGCTAAAATATTAACATTCAATTTTGATTTCTCACTAATGACTTGTCATTACCAACTGAAAAAAACTCTTTCAACTGTTGCATTAGTTCCAGGGAAGCACAATGTAAATTCAAAAAGAATAACTAAATTTTTATATGGAATGTGTTCATTTTTGAAATTGTGGTTAAGTATTTCCACCCATCTTTTATCAATTTCAGCACATGTTGATGTTCCAATTGTTTCAATTTATTATAATTTAAATGCACATTCAGTTTTTCAATTTCATCAACGATTTTAATTTCAGGCATTTCTTTTGATAAAAAATCTCAACACAGTTTTCTATATCTACCCATTTACGTGTGATGAAGTCAAAAACACCATTGAAAGCTGTTATTTTCCTGTGATATTTGTTTCAGACTATTCTTCGACATTTTGGAAACATGTGTTTGGTTCATCTCTGAAAATAGAGATTAACAGATCAATTTTAAAATATTGAAAAGGAGGACTCTTTTCGAGGAAGGACAGTACCTATAAAAAGAGGACTGTCCTTTCTAAAGGAGGACGTTTGGTCACCTTACTATCAAACAATCTGCTTCTGAAATCGATGTTATCAGGCAACGTATCATAACAATTTGACCATCAACGAAATTTGATAAATCAGATGCTCTATCCATTATGAACGCTAACACTCTAAGCATGGAATGAAGACAGCGTATGGGTGCTTTCTGTACTCTATTATGTACTATAGTATCAGCCGCGCTCAGCTTTTGTCTCCGGACGAGCTCATTGCTCTTAGTGAGGGATGGTCATAACGTAATATGTGTATATATGTGTCTTCGGTAAATATGTATCCATTACAAAAAAATATTAACATGGGTTTTTCCCCCTTTTTGTACAGTGTTTGCACTTCAATTGCGAATATATTCATGGCTTTTAAAATTATACTTCAGTTACCTTATCCATCCTGTGTTTTTATCGATTGATATAATGATCCAAATTTCCAACGCAACAGGGGTTCAAATTATTCTCGTTTTACAAGAAAAATAAACCATAAAGGCTTGAAACATGTTCGAAAAGTCATCTAATCGTTCATTAAACTTAATTATATGAGTTTTAATTAAAAAGGAGTAGAGGTTAATACCTTTAGCTGGGATATTGTTTATTTCTTTTTGAAAATGAATTTATAATACAAAAAATACAGCGCTAAAAGGTTATCTGAAAAAGTAAAATGTTTGATTATGAGAGTATATTGTCTGTATAAACAGGCAGGGCTAAAATTTGTTCAAATATTATTTGTCTCAATTTCAATCTTGTTTTAATCAATATGGTGTACCATGATGAACTCTGTGAATAATCTTACAATGTTAAGATACTTGTAAGAAAAATAGTTAACTCTTTCATGCGCTAAATTTTTAACAAAAATAATGCGCTAGAGGGAAATAATTGCAAATATTTTAGATAGACCTCAAAAAATTATAATTATTGAACAAAAGCTGGTATATATTAATAATATTAAACACTTTTTTTAAATAAAGGGTCTCCAAAGTTTTAAAAAATAGGTGGTACCTATTTTGTACCACCACGCTTCGAGCAGCATACACTGCTCAAAACAATTAGGGGAAGCAAGCAAAAAAGTGAAGAAAACCGTGTGAGACAACTACGTATTGGCATACAATGCATAGTACATGCGTATCAATGCGCAGTACAGAAAAAAGGCGTAAAAAAATTTGGAATTAAGCTTTAATTCTTTGAAAATATGGAAAAAACATGAAAAGATGATTTAGGGCAACAATTTGGTTACATGTAAGCGAGAAAAAAAAGGTACTGTTTAGACATGATGCATGAGTTTTAATAGGGCGTGTGGTCTCCTCGAACAGCTAAGACTGCTGCACACCTGTTTGCCATGGATGCGATGAGGTTATCGATCAGACTTTGGGGAATACTGTTCTACTCCTCAAGAAGTGCAATCTCCAAGTCTCGGACAGTAGCAGGCGGCCTTGGTCGCGCAGCAATGCGTCGTCCGAGCATGTCCCAAACATGCTCGATTGGATTCAGGTCAGGAGAGCACGCTGGCCATTCCATACGCTGTATTGTTTCAGCTTCAAGCATGTTCTCCACCAGACGAGCTCTATGCGGTCGGGCATTATCAACCAGGAAAACAAAGGAATCTCCAATGGCTCCAGCGTAAGGGATGACATGAGGTCGAAGTATCTCGTCTGCATACCTTCGGCCCGTCAAAGTGCCATTCCGAATGATATGCAGGTCCGTACGTCCGCCTATGCTGATTCCACCCCATACCATCCAACCAGCTCTTCTGTATTGTGACCTTTCACGAACGAATGCGGTGTTATTTCGAGTGCCCCTGTCCCTCCATACAAGAACACGTCGGGTGTCACACTCTAGACTGAATCGGGACTTGTCTGTAAACAGCACTTGGCTCCAATCATGTTGCTCCCAATCTCGATGTTCAGCAGCCCATCATCTTCGGGCCGCACAGTGGCGTGGGGTCAACGGAATGCAGACCATTGGCCTACTTGCATAGAGCCCTCCCTCATGAAGCCGATTACGTACAGTTTGGCTGGACACCCTTCGTCCTGTTGCCAAGAGCAACTGTCTTTGCAGCTCCGTAGCATTCTCTGTTCTGTTTCGACGGGCTGTTAACTGTATATACCGGTCATCAGTTGATGTAGTGGCGCGTGGCCGACCTGCCCCTGGTCGACGTCTAACATTTCCTTTTTCTTGGAATCGATTCCACGGCCTTGCAACAACACTTCTGGCGACTCCAACAGCGTCCGCAACACTACGTTGTGTTTTCCCGGATTCCAGTCTGCCTATAACACGCCATGCCATGGATTCTGGTAAATAACGTTGTTGAGACATTCTCAAGTAACCTTGTCTGAAAAAAAAAATACTGCGCAATCGAATTTCACAGTTACGGCAATAAAACAGACGTTTCTGCACCATCCCGATTTCTGCCCTTATCTCCTTTTTCTGGTTTTTGCCGTCATGAATTTTGATTTGCATATAAAGTTTTCTTCTTCCGTTTCCTGGTAGGCTTTACATTATGGATGATTCATTTTATGTTACTTATTGGTATAAATCTTTGCTTACTTTTGTTAAAATCATGTGCTCCCCTAATTGTTTTGAGCAGTGTAGTTCTGGAAACATGATTTTTCCCTCCCTATGCACAATTGGTAGCTTTAGCTAGTTTTAGTTGGAAAATATTTATATAAATAAATACACTTCTTCATCTTATACTGTTATTCATCCAATACATTAAAATATTTTCAGTCTTTCTTAATCTATTGTAAGCTTAATTTTAGTCTTAATTTACCTAACGTTAGTTTTAGTTTTAAATATTCTATTCTTTACATTATTTTATTTTACCTAGTTTTTAATTAGTCAACATTTATAATAAGTGTATTAATTGTATTTATTATGTATTAAAAATATGTTGTATTAAAAAAACGTAACTTACAAAAAATCTATAACATAATCAATAAACATCAATAAATCAATAAACATATCTATTATTGCGAAAAAATAAGTGACATGCATTTTGTATTTGTAAAGAAGATGGCCTTAACACAAAAGCGAGGTGGTACATTTCATGAACTCTCATGTTTTCATACTGGCAATGCACATGTGAGGTACTAATTATTGTAATATTGACTTAGTTGGTTACATAACGTATGTACTCACCCGACTTGTATCAAATATCACAAGAATAACTTTAATTTACATTTAAGAAGTAAACAACACAATCACTTCCAAAAACTACCACTCAACAGACTAACATCTGATTGAAAAATGAAATACGGCATAAACCCATTACACACAATTAGCTTCTTACATCTGTTGGAAACGTGAGTAACTGCTAGGAGTTGATCTCTGTAGTCGTTCAGAGAATGCACCATCTAACATCAATTTCTGAGGCATTCAAACAAGTGGTACGTTTTATGTACCACTACACAATAAACGAATAAGAATTGGTGGTACAATATAAGTACTACCAAGCAGGAAAGAGTTAATTGAAATTATAACTAAAAATAATTTTACCGCGTTAAAGATAAATATATTTTAATTTCTCAAAGACAAAGAAACTTGGGTCAATTCTTTAAAATCAAGAATTCGAAAGGTTTCTATTGTAAGGATCTATTCCTTTTAGTCAGCATTCATGCTTAACAAGTTCAAATAGCCTTGACCTTAGTTTATTTTTTTCGAGACTTAAAGGATAGTTTTTATTCTGTTTTCTCTTTTTAAACTTTCATTTGAATTCTTTAATTCTAAAACTAAACGTTTCGATTCGATTCAGTTGATAGATTTTGGTCTAATGAACCTTTAAATTGTATATTTAAATTTCGATGGTTGTTTTTGTTTTAAATTTACGAATTTTTGTTAGTTATACATTACTGCAGATGATTATTTTTTGTTATCTAAAAAGTCACAGATAGCTTCAGCACAAAAAGCAATTTATTTAAAAACCAAACATGATACGAAATAAAAATTTGGCAGTGAGCAGGATAATCATTTTTAATTTGTTATATTTAAAGGAAATTTATTTAACTTATTTTATTTTACATATTTAAACAGAAATGGTAAAAATAATCTGGCAATAATTTTTGTTTTAAATCTCGCATTTTTTTGACTGATTTTATGAAATGGCAATATTTATGAAAAAATGAACTCTTATTATTTTTTCATAAGGACAGATTATTTTTTTCATTTGATTTTTAAAATGTTATACTTAATACGTAAAATGTACTAACGTAAGAACAGTTTTTTTACTTGATATGTAATATGTAAAATGCATTGTCATCAAAAGCATACAGAAAAGTTGAAACGAAAGTTTCTTAAGGTATCCGACTAGTTGCGCCAGCTTTTTTTTTTTTAAAAAAAGGAGATGTGGGGATTTTTGTGATTTTTATATTTATTTAGTATATTTTAAGGAAAACATCCTAAAACTGGACAGATTATTTTTTCATTTGGCTTTTAAAATGCTATACTTAATTCGTAAAATGTACTAACGTAAGAACGGTTTTTTTTACTTGATATGTAATATGTAAAATGCATTGTCAACAAAAGCATACAGAAAAGTTGAAACGAAAGTTTCTTAAGGTATCCGACTAGTTGCGACAGCTTTTTTTTTTTTTAAAAAAAAGGAGATATGGGGATTTTTTTGTGATTTTTATATTTATTTAGTATATTTTAAGGAAAACATCCTAAAACTGGACAGATTATTTTTTTCATTTGGCTTTTAAAATGTTATACTTAATACGTAAAATGTACTAACGTAAGAACGGTTTTTTTACTTGTTATGTAATATGTAAAATGCATTGTCATCGAAAGCATAAAAGAAGTTGAAACGAAAGTTTCTTAAGGTATCCGACTACTTGCGACAGCTTTTGTTTTCTTTTTTTGAAAAAAAGGAGATATGGGGATTTTTTTGTGATTTTTATATGTATTTAGTATATTTTAAGGAAAAAATCCTAAAATTGGTAAAAGAAAAAAAATATTATTATTAAAATGGGAAAAAACTAATAAAAATGTACAAAAAATGACATAAACGGGGCTCGCTATGTACAAAGATTTTATGAACAAATTCTCAATTTATTCCTGTTTGAAGTGACCTTCAGGATATTTTAATTTTTACAAAAACTAGAGCACTTTATCTTAGTGATTATACAAAATTGCTTAAAAAACATTGACTATATTCACATAAAGGACTGCAAGTTTTGAAATAAAACAGTGATTCATAAATCTGAAGATCAAAACACTTCTACTGTTATGCAGAACATAAAAGCAAAAATTTTCAGCTAATTATTTTCAAAACTTTTTGAGCAATCGCGTCCCCGTTTGAGTTTTTCGAAAAAAACACATTTCGAGTAAAACGCATTTTAAAATTTCACATCTAGTGTAAACTTATGGCATTTGCTTTTACTAAAACGCTTGTAGTTTTTGTTCTAGTGGAGGGAAAATAAAATACTTGGTATTGTTATTAAACTAATAAAATGGCCTATAAAATAAAGTCATAAAAAATTTGTCAATTTTTGAAAAAAAAATCATGGTTTTAGGATAGTTGGATACCTTAAAACAAAAATTACACCATTTCAGTTTTGGTTTCGGATTAAGATACTCCATTACTTACTTCCTCTAAAAACTAAATTACAGTGGGTGATCGGTTAAGGAACAGATCGGTTAACAAACAAATCGGTTAACGAACACTTTCACGAAACATTTTTGTGTTCGGATAACGAACACATATTCGGATAATGAACACTTTCAAGAAAGACTTTTTGTGTTTGGGCAACGAACACATATTCGGAGGTGATCAGGGAGACACCACTGAAATTATGGATGAAATTTTGGCAACTGCTAGAGATTTGGAATTGGAGGTGAACGAGTATGACATAGAAAAGCTCATAATGGGACATGAAGATGAACTGACGACAGAAGAGCTCCAAGAAATTTTGAATGAAGAACACCAAGAAACACAGCGAAATGTGTCTCCTTCTGAACAAGAGGAAGACTAAGAGGACCCATGCCAACATCTGCTATTAAAGTTCTTTTGAAAAAGTGAGAAAGATGTCAGAGCAATGGTCTTAGAATGGCACCCAAACCAAGTTGATGTCAGTAGGGTTGGGGATATTTACAACGACAATGCTATTAATTACTTCCGGAAAATCCTGAAAAAAAGAGAAAAGCAATCGACTTTGGACATGTTCTTCAACGCCCCATAAGCAAAAAATTAAAAGGACTGATTAATATGCAAGACTATATATGTATGTATTATTTTTTAAAAAAACTTACTAAGAAATTATACATTTTTTAAAATTTAATTTTTAGGGTCTCCAGAACGAATTAATTGATTTCACATAGAAGTCTATGGTGAATCGATGATCGGTTAACGAACAATTCGGATAGCGAACATAGTCTCGGAACGGATTATGTTCGTTAACCGATCACCCACTGTATTAAGCATTGCTGTATATTTCAGCGAATATTTTGCCTCGGAGTGTGTGATTTTTATACACAAATCAAAATTTATTAAATTTGGAATATGATTTTAAAACGATGATAAAATTCCTTGAATAGAATAACATCTTACTTCTGTTTATTAATTTCAAGCCAATGGATTGAAACTTGAACTAATATTTTTTTTCCAAGAATTATGGAAATGGATTAACATTTCTTGAAAATTTCAAATAAATTATTCATACACAAGGCAACTTTATTTTTTTCAATGAATGAGGAATACTGTTGTGAAAAAATTAATTTTCTATTTGACAAATTCTAATATAAGAATAAAGGTATCACTTACCTTATTCTTTCGTTTCTAACGCCCGGGATGAGCTTGACCTAAAAGATTCGATTAAATAGACTCTTAACCAAGAGAATGAGAGTCCTTTTTGATGCAAAAAAGATTTAATGGATAAGGAAAATAGACGACTGATACATTTCACGTTCGAATTACAGACTTCACTACAACTACTGACAAACGTAAACAAAAAAGGAAATGCGCTCACTGCGCCACTCTAATTAAACTACAAGTTCGTTAGCTCCGTTCGCGACAACTGTGCAGTAGTACATAAGTTAATTTCTTCTAATGAATGTAATATAGAATCCAAGTTCAGTATTCTTTAAAAGAAAATCCCTTATTTCATTTATCTAATTATCAGGGAAACTAACTGTACGTTGCTTAATTGAAACATTTCTTATATACTGATATGTGTATGCGCAACATGTATGTTAAATTTACCAAACCAATTTTAAAGAATCCAAGTTCTCAGCGTTATTTTTAAAAAATCCCTTATTTAATTTATCTGATTATCGAGGAAATTAAATTTACGTTGCTTAACTCAAACAATTCTAATATACTGATATGTCTATGCGAAACATGAATGTTAAAATTTAACGCACTAATTCAAAGAATCTAAGTTCTCAGTATTATTTAAAAGAAAATCCCTTATTTAATTTATCTGATTATCGAGGAAATTAAATGTACGTTGCTCAACTGAAACAATTCTTATATACTGATATGTCGATGCACAACATGTATGTTAAATTTACCACACCAATTTCAAAAGAAAATCCAAGTTCTCTCTCATCATTATTTAAAAGAAAATCCCTTATTTTATTTATCTGATATTCAAGGAATTTAAATGTGCGTTGCTTACCTGAAACAATTCTTGTATGCTGATACGTCTATGCGCAAAATGTAAGTTAAATTTACCGCAGCAAAAAATCCAAAGTAATAACTACAATGGCATAATATTATTTTATTTTAAGCTTTCAGTTTTAAAATATTTTTCAGAGAAAAAACGTTGGCTATTTATGAATAGTTCTTTTGCTCAAGCTATAATCATACCATACATGAATGAGCCCAACTTTCAAATATACAAAACGAAATTTAAAGCAATCCCTTGAATTCCAAACAGCATCTACAGATATAATAGTTTATTTTAAAAAGATATCTCAAAATCAAAATAGTCAATAGAGACAAAAAACGCTGAGTCAAGATTCCAAAAAATTTAAAATCTGAATACCCCCCCCCCAAAAAAAACGAAAACTGATTGTGGGGGGATGCATATCCCTCCTGTTTATTCATTTTTTTTTTTTTTTTGTTAATCTCTTATTTGTCACTCCACTATTGAGAAACCAATGATCGTCCTCCAAACATCCTATTTCCTGCCCCTTCGACACTGACCACCAACCACATCTTTTGTGTATTCGGAAAGGGAACAGTGGCTCCCTCGTCCCCTACAAAAACAGAACGATCCACCTGCGGCCATGAAAAAGATCCAGCCCTGACATTGGACTGCCATAAAACAGCCACCCTTGAAGCGATCCACTTCACTTGAACCCGAAGCATCCTTTCCCTCGTTGTTCCGGCAGAGAAAGCGGTTTTCTATCAGTTCACTCGCTGCATCCCCAGAGGAGAGTCTCTTCTTCCACTTCCTGAGATCACTCAGTTCCCGATTCGCTCTGCGGTAGCACTCCTCTTCCTTCCACTATCTCCGTAGTCCACACCAAGGAGCTCCTGGTGGAACAGTCAGTTGGTAAGTACTGAAAACTTTTTTTCACTGCTTGAAGCTTAAAGTAGGAAGAATAATATTCTGTATAATTATGTGCTTATTAAATAGCGAGGGAGATATTTTAACTGTTTGTTGGTAACATTTCATTTTGTTAAAAGTGATATCGTCGTTGTTCAATAATATGGAAAGTGTTTAAAATAGTTTATTTAATTTACTTTTATTAAGAGGACACAGTATGATTCAACTGACAAAAATCGGTCAAAAAATTGAGTCTAATTTTTTTTTAGCCTAAGTTATTTTTTATATACTCTTCGACAAACTCACAAAATTTGAAAGCTCTAAGTTTAAAAAACAGAGAGTTCTGATAAGTTTTACGTTTGTTTTTATTCACATTCCAATGGCAAATTAAAACTTTAAACTGACTTATCTTGGAAAGATAAAATAGCTAGTTTGTCTTCATTTAAAATGCTAAGGCCTTTTTACTATTGTGCCTAATAGTTGGAAATTTTTTTCACTTGTTGCTAATAGTACATGGAACAAAATTTGGTATGCCTTTTTCAATCAAAGCAATACTTATTTTTTAAAGAATATTTTAATTTAGAATTAACACACATTTTTTTAAGGAATTTCCCATAAGTATTCATAAAAAGAAGTATTGTACAAATACCAATCATGCCATCGCAAAACCTATTCCAATTTTTTATACATAGGTTGACGTACTTGTAAATCAAATTTCATATATGTGCGTCTATTTTTGTAGGAGGAGCAGCATTTTAAAATTACTTCATAAATTTCAAGTTTTTTCCCTTAAAAAATTAAATGATTAGCTTTTTATGAAATGTTGAGCACAAAATCTGTTTAACATCATACATACATATAGGAGACAACCAAAAAAGTTATGAAAATCATTAAATTAAAAATGTTTGTGCAAATCGTACTATATATGTCCCTTTAATAATAATTCTAAATATGTTCCTTATTAAGTAGAAAGGAAAGTACTTATAACAGTTAGCTTTATAAATAGTGAAAAATTCATTACGGAATTTTTTATATATTAACTTATCGGAAGTCGTTTAAATATTTTAATGCGTAATTTAATAGTTTTAAGCTGTATTTAATAACAAGTATATGCTTATTTTATTGAAAAAAAGAAAAATGTAACTTGCTTCTTTTTTTATTTAAATTGAAATAAGATGTTTTAACTTTTGAAAAGAAAATGTAAAACTTAAAATAAATACGAATATTATATTTCTAAATACATATATATATTATAATAATTACTTTTTCTGATGAAATCACAAATTTATTTTATCAGAAGTTTTTCTTACATATTTTAAAAATGAATTGTAAATTATTTTCGTTTTTATTGCGTGTACTGAATGCTTGATATGTTAAAAGACAATTTTCATCACACTATTGTTGATCAAACCGTTTGTATTATTTGTTCTTTAAACTGTATAGGTTTTTATTTTTAAGTAATATAACCAGCAATAAAATAATAATTCTTAAAATGTGTAACATCATTAATTTTTCGGACGAGAAAATATGTTGTACTAAAATTAGCGCGCTTTATAATCATTCTACTTCATATAAGCCAAGCTTTATGTAATATATTTAAGTATATAAAATAAAAGTGAATTCCTTTCAATTTAATTTTTCTCTATTTTTAATTAATATATTTGAGGAACAATCGAAGTAGAGTGGAGTTCGATAAAAAGTAGAGCTGTTTACGAAAGATTAGATAAAAAATTAGCAAAAATAAGAAATTTTTTCATAAGTTAACGTCTTTTTCATGTTAAAACTTCCTTCAATTTCAACTTTTTTTAATTATATATACCAAAATAAGTACAACTCTATAAACTTAAGCATAAATTGTCCTGTTTAATCTCAACTAATAGTATACTATAATTTTATTTTTAAACTCGTCAAAAGGCACGTCCATTTTTATGTTAAGTGTGTCAGTTTTCTACCCTTTTCAACGTATGAAAATAGTAAAAAAGGACAATTTAGAAAAAACGCTATCAAATTTTCGATTATCATTGATGTGTAGAGAATGAAAAAAGAAATATTGCGGAATAATCGTACATATATGATCAACACTTTTCATTTGCTCCAGTTCTTATATTTTGTTTCAAATAATTTCGATTTATAAAGAGATTGAAAAAACGTTGTCTTTCCCATCTCAAATGCTTAAGTATGCTGTAGAATAGAGATATATCGATTTGTAATGTTTTGCTGGGTGTAATTCCCGGAGCTAATGTTATGGAACGCTTGACTGATGATTCCCTTGTAGACCAAAAGACACACTGAGTTCCATCTGTGTGCATCATCAACTTTCTACTCTACGGGACAAATTTTATTCCCCTTTTTTTCTACGGGACATTAAAAGGTCATAGAACATATAAGGATTAGTCAAAGACATTTAGAATGATGGAAAATGGATGAGAAAAAAAATTCATGAACGATATATATATATATAAATTATTACGTGAAAAAAAATTTAATTTGGGATTAGTTGTTTGTTTCAATATTGAAATTCTGGGTGTAGCTTTTCTGTTTTCTAGTAGTTTTAAAATTGCTGTTTCGGGTTAGTAATCGTAAAAAATAAGTTAGTAAAGCTTTTGTGAGCGGTTATTTCTCATTCTGCTCAGTTAGATGAATATCATCTTTTTTCAATTCCTATAATTAGTTCACATTCTCTCTATATATATCTTGTTCAAATTTTCAATCGTTAATAAAATACTTTTTATTCACCCATTGAAGTTAAAATACATTTTTTTAAACTTGTAACGAATGGCACTTGATGTTAATACAGTTTGTTCAAATATTAATTCATTAATTAAATTTTATTTTTTTAATTTTGAATTTATTATGCGTTATTTCTGACGAAGTTACAACTAGCTACAACAGATGGCGCCACTCAAGTTCAGATATGTTTTTTTAAACTTGTAGTGGATGACACGATGTTAATACAATTCTCTAAAATTAATTCATTAATTAAATTTAATTAACTAAGATAAAGCTCTTCTTTGTTGACCTAAGTAGGAATTGACTTTAAAAATTTATATGTATGTATATATATATATATATTACTTGTTTTCTACAAAGCTTTGTAAAGACATTAAGCATATAGAGTAATAGAGTAACAGAAAATGATATCTGATGACGAGTTTGCTGATGAGTATATTATCTCTAGAGCAGATATTTTAACTATATATTTATTATTTTTGTATTATCACAAAATAAAAAATTTTCAATTCCGTTCCGAAAGAGAGATTTCACTTAATTTTGCTCATGTGTGTTATAATAATTATAATTGCTCCATATTGATCTCTCCTCGAATGAGCTCATTTCTTTCTGAATAAACCAATTCAGTTGAGCTTTTATATAATCTTAATTTCATTACAATAAAATCTAAAAACATTTTAAATAAAAATTAACAAACAGTAAAAAATTTATTTGTACCGATCCCCTTGATTGATATTATTAAGTTCAATTTTAAGACTCTAAATTAACACTTAAGGAAATTGGAAATATTTTAATTTATTTTTTAATTCTATACTTGTTGATGACATAGTTATTTCTTTGAGTTTTTTTACATGCGTGCCTTGCTTTTTTAGTGACATTTAAAGTAGTATTATTTAATCTTTACTGGGGAAATATGAATTTAAGAGATATAAAAATACGATCAAGTAAAAAACTTTTTTGTAAAGAGGTGTCATAAACAGGTTACGTCATAAAAGGTTTTCATCCTTTTATTTTATTCCATAAATTTAATGAAATCCTTGGTGTCAAATAAATATTGCTATAAACCCAAACTCTCAAGTTTAAAATTTTCACTTTTGAATGGTGAATACAGTTATAATTTATGTTATTATCTCAGAGTATTACTGTAATAATAAATACATATATAGGATTTACGTAAGATATGTTTTTGTTACCTAAATTTTCCTCTCTATATCTATATTTATTATTAAAACTTTCAAATATACAACTTCCTGATCATCCATTTGAAAATTAAACGTATTGAATATTCTCTTAAATAAACATATCTCATTAAAGAAACAAATTCCCTTCAATTTATTACTTTTATATCCTTTTTTACGCGTCACTAATTTGAATCGGTAAACACAGAAAATACAATTAATTTTTATATGAATTTTTTCTACTCTGCATTGGATCTGGTTACGCATCGTTTAGTTATAAACTATTTTAAGAATCAACTGCGTAAACTCCATTTAACTGCACAATCAATCTTCTTTCTTTTTTTTCGATGTTTTCTTTAGTGTCATGATATTCATTCAAGTGTGAATCTATTTTCAAATTAGATGTTTTCTTTCTTTTTTTTTTCTTGCTCTTCGACAAAAGTAATTATCTCAGGTTGAACTCTAAACTCTTTCTCATTTTTTACACACACACACACTTGCACACTCACACACACGTGCGCACTCACACACACACACGTGCACACACGTGCACGCACACGTACACACGCACGTACACATGCACGTACACACGTGCACACACACGTACACACGCACGTACACACGCACGTACACACACACGTACACACGCACGTACACACGCACGTACACACGCACGTACACACGCACGTACACGCACGTACACACACACGTACACACACACGTACACACACACACGTACACACACACGTACACACACACGTACACACACACATTTAAATATATGTAATAAAAATAGTAAGAATTAAAATAGTAACTATTAGAATTCCATATAATAATAAGAGTTTATAACTACTAAATTTATCATTTTTGCTAATTATAGTTACCTCCATATTCTAATATTAGATAAAACTACGTATTATTATTTAATTCTTATATACTCTAGTGTCGCTAAAGTTATGGTATAATTTGTAACTCTCTTTTTAATTTTTATTTCTATTTTTTTATACTTTTGTTAAGTGATACATTTCAGCCATTCACATGCTTTGAATCTGCATTAGGATCCATAATCTGGCAATAACTTATTTATTGCTCTCAGATTTAGCACACGCTCTGCATTTTTAAGTGCAATTTTTAGGTAAGTTACCTCTGTCTTGTAATGGATTTAGATATTCCTATATCCATTATTTTCAATAGGTTTTTGCTCAGTATTATAAACACAAAGGGGGAAGGTTGACTGGCCATAAAACATGTTCAACCCCACTTTATATAAATTATTTTATTTATAAGCCGTCCTAAGTCAGCAATGTTTATAATACTGCAGCATCCATTTTTTAATTTTTAATTTCGATTGCTCATGTGTCCTTCATTATACTACTGTGCCTTCTTCCTAATTTTAGTTATCTTAGGTTTATAACTATCTGTTTATTTTTATATTTTCGTTTATATTTATGTATATGTGTATATATATATATATATATATATATATATATATATATATATATATATATATATATATATATATATATTTATATGTTGAATTTTTTATATTGGATTATATATATATATATATTCATATATGTACCTCTTCAAAATCTCGTAAATCAGTAAATCATTCAAAAAGAGAGCTTTTTCGAAATCTTATCCATTTTCCAGAGTAGTTAATTTGAAATGCTTGCGGAATGCTTTTTCCGTTGTTTTATCCTCACTTTCGAATTTCCTATTCACAGCATCGATGATAATTCAAGTCACGGAGTGGCTAAAGATGCGCTGTACACGCAAACACGATGTGCATGGGCACACACTCACTCTCACAGGAGACTGACATCCGAATGCATTTCACGTTAGGGAACGATACTGACTTTGCTGTATAATCTTAATAGTCTGTTGGCAGACAATAGAGAATGTGCCCCTCTTCAATTAGATTTCTTTGTACGATTAAAATACGATATTCAATGATTGTGTTAACTTGTAATATTGCGAGAAGACGCCAATGAACTCGATGTTGTGAGATAAAAGGTATGCCGTGAAAAATTCAAGGGATAGTCATCACGAAATGTATAATAAAACTTATAAAATTATTGCAATATTTTGATTAAATATATATATATATCCTAGATAGTGGTCAATAATTTTTGTTACTAAACATTTCATAATTTATAAAATAAAAAAGTTGATGAATCTCCTTTTAAATATATGTTTTATTATTAATTAAAAACTGCTGCTGAGAGATTTATTGAAGATTCATGTTTTGCTTTCATTTTTGCAACTTTGCTCATATTTGAAGTATTTTAGCGTAAACATGTTGAGTCAAATGAATATTAGAAATAGTTGCATTAAAATATTTACATAAAGGCTTATTATTTTAATAAAGATAGATTCATTTGTGTCCTAACTAAAAAGTTTTCACTCTTTAAAAGTTGCTATTTTAATCAAGAGAATATCTTATTAACTTCATATAACAAAATGTGTGTTTCCATGTAGTACAGAATCTCGTGAAAATTTACTTTCATTATATTCAGGTATAGAGATTACATTTACTTTTGAAATTATTATTTTATATATCTTAAGAAAAAGAAAAAAAACTTTTAAATATTGCTTTCTTTCAGAAAAGAGACTTAAAGAGAGTTTTAAGCTTATCAGCTTAAAATATCAGTTAAAGCTTATCAGTTTCAATATTCCTAAAACAAAGTAAAGAGTGTTTTTTGAGAGGTATATAACTTTAAATTGCAATAAAACAACGATGTATTATTCGATCGACATGCATTTTTTATTCGAAAGATAATCTTGTGGCAATACATTTTTAATATGATTTCTGGCATATGACTGCCACGGTTGGCTCTGATGTAGTCCAATCTGGACGTCAATTTCAATGACTTTTTCCAACATTTGTGGCCGTATATCGGCAATAACACGGCGAATATTGTCTTCCAAATGGTCAAGCATTTGTGGCTTATCCGCATAGTCCAATGACTTTACATAGCCCCACAAAAAATAGTCTAGCGGTGTTAAATCACAAGATCTTGGAGGCCAATTCACAGGTCCAAAACGTGAAATTAGGCGGTCACCAAACGTGTCTTTCAATAAATCGATTGGGGCACGAGCTGTGTGACCTGTTGCGCCGTCTTAGTGGAACCACAGCTCTTGGACATCATGATTGTTCAATTCAGGAATGAAAAAATTAGTAATCATGGCTCTATACCAATCACCATTGAGTGTAACGTTGTGGCCTTCATCGTTTTTGAAGAAGGATTCCACCAGCCCATAAAGCGCACCAAACAGTCAGTTTTTCTGGATGTAACGGTGTTTCGACATACACTTGTGGATTAGCTTCACTCCAAATGCGGCAGTTTTGTTTGTTGGCGTAGCCATTCAACCAGAAGTGCGCTTCATCGCTAAATAAAATTCGCTTATGAAAATCGACCATTATTTTCGAAATAAAATTGCACAATTTGAAAGCGTTGTTCAGGCGTGAGTCTATTCATGATGAATTGCCAAACCAAACTGAGAATAAATCACTTGACAGCTGTTAAATCGGTCGCCATCTTGGAAAGTAATGCCAACTTAAACTTCTATACCTGGAAAAAAAACACTCTGTAGTACACAATTTATCTAAATTTTTGCATTTGTTAATATGATGTTGCATCTTATTGAAATTTTATCATAAAACGTATAACTTAGTGCTTATTCTTTAAAAATTTTAATTAAACTAGCCCTTTATAATAATTGATAATCTTAGAAATATACCTCCCACAATAGAATTATTTTTTTTTATTTACATAATTTATGTTTTCAATTCTTTAGGCAAAGGTACTGAACAACACACTTTTTATATAAAAAAAGAATACTGTCAATAAAGAAAGAAGAAAAAAAAAGGAATTTTTTCAAAAGAAGTATTTTAAAATACGTCATTTAGAACATACTGTAGTCAGTGTTTTTTAACCAGCACTACTCAAAAATATATCCGCTTTCAACCAATAAAAGGGAATGCTTAACCACTGCGTAAAACCACTAAACTAATTCTTCTGAACCGTCGAAAATTTATTACCCATGTAAATGAAGTGCAATCAAAAGGAGAAAACGTTTTGTACATAATAGCCTTCATTTCCCGACCAACTTCCATTTTCAGATCAATGAACAATCCCTTCCAGCGATTTTTTACAGACTTTTGTCAAAAGGATTAATTCGCGTCCGTCAACAATTAGCGAACTCATCCATGTCCTCAATTTTCGAAATCCATGAAGTTCGAATACCTTGAGTTTAAGCATCAGGCACATCCACCCCTTCCATATCTATAAGAAATTGCTTCGCGCTTTTTTTTCATAAACAGGACTTACGAAATTCTTCGTAATCACTTTGGGAATCTAGAATAGTTAGAACGAGAAACATAGGCGAAATGTATCAGTTGATGGTCGTCCATATGTGACGAAAATATTACAAGCATGAGAGGGGTTTTGACAACTCGATAAGCATGATAAAGCTTCTAACGATAACAAAGTGTAATTGACAGTTAGGTCTACCACTCTCATATCAAGATCAAGATAACTAGAGAATATTCTCACTTATTATTGGAAAATTGCTCTCAATGAGTGAGACACCAAATCGCTTGCGAGTTTGTATCAAATAAGAAATAGCCACAGTTTCAACAGATGCAATCAAAATTTCCTAATTGGATAGAAGGCATGCATGTTAACAATCAAAGCCAGGCGTCGGCAACCCATGGCAAGGGTGCCAAATTTGGCGTGAGGTATAATTCTCAGTGGTACTCTACACCACACTAAATATACGTAAATTTTTGAGCAGGTGGAAGTTAATAATTTTGAAATGGAGCTTATTGAACTGAAACCTTAAGAGTTATGAAAAAGTCTGGAAGATAACTCTAACCAGTGGTGTAACGGAGAATATTAAGGCCCTCCTGCAAAATCAGGTTTAGGGCCCCAAGCCGGATTTTACGTAGTAAATGTACTTGGCGCCATTCAGGCTTCGGGCCCCCAAGAATTCCACCCCGAAACGCAGAGGTTGCGGGGGTGTACGTTACGCCACTAATTTTAACGATAAATCGAAAGTTATTTTAAATTTTTAAATGCCATTTTTGTGGATAGATTTAATTGTTTGAAGAAATTTTCATGTACTCTTCTCCCCACTTTTGATTCTATTTATCTATGTTAATAAATATTTTTAAATGATACACAAAACTGATGTGTAATAAAACTCTAAATCTGTATTCTTGGTCTCTTTTCCTTGACTTTGCCAAGGGAATAGAATTGTTTCAAATATTCCCTGGTAAGGCTCGCTGGATCATATCCTTAGATTGGTTTGGCACACCACAACTACAAGGTTGCCGACCCCTGATCAAAACCATAGTTATACAAGTATTGCCGAATAGTGTTAAGTTAGCGATTATACTCAATCAGTAGTATCTTTTATACACGAATGCGTCTTACTTACACTAGATTTTAATGTAGTTACATGGTGAAATAAAGGATCTTTAAGACTGTATGCAGTTAAGAGAAAGATGACAGTCTAAAATCATTGTAACTGAGAATCTTATAAAATTTCCTTTGGGTCCTTCATTACCTCTTTGTGATTTAAAAAGTAAGTTCAACTAAAGAGATGTGCTTTATTCTTTCACAATTATTATTCTAAAAAGTAAATACTTCATTTAAGGACATTTAATTTCCGTAAAGCAGTGTATTAACCAAAGAGTAACTTTTGAGAGAATGACGAAAGCTCTCTAAATTCTGCAATTAAGGAACTAATTATCTAATGAAACTTTACTTCGCTACTTCAAAATTAAGGTACTTGAAACATAATTTAAATTTTTGACGGATGGAATTTTACTGGCCAATGGTCAGTAAAAACTTTCTTTTCGTTATTATTACTTCATTTGTTTTCCGCACATTGAACTCTCTAATTGTTATGTTAAAAAGATTCGTTCCGCATTCCGGCTATTTGACCAGTAGTCCGTAAACAGCGTTCTTTTCAACTGTGTCTCTCCCCCTTTTCCCTCCCGATTGCGGGAAAAAATACTTCTTTCCCTTACTTCAATACAGATGTCAGGTAATGAATGAAGACACTATTGTAGTTTAGTTAACAAACTTTAACATTTTTTCCCTGCCATATGATTTTTTTATTATGGAACAGAAGTAATTTCAAAAAAAGGTAAAACATTTCATTTGTGTATATTGCATCAACTGCAATAAAAAGACGAACAAAAATATATACAAAAAGAAATTTAAATTTCCCAGGGTTTCAAAGATAAGGATTCTCAATATTGGAAATTTTTCTTCATCATAGACTGTGAGTCGATCACGAATGCAGTGAATTTCGATGCTACTTCTCTTAAGTTCTTTTGCTGCTAGAAAATTTCCTTTTAAATCCTTTTTAGGGGTCTTTATGTTTTATCATTAACCCTTTAGGCGGACAATTTGTTTGCCCAAAATGTTCCAAAAAAGGGCACATTTTTTACTGCATATAACTAAGCATGATGCTTCACAGAATGCGAAAATGTAAGAATTTTATTTTAACTTTCAATTTTAAAGTTTTCAAGCTATTTTTTTATTTTAGAATTGTGGAACACTAAAAACCACTAAATGTTTGCTTTTTATAAATACACTCTGCATGCTATGGAGTATGTTTTATACATCGTAAAAGAATTTCTCTCATGCTTAGAAAAGAATTTCATGTTCGTACCTCTTTTTTAAATGGTTGAGGATTTTGTGTTTGTATGCCTACATATATATATATGCACACACAATTTGAATCTTGGTGTAATACTAAGTCGTACATTGTAAGGGGGACAGAGATAATATCGACTTTTTTGGATTATCTTTCCATTTTCATTTCTTCTCAAGCAGCAAATTCCACATTGTCGTTCGAATCCCTGTCCTTTATCGAATATTTTCAAGAATCTAAATTCCTGCCTCATTGAAAAATATCTACCTTCACCACAAAGAAAATCCCGGATGAGAAGTATTTCATTACCATGGACAAATATTGCATCTCTTAAAAGCACTAGCACTAATAATATCACCATGAGAATTAAAAATATGTACAAATCAAAGACGGAAACAAGAAAATATCTGTGCCCGTACAGCGTACGGGCAAACCGGTTTGTGGACAGTTTTCGGTAGCCCGTATGGGGTGCGGGCAAACCAGTTAAGGGGTTAAAATATCATAACGTGTTTCATTGCAGAAGAATATGTATGCACATATGTGCTCAAATTTCTCAGAAAATATATGTAATAGGTGAGATATCACCAGTTGTGCAATAATAGGTAGTAGTTTGGTATGAAAATACACTTTGAAAATAGTCGAGGAAATTATTCACGTGTAGGACAGCATCCGATTTGCACAGTAAAAAATACATGGGTGAGCAAAAAAAACATGTTTATGCAAATTATAGGAAAATATCCAATGTAATCAGGAAAACTTTCCTAGGCGTGACTTGAGAATGCTTCATTTAAACCCGTCAAAACAAGTTTAAAAAAATTTAAAAAAACAGTAATGGCTACTAAAAATTTTAAAGGGTGATAAAATGGTTATTAAAATCCATTTTAGCTGACTTGCAGTTTCAGAAACGTGCAACATTCGGTATGCTAAGCCAATTTATTTTTCTGTAAGAGAATTCCAACTAAAAAACATAATTGTAGTGAAAATTGTCTTTTTTTTTCGGGGAAAAACACGGTAATGATAGACATCAAGTATTTCAGGTACTCATTGATGTAATAGCGTTTCCTAATTTGAGTTGTTTTTCTCTAAAAAGCAAAATCATAAAAATAGGATTAAATTTGATTTAGTTCTTTTTCTTTTTCAAAATCATGTTAGCACTCTTTAATTTTAAGTTTAAATAACAGATTCCTCGTCATTTACATCATCTTTTGAAGCTTTCTATATGATAAATTAAGTCAATATAATACGCCTACCATTGCTTTAGCTTAGCTTAGAAAAAAACTCATTTTGAAAATGGACTCTCAATTACAGTCTCAAAAATATATGCGTGCCAAATTATTGTATGTTTTTTTCATCGACATTCAACCTTAAAAAAAGATTGCATTTTTCTTCTGTTGCTCATGTTAATTCGGTCCTTGATTTATCTCAGCAGGAGAATATCACCATGAGAATTAAAAATATGTACAAATCAAAGACGGAAACAAGAAAATATTTGTGCCCGTACAGCGTACGGGCAAACCAGTTTGTGGACAGCTTTCGGTGAGCCTACCGTGTGTGAGCCTACAATCTTCGTTAAAAGAACAGTGATTTGTTCTATGAATCATCTGTGAAGAGAATCGACCATCGTGGGTGGTACGTTTTCGGAAATCGGGGAATGAAATGATCTCTTAAAGAATTAGCAAATAATTTTTCCAAGTTATTTTAATTTATCTGAAATACGCGTAAAAATAATTCGCTTATGCACCTTCCCATGCGTGTCATATTTTAACCATTTTTCTAAATTACTCTCTAATGATAGCTATATAACAATCCGCTAAAAATGAATTCTCCTTGACAACATAAATCTGATAAAGTACATCATATTCAAATTAGAATTCAAAGCGTTTAATTAAAACCTAAATATCTGAAAAGTTCAAGTTAAAAAAAATTTCCCAAAATAAAACCAAAATCCATTTCAATCTCTGTGACGGTTTCAAGAGTCTGCCAAAGCGTAATCTTTTGTTCTATTTCAGTATGAAAAAAGATTCCCTGAGGTAGATTCCTGACGGATAAAACTTTTTAATTGGTCTTGTTAAAGATGCACACAGCTTTAGATTTTTTACCTTAGAAAAATTCTAGAAAAAACCCTATCTGCTGGAACAGATATCTTCCACTCTGCCCATAGGCCAATTGACCTCTTCTGATTTTGAAGGCAATATCTACTGGACATAAATTTTTAGTGTGAGTGAGTGGATGTGTATGGGGGGAGGGTGGCACAAGATATAAATTTACAGAAATTTATGACCTTTCCGAAAGCTCAGTCAGAGCATTAATTCCACGAATTCGGTTACTAATGTAAGTTCTCCAATTATAATTCCTTTGAAACCACGCAACAGCTGTTGTTGAATATAATCATAAATTAAATGTATTCACTTACATCTTAAGAGAATGTCTAATGTACTCAAGCAAATAAGCGCCAAAAGGCAAGCGAGGGGCTTTAGCCTTGGAATGGCTAAGAGATTTCTTGAGATGAAAATCCAAGATCTGGCAATCAGATAGTGAACGTTGGTTTTCACAGCTTAAATATAACAGTCCATAAACTTTTTGACTCACTTCTCAGAAGATATGAAATGACCAATTTTCTAGATTTCTATGTCCTGCTCTTCTCGAGGAATTTTAATTATAGAAATTTAATTACAATTTTGAATTCCTTGCACCATCACAGTTAAATTCGCTTGATTAACTGCGCATCGATTTAAAGTAATTCATCCTCATCCGTAACTGATGCAATGCAGTTATCCATATAAAATAATTTTGGGGGCAATAATGTGGCTTTCTGGTACATGATCCAAGTGGTAAGAAAGCACTTCCCCGAACATATAAGAACTTAAGAAATTAAAAATATGAGTTACATTATAATATAAGAAGCTATTAACTTTCTTTCATTTTATGCAAAAATTAGAAACTATTTATAAATTGATAAAATAAGCTTTTTTTAAAGAGCTTTCTTAATGTAATTAGTCTCTTAATAAACCTCAAAGAGTAAAACATTTACAATCATCCTGTATCATTTCATTTATGGATATTTTTAAACATTTACATGGAAGCTCTAAATATTTATGCTCAGTTTATTAAATTTTCTTCAGTGACATAAATTAATTAATATAATTATACGTAAGCTAAACAAGAACTTTTTATTTATATCTAAAAAAAATTTATCAAGTTCATGGGCATGTACTTTAACATTCTATTTTAAAAAATTGAACATAAAATTAGATTATAAATAAATCAATAAATGATGTTATCACAAATTTTATACGAAAATTATCAAATACATTGTTTTTCATCAATATCTAAATAATATACCAAACAAATATGCATATTTCTAAAATGAAATATTTATTTTTATAAAAATATATTTATATAACACGTACTTAACCAGATAACAATAGGATCAAGTTTTCTCTCATTAAAAACATTGAATGCATTTAAAAAGTTCTATTAAATATTACTAGTGCCTTTCTTGAAATATTATTTAACAATTAATAGTTCTAATATTTCCTCAAGATTCAGTTTAAGTTCAGTATCATATCTTTATAACGCTCATGTTATAACATTCACCAATACCTTCAATACCTTAAAACAGGGGTGGACCATATACGGCCCTCGTGCCATAAATAGCCCGTAAAGAGTTTTTTCTGGCCCACCAAGACAGTTGGAAAATCCGCCTGGATTAACTTGCAGGTTGTGTTGAGAAATTCAACAAGCTATCTCCCTCCTTATTTCAAAAGAAAAGTAGAAAAGTGTGATAGGGTTATTTTACCTCATTAAACTTATTCTAAAACTAAAAGGGCTTGCAACTATAGTTGGTATGAAATTAGAACGGTAAATAAATTGAATAAAACTATCACTATTTATTTAACCTTGTGAAGATCCCCTTGGATCTCACTTTGAGAACGAGAATAATTTTGAGTCAAAGAAGAACCAGTAGCCATTTTTATAAATAACTTTCTTTATTTGGTTATCTTTCCGAAAAAGAATTAAAGACTTTTAATAACAAATAAATCAAAATAGCTTTATGAGGCTTAAAAGGGACTTTCCTTTATATTAACTTAAATATTTAATGATCCAATTAATTAACAATTAGAATATCGATCACGCAGAGATTACCGCAATAAGAGATCCCAGAATTATATTCAATAATGTTCCTACTGAACATTTAACTTTAATCTCACTCCTAATATAAAACTTTAATGAGACTTTAATTATAAATCAATATTTACCACACTGAATCTCAGCTCTTCTTGTGCCTAATTTATCCACCTAGAAATCTTCAATAATAAATCTCTAACTTCACTATTATAACTTCCTGCTTCAATCTCTTTCTCCTACTGCCTCCCACTTTACTATTCCGTTTGACTTAAATACTTTATCTAATCTGCATATATAATAAGGAATCCCTGTCCTCTTTTTGGAGTTGATTGGAAATAGGTAAGGAATTAAATTTCCCTAAAAGAGACGTCTCAGAAGGTTAGCGATAAAGTTCCGTATAGATTTGTCACAACCTGTACTTACGGATTTTTTTTGTACAATTTATACCTTTTCTGAGAGGCTAAGTTAACTAATGAATGCAATCATAAAATGGTTTGTCCCTTATCGTATCCTTCGCTTCCATAATGGTCCACCAGCTAAAACAATTGCCCATTCCTGCCTTAAATGGATGTATTAATAGCTCCATAATCATCACATACACTGCAAGGTATCAAATCATATTAACCCTCTTGTACGTTATTCGCGCAATTAATATTTGAGTAGTTAAGATGCATGTGAAAAGGTATTTTGATGTCTTTCATAGAATTACAGATTTGAATGTTTAACAAGCTCTTCATTTGTGAGAAAAATACTGCGTCTCATTAGATAAAACCAAATTATTCTTCAAACAGATAGGAGGGAATTTTATCGCACTTTAGCAAATCTATCTATCTGTCTATACATTTCAACCCTTAAAATTTGATTTTACTGTGTAGTCTTCATTAAACTATGATACTTCTCCATCTCTGAAAGAGGAATTTGTTCATGATTTCGTGAACAATAGCCTTATCAGTCATATCTAATGCTGAAAAAAAAAGCTTTTCACAGTCTAAAGAATGAACAACTGAAAAATAGTTTTTATGAACAGAAGTTGAAAATCTCTGGCAAAATCATGACCTTGGTGATAGAAAACAACCTTCGAACGATTTACGATCATCAAAACCGTAATTACACTTTAGTGACGGGGAAAATAATTTATCTTTAAGATCAATGCTAGTTATGCACGATGTGTACAAATGCGGAAATAGCCAATCGCTTCTGAGAAGTCAGCTTTGGTCAAGAGGGGAAAGCGATTGAGAATTGATTGAACAGGATTTGTTGTTCTCCTGTAGAAAACCAACAGAAAAAATCCATTTTCACTTTCATCTGTTGCATTGTAATCACTTAACCATGGGAGGTTATTAAACATTCCTTATAGAGAAAGCGTTTAACAGCAAAATCAAAAATAAATTACATACCCAATTTAGAGAATACGAAAGAGGGAAACAAATCCCAAAGATCTGGGATTCATTTCCTAAAAAATCGTTAAAAAAGTGATCATACATATGCCTTTGTGTTTATTTTTTACCCTTTCAAAATCCAATCTGTATTATGAACGAGATGAATTGTGTATTATGAATCTTTCAAAATTTTATTTTTAAATAAAGAAAGAATATGTTACAAAAAATGAGCTGTGTCAATAAATCAATATCGCATATCTTTTTTGCTTCCTTAAGAATATTATGTTCCATTGACTACAAGAATAAAAGCGTCAAAAACTAGCCGAATATACTATGTAATGAAAACACCTTTTGTACAAGAAAGAAACAGGAGTCATTCAAGCGTACTATTTATTATTGCCATTCTTGTACAAGAGGTCAAAGTCTGCGGTCAAAGTTGCTGTATTACTTTCACTTTCTATAAAGTGGTGAATCTTTCATCTTTTTTTGTAAAGCAAAATAAAATGTTATAATAGGCACAATTTTTTTCTTGTAATTTTTTTACAAAGCTTTGTGGGATTTTTGTTTCAATTCGGCTGAGATATTGATGCATTGTTTGAAATAATTTAAGTAGATAGTAAAAACAATAAAGGAATAATTAAAAAATCATCTCAATAGTAATGTTTTACTTGCTAAAAAATAAAATAACCTTCTCAAAATTTAAATTATGAATTGCATTAATTTTTTTATATAAAAAGATTATCTAAAACAAAAGAACTTATATAGCTAATCTTAATAAGGATCTTCTCTCTCTCTCTCTCCTTAGATAGATGATGAAATTTAAAAAGTAATTTTAAATATTGCGTATTTATGTATAATATTTTTGAAAAAGTCTTTTTAATATAAATAATTATATAGTAATGTTAGAAAAGAGCACAGAAGTCAAATATATTTATTAGTATTACTTGTTCTCTTAATTTTATTATATTTACCCCTAAGTTAGACATTTGAATGTTAAGCCTAAATCAAAATAATGAAAATATCTTCAATGCGTTACTGGATTTTTTCCTTTTCTTAATTCTTTAAGTTTTAAAATAGTGTTAACTCTAATATTTTAAGTAATAAATGGTTTATATCAAAAGATTTTATTTTCAATTCTTTATATTTGTATATAATAAGCAAAAAAATACAAAGTTAAAAATCATTGTTAAATAATCCTAACATTTCCTATATATATACGGTTTTCATCCGCAAAAATTGTTTAAGAAAATATTTATGCATTAAAATCAAGTATTTTATAGTTATTCTTTAGAAAAAGCAAAAGAAAAATATTTACACTATCCCTTCCATCATGGGAAACAGACAAAAAGAAAAGAAAAGAAATTTGAAACATTTTACTAAGAAAAATACAATTTCGATTTTATTTCTTTTTTTTCCTTCAAAATTTTTATATGATCCATCATCATTCCTTAAAGTGTAACATAATAAACCAACCTACATTTAATGCATCGTTGCGAAATATAATAGTTTTTTCAAATAACTATTTCTGGACTTCAATCAAAAAAAAAGAAGCACTTAATTTAACTATAAAACTCTAATTCCTCAAATATTACAAGTTTGCTTTTTACTCCAGACATCATAATATTGCTCAAGGGGGCCTGGTTTTTCGTTTCATTTTCTCAGGAGTCAATAGTCTCTTAATTCGCGGTCAGTCTTCGCCAAAAGGCCTACAAGACAATTTTGGCGCTTCCAAAGATCACATGGAATGTATAAAAAACACAGTAAATCATATCTACTCTCTGTAATGATAAGCTTGGTCACATTAAAGCAATTCATCTAGAAGATAAAAAAATATCCGAATAGCGCAAAAATCTATTGTCTCATGGGTAGGATTCTCCAGAACTTCTTCCACAGAAGTCACTATAACACTATATAACAAAATGAAGATAGCCTATATAAACCATCAATCCTTGACAATAAAAACACTAAGCAACGAAAAGGAATATGATTACCACTGAGATTTCACATGCTCAAATTTCAGAATGATCACTAAGAAATGGTTAAAGCGTGATGTTCCTGTCTTTGGTATATTTATTTACTTTGCCCAAATGTAACTTACGTTAGTGTGGTACTTAAGAAAGTAAATTGCATCAGCGGGAAAAATAATGTTAAGGTATAAATTCAGGAAGAAAAATAGAAAGTTTTCTAAAATGACAGTGTGTATATATATTAAGCCAATAGCGGAAGCCTGGAAATATGAGGTCTTCAACCGCAAGTTTATAATGTCTACATTTAGCACAATAAGGCGAGAAATCGTGTTGAACAGTGTTGTTACAGGTATGTGATTAATATAATTCTTTATGAAGATGTTATACTTAAAAGGCGTTAGAGGGTGTGAAACGTATCTTCTTTCTTTCATTTATGATATCTTTCCATGATTCAAATAGAAAAAAGGCCAAGGTTACTGACCTGGTAAAACAGAAATTATTGTTTTAGTTTTGAATGGGCGTCCGAGTTGGGCACCAAATATGGTCCAATGTTAAGTTCACAAAAATAATTTCTAATGTTTTGCATTGTATAAATTTTCATTACAGCTGTATGTTTATAATTTACTTATTTAGGTCTATAATCAGGTATACCGTAAATTATATCCATGGTATACAAAAATATATTGATTATAAGAACTTTCGAGCATTGGGATTTCATTCAGTAAAACTCTATTTTTTCCCTTTATAAAACTTAATTACGTACAATTAATTATGATGGAAAAATTATGCATGCAAAGTATTTTTTCACAAAAAAACTAAAATATACAAATTAGGTTTTATAATATTTACTAATTTTTAAAACTGTGAGCTATGGCTTGGTTATTTATTAAGAAATATTATCATTTTTAAAAATTTTCAAGCATTTTAATCAGTGCTCTTAATTTCAGTTTTTTTCATATTTGTTTCATTAAAATTGGTTAGTTAATTGCTTTGGATATTTACGAAACCTGAACAAATACAAGCTCCTTTATTTAAAGATGCAATTAGTTCAAAAATATAGGCATATTATTTTTTTAAAAAAATTTAATTGTTTTATTTGCGATTACATATTATTAATATTGTAAATCATTTTTGTACTATTAAATATAATTTTCATTTGCAAAATTACTGAAAAAACTGGATATTATAAATAAGAATGCCATACTTCTTTTACAAAAATCGCGTATTTGATTATTTTTATTATGATACTGTGTGTGTGTTAAATCTAACTGACAAAACCTTCAGTATGGACTTGAAATTATATATATACCAATTTGAAATTTAAGAGTCGAAATTGTTGGAAATTCCATTAACTTGTGAAAACTACAATCCTTAATATTTTAATATAAAGAAAGTATTTTTATGTTTTTTCTGATTGCTACTTATATGTGGCATATAACATCTTTCCTTGCAAATCTTTTGTTGCAAAAAATGCACACATCACAATTTTAAAATCTGTGAGTACAATAAACGTTTTGTGTTAGGATTTGGATAGCATTTGACAAATAGCGAAAAAAGCTCTCATGCTGATCAACTCTCTGATTCTCACACTAATTTATTCATTTTCAAGCCACTCTGCCGCAAGGAAGAAAGCAAATTAACTAGCCCTTATTAGGCAATAACTTGATTATTTATAGCTCGCAGCTGTTTGAATCATGAACTCAGTCATGCATTAATACCCCTTTGAAATAATGATTGACGCGTTGGTTACAACGAACCTTCTTCTTGCACCTGAAGCGCTAAGAAATCTTATGTGAGGTTGCTTGTGCAAAAACTTTCAAAAAGATTAACAGAACAACGAAAATTCTTTGTTGTAATCAGTCAGCTTTAGATCTATCATGAAAAACAATCATTTGAGAAAGATTCCGGATATTTAAGGGATTAAAAAGAGACAGAGGTTACATTCTCTAACAACAATTACTTATGGCCCTTATATAAATAAATATAAGACTTATTTTGAGATGTTATTCTTTTTATCCCATGGATCTGATTTTTGGTACTGTCTTCTTATAATACTTGATTTAAGAAATTCCCTTCCTATTCATCTTTGTAATCCTAGACAACATTTAAAACGAAACATACTAATTCTTGCATTAGTATAACTTAACTGTTATAACATATTGTTTCTTTATCAGTTACTTGCAATTTCTGACTAAGAAAAATAAATAAAGAACTTGAGAATAACAATATATTCATTGAAATTTATACAAGTTTACAAAAGGGCTTTATCATAAATTAAATTATATATATATATATATATATCATAATAAAATAAATATAAACATAAAAATTTACCCTACAAAACAAAGAAGGGAAAAAATTATGGAAACGAAAATCAAGAACAACAAACCAATATATATATATATATAATATATATATATATATATATATATATATATATATATATATATATATATATATATATATATATATATATATATAAGTCAATTGACCAAATGGAAAGCATGTTTTCTAGAGTTGTCACCGACTTAGGGTGGTGAAGTAAGGTTAAGCTTTCCTTTTTATATGTATTCGAGTATCATTATCAAAATTTATTTGATTTAACTCTTTGAGGCATGAGGATATTAAAAGTTTCCAATGTTTTCGATGCGTAAAAATACTAGGTGTGATATTTTTTTAACCACCTCGAAAATTGCAGCAGCTGCGATCGCATAGGTTTGTTTTTAGTCTCACATGTAAAGTAGTCAATAATATCAGTGATAACTATTACACGTGCGTTCGCTTGCGTTTACAAATTTTGACATGATAATCCTTTATTAATAAAAATAAGTCCGTTTTGTGCAATTTTTAGAGAAATAAAATTTCTGTGGAGCGTGGGTATTTTCATCTGATTTTTTTAAATTGATTTAAACATAGTTAAAGTAAAAATTTAAAAAAAAAACTAAAAACAATAAATCAAAAAAGACCGTAATTAATATTTATTACAAACATTGTATTCTACTGATTTTCCCTTCCTCTCTGTTCAAAGATAATTTTGATTCATTAAAAAGTATCTGTGCCAACTAGATTGCAACCAAGTAAACTAAACTTAGAAAAATAAAAAAGTAGTTTCGTGTAGGGTTTTGTGCATGTTATTATAGAAAATTTTATAATAATTCTACCTAAACACACTTTTATGAAATAATATTTTAACAATGCGAAAAGAAAGCAAACCATGAATAAACAATAAAATTTGATTAGCCTTTTCGGTCCCCCTCAATTAAATCGAAAGTTTCACCACCAGTTTATTGCTGATTCAAATTCCTGAAACGGTTTATTCTGGTTGAATTCACAAGTAAAAAAAATATTATCTCTTTTAGGGCAATTTTCAGTTAAAATAAACAAGCACTCTGTTTTAGAATTTGATTTTCGTAGAGCACTCGACCAACAGTTACAATAATCTTTTCAAATAGACCCTTATTATGACTTAAATGTTTTTTTTTCTTCTCTCATCAAATTAATGATTAATTTACTAAAAATTACATTTTGGCTTCGTATCTCTAAGTAAAATTATACACCCTTTTTAAATTGATAAAAAAAAAAGATTTCCTTCATTTTCTCTTATACTAAGAGTTTTCATAAAATTTTTAAGGAAAATACTTTAAATATATGTTACTTTATTTTTATTGATATTAAATTACCAATATTCATTTCCATTTTACAAACAAATGCATCGATAAATATGATCATTTGTTGGTCACGGCTATTAGTGAAAGCGGTTTTGTAAACAAAGTCTGATATATGGTCGAATTTTTGTTTTATTTATTTATCATTTTTGTATATTAAAATAAATTTAATAGTTTTTCAAGAACAATGAATAATTGAAACTGGTTCTGGGTATTTTGACAAAGCACTGAAATAAAACCTACACATCCTTACATTTTATCAATACTTTAATTTCTTTTAGAACCGTATTATAAATAAATAAACAAATAAAATTATATGTATTGCAATTGTTTTTTTAATTCATCTTTCCTTTATACCATGAAAAAAATATGCACTATTAACAAAATATAGAGCAGACATTAATTTAAAAATTCAAGTAATTTTTTACATTTATTGTAGATGAATCCTTTCTTCATTTCAAATCATTAAGAAAAAGCTTGAACAATTAATAAAAGTTAAGGTAATTTTATGAGACCGTACTCTAATGAGTATATCTAATTTGCAGACGGATGTGCAAGACCGAAGAAATATGCCGCCAGTTAGTGAAGTTCGTCTATATGACCTTCTACTTTCTACCGTTCCAAAACGTTTACCTCTTTTTTTTCCGTTGTGAGCAGGGGGTCCGGTCAAAGAAATAAAGCTTGCCGCTATTTCATTTTTTTCCTTCAAGTTCATTTTTGTTTTTTAACGGGCTGCAATTACCGTGAGAGCTATATAAGATGCTTTTTCTATCGGATGGTTATATCTCCTCATTTTTATATGCACACGAGAGCAAAGAACGTTATGTTAGTATTTTGCAGGGGAAAAAAATCTTTTGTTCTCTGTTTGCTTGCTGATGACTCATACATAATAGAATGATGCATTCTCTCACTTTCTAAATGTTAAAAAGGACTAATTATTCTTCAAACAAACTTTGGAAGAACTAAACCAACTAGTCCTCTGGCTTTTGTCTTTCCTGAAAAGTGTTACAATTTTGTATTTGTATGTTTTTATTGGGTTTTTTTGTATAATTTGTATTGTTTCTTCTTCAACATCTCTAAAATAAATGATTTCCCTTGAAAAAGAAAATAAGAAGGCATTAGTCATGCTTTTTATTGATAAATGCTTATTATCTCAGCAATTTCATCTCTCAATTAGATTGTTATTTCAACAAAAATTTATCTCAAGCATAAATAAAAGAATCCCGTTTGCCACGTGCTTTTTTAAATAATATATTTCTCAAGTGATTTTTGAATTCCTTCCATTATAAATTATAAGGAAGAATATAATAAAAATAAGGAATTATTTATAATTATAAATTATTTAAGAAAGTGTAATAAGTTTTAGTTGTTATTCAATTTTTCTTGAATTAAATAATCATCAGTCATTTTGAACTCAGTTTATATAACGTCAACCTGGTGGTCAAATTATGAAACACTCAAGCAAATGTTGGGAAAAAGTATTTTCATGCACTATATTAATAAGAAAATAATAATAGAAAAATAAATGTTTTTTAATTATAAATCATTATTGCATTATTAGTAAAATAATGAAATCTATTTCTCAAGATCAAATTTGATTGCAAATGATTTACATTGTATGAGAATAATATTACTATTATTATGTAATACTACTTCAAAACACATCAGTTTCTCAATTTAGTGAAGAAAAAAAAATAATTTAAAGTATATAACGTAGGTATATATATATATATATATATAATTAATACAATTCGACGTTATGCATACATCCAAAGTAAATGACATTTCTTCTGTGTGTGAGCAGTTTTTCAAGGTATTTAATAACAAAAATAAATAATTATATACTATTGTCTTTCCAATTTGCGCGCTTACTTTTTTCTTAACAAAAAAAATTACGCTTTCGATGTTTAATCCCTTTAATATATTGTTTATCTATAAATCTTTACAAAATAAATTATTCTAAGTATAAACTTTTAATAAAAATTGCACCAAAAATTTCTACCTATATGGCAGATATTTGTATAATCAAACTACCTATGTATAAAGCAATTGATTTTAAATTTGATTAAAATTTAAAGTAAATATAAAACTTAGCCCTTTTCTCTGTGGTGTAAACTCTTTTCAATAAAAAAAGAAACAATATTTTCCCAAGAAAACACTTAGAGGGTGGTCTCATTTGTAAGCATACGACTCTGGGGTCGTTAATCTGGTTATTCATACACTCCTCAATATTCTCGGAATATTTTTTACCAAGATGGCGATAAATTGAATTCTATTTATAGAGAATAAAGCTTAAACCAATAAAATTAATGAAATTGATTCATACTCGGATGAAATTTGGGTTCGTTGACTTATGTTAATACCATTTTTTGACCTTCGAACTGGGAAACATATTCAAGTCTCCATCTCTGGAATATTATTCCCTATTCCAATTCAAGAAGTAAATTATTCTCTATACATTGAGCTGAAATTTAAACGCAGTTTCTCTTCAGGTAAAGGGTTTGTTTGTTCGCACCCAGCTCTGCAGCTATTCTTTATCGCACCAAGTGGTTTTGAAGTTGAACAATCTTCTGTCAATCCCAGTGCCCCTCCCCTTCTTATTTAAGCAAACAGAGCTGTTTGTCTTAGAATGGTTCTTTTTCCAGAAAATGTATCTGAACTTTAACCCTGTTGGGATGTTTTCTATTAAAATTTTCACCGTAATGGGAGAGCTCAGCTGTTTTGCAGAGAACGCATATATTTTACTAACAGGTTAAACTTCTGATGTCATCCGCCATGAAAGAATTTATGCTAAAGTTATTCATGAAGATAACGCTTATAATTTTTGTGTAAAAAGATCTTTGTTATTACTGTCAGTTTTTCGCCAATATTTGTATTTGAAGTACAAAGAAACAATGTTCTGCGTATTTTAGATGAAGGCCGAAAACCAAACAATCTAGACGTGTGAAGTTTGACATGCTGAATTCGCTTTCGATTTTTAAGAATTCAATTTTCCAGATTTCTTAACTAATCCTTATGATGTCATGAACAATCAGCTGATTTCAAGGTTACGAATCGAGTGGCGCTTCGACTTGTCTTACTTAATTGAGGCAATGGGCAGTCGCGTAACGTACACCCCCGAAAACCCCTGCATCGGGGGGAGAGGCAGGATTCTAGGGGGCCCAAAGCCTGACAGACGTTGAGTACGTACTCTTTGGAAGATAAGGCTTGGGGCTCAAAACCTGACTTTGTAGGGGGGTAATATTCTCCATTACGCCACTGGCAATGGAGAAGGCATCATTTTGAAACTAAACTTTAATTAAACGTTTACGTTTTAGAATATTTTCATAACATTTACGTTATATGTTTCATCTGATGATGCGACTCTCCCTTGTAAAACACGATAAGTTGATATTATAAAACATATGCAAAAAACATGATGCTAATTGTATCGAGAAGAAAAAAATAACTTTTTTTATCTTCTGAATCAAAACAAATCAAAATACTCTTTTTATTATATGAAAATTCTCTCAATTGGAATTCATGCTGGAATTAATATTTAACGCATATGAATTTTTATCTTAATAATATTTAAATGAAACTTCGTATGAAACTACTTTGAAAGAGCTTTTATTTTACCGAGAAAAACCTCTTGAAAATTGTGGTTCATTTTTCTCTTAATTTCCATCACCGAATATCTGTTTCATTTTCGTCTTTTTCCCATTCATGAATTTTTTACAACTGAGTATCTCGTGTTCTATTTAAGTTTTATGTCATATCCATTTCAATAAAATTCTTACCTTCATTCATAAAATTTCTGTCCTAATGTCCAGAGATTCAAGAATAACACAAAACAAATACATCAATCATAATTTCAAAGAAAAAAACACTCTTTGGAGAGCAGTTCATTGAAACTTGAGCTCATTCAATTGCTTAGTATCTATTTATTATGCCAATTCAATAAAGGCTTCACGATGACAGTATTCGCGTGTACGATCTATTTTAAAAGAATCTCCGGAAACTGCGTGTTAAAATATTTCGATGTCGTGCATTTCAGGGTTATGAGCTGAAAGATTCGTTTCTTCAATTGAATGCAGGTTGGTTAAGCTCTGCTGATGATACATGGTTTGTTTTATATTTTGTTATTATTTTTAAGTTTATGCGCTAATTCGTTTTTAGATGCAAAAAGCGCGACAATGGTCATTGTTTTCAAATAATTTGAAGTAACCAATTCGATTTAGGATGATGTCAAGCATGAACGTGTCGTATTGCATTGTTTTTCGTGATGCAACACGCATTCTTTTCAGTAAAAATATACTTTAAATCAATACAATCAAACGCGTTAAGGATTAAATTATAAAATCAGTTCCTCATCACGAAAAACGAATATTTTCATTTTATTTGAATTATGTATTTACTTAAATGTATATATTTGACACATTTGAGTCCGTGAAATATATTTAGGTATATTCATATATGTAAAAAAATGCAACATAACACTAGAACAACGGCAGAAATATATAACAGAAAAAACGGCAGTATTGTAAGCAAATATTAGCTTTTCCAAAGAGACAATCAAAATCCAATTCAAATTGTCTTTATTTACCTGTGTTTAATTTTTTAATTATTTGTGAATTTTGTCACCAATATATAGTTTTTCTCCTAAAAGGACTTTATTTCGTGCGCCAGTTTTTGTTTCATAGTTTTATTTTGCTTCACCAGTATGTCAAGCTAAGATAAAATGCTATTTTAAAATCCTGCAAAACATTGCAAGAAAGAAAGTAATAATTGGATGTTTACTCTTTAAAAGGTTTACTTTTTCTGACTAACGCCGATATTTCATTTTTATTGCATATTTCTTATTTAATGGTCCATATTATTTAAAAATATATCAAATTATTACTATAAAATAATGAGCTTTTTTATGAAGAATATTAGGATTTCTCCTCTCGCCGCGTTTCCGCAATAATTAATTATAACCAAAACAAGTTTGTAAAAATGTACTTAACAATATTGTTCTTATTTATATCGTGTTGTTTATCTCTGCATCAAAAATAAATATTCCACTTTTTTTTCAAACATACAGGTATCTTGAGATCAAAAATACTCTTTCGCTTTATATTAAATAAGGTAAGGAGAAACAGGAAGCGAAGTTAAAAAAAGAAATTAAATTTCTTCAAAACTATTTGCTGCGATAAATGGTATTTTCCTTTTTGGGGGTATAATTTGAATTTCAAAAGATAAACGTTTTAATGAAATAAATGAAGTCCTGCTCATAGTTACAAAGCATGGATAAACTGTAAAAAAACTCCTCACCCACAACCATTGTAACATTTAAAGTTATAATACATCGAGAAACTTGGCATGTCCTTGACTCTTGTATCCTTTGTGATTTCGGATTCGTGATATCATCGAGGAAGAACACCCGTGTTTCTCTTTTGATGCCTGATTTGAATTAATAAACATGTGTTCATGCTACCGCTAAGAAACATTCACATAGTATCTTTAAGTTTATCGCAATAGAGAGAGAGATCATAAAACAACCCAATATTTAAACAATTTGCTGAGAATTCCGCTTATTCTTATAGTTTGTCTGCAATGCTTCGCTTCAGTTGAGGCTGGTGATTCGCATACAAATCAAACAATAAGTGGATATTTATCCGTTTAATCCTAAGTTTCGGGCGAAATATTTTTTTTCGATTAAATGTCATCCTAGTGGTTAAAATTCTCTCTATCATGCGTGCATAGATGGAGGGGAGATCTGAAATAGCTGGAAACTGTGAGCGAGATACAGAAGCGTTATGTATTTAAAATCAGGAAATTTTTCGATAAAATCAACACTAAGAGCTCAATTTTATTTAAGTACAGAGTGTTTTTTTTCCAGGTATAGAAGTTTAAGTTGGCATTACTTTCCAAGATGGCGACCGATTTAACAGCTGTCAAGTGATTTATTCTCAGTTTGGTTTGGCAATTCATCATGAATAGACTCACGCCTGAACAACGCTTTCAAATTGTGCAATTTTATTTCGAAAATAATGGTCGCGATTTTCATAAGCGAATTTTGTTTAGCGATGAAGCGCACTTCTGGTTGAATGG
Source organism: Trichonephila clavipes (assembly GCA_019973935.1). NCBI lineage: Eukaryota > Metazoa > Arthropoda > Arachnida > Araneae > Nephilidae > Trichonephila > Trichonephila clavipes. The sequence continues at coordinate 248,121 of BMAU01019013.1, read as the reverse complement.
CTACGTCAACAAACAAAACTGCCGCATTTGGAGTGAAGCTAATCCACAAGTGTATGTCAAAACACCGTTACATCCAGAAAAACTGACTGTTTGGTGCGCTTTATGGGCTGGTGGAATCCTTCTTCAAAAACGATGAAGGCCACAACGTTACGGTCAATGGTAATCGGTATAGAGCCATGATTACTAACTTTTTCATTCCTGAATTGAACAATCATGATGTCCAGGAGCTGTGGTTCCAACAAGACGGCGCAACATGTCACACAGCTCGTGCCACAATCGATTTATTGAAAGACACGTTTGGTGACCGCCTAATTTCACGTTTTGGACCTGTGAATTGGCCTCCAAGATCTTGTGATTTAACACCGCTAGACTATTTTTTGTGGGGCTGTGTAAAGTCATTGGTCTATGCGGATAAGCCACAAACGCTTGACCATTTGGAAGACAACATTCGCCGTGCTATTGCCGATATACGGCCACAAATGTTGGAAAAAGTCATCGAAAATTGGACGTCCAGATTGGAATACATCCGAGCCAGCCGTGGCAGTCCTATGCCAGAAATCATATTTAAAATGTAATGTCACAAGATTATCTTTCGAATAAAAAAAATTCATGTCAGTCGAATAATACATCGTTGTTTTATTGCAATTTAAAGTTCTATACCTCTCAAAAAACACCCTTTATAATATATTTAAAGTTAATAAAGAACATGAGGGAATTTTTTTTTATTACTCATTGCTTCTCATTATCAGTAACAGGACTATTTTTTGTCTTTACATTGGCTGCTCTCTTTAAATGAATTAAGCTATATTAAACGGAATTTTTTTTATCCTCATGGAATAAAATATTGTACGCGTTAAGGGAATTTTTTTAATTCCTTCTCTTGATTTTCATTATATTGCAACTTATCCGAAATTTTACGAAAAACAAGCTTTTGTGTGTGTGTGTGTGTGGTAATCGGAACATTTCTTTAAATAAACATTTTGCCTAGTATGAGTGTCATTTCGTGAATATATATATATATATATATATATATATATATATATATATATATATATATATATACACTTATAGATCTTACAATTTAACAACCCCGTATAAAAATTAACATTACAAATTCATATCAGATTTTATATTTCTTTGATAAATTTTAATTAATGTACACTATTTTACAAAACGGGAATTTTTAATTTACATATAAGATTAGCAATTTACTTTAAGTTCGAATACAAAGAATACTAGTCGACAGGTTCATCTAAGTGAAATTTATAGTTATATATCATTCGAGATCTAAAATATTAAAGTCACTGTTTTCTACCTTTCTTTTCTACTTTCTATCTAACACACAGCATCAACCGAAGTAAACTATCTCTCCTTTTATATATGGTTACATTTAAATTTGATGTAAAAGGAATAAAGCTGAAAGAATTAACTTATAAGAACAGAACAATAATGTTTAACTATGTCAGAAAAATTTCTTTCCTCTCCCATTTAAATAGTATTTAAGGAATTGAATGGTAATTACATTTTGTTGCCACAAAATGTTGATAGTTTGAGGAACAATCAGTAAAAGTTGACAAATTTAACAATCTTCTAACTTCATAAGAAGTTTTAATACAAAACTTTGCGCTTGTTTTTAATATTGATATAGTAGTTAAATACATATTTGCTTGAAAAAGAAGCAACCCTCTTGAACTCAAGATAAAACAATTATGGAGGAAATATTACGGTAAAATATTAAATAAAAGTTATGATTCTACCTAAAGGTCACATTTAACATCGAAACAAAATTGAAATCGCTTTGTGAGGCTACATATTCATTTTATTACATGGTTTTTCCCGCAAAACTTAAGGTTTCTTCATTAACCACTCCTCACATGAAATTTGTATTCCATCACTGGACTATTACAACAAAACAGGCTTCAAAACATAATAAAGTAATTTGAAGTACAAACCAGGTGGACTTCGTTTTTATAAAAAGCTTGGCTTTCATAAAACGAGGAAACAACACAATTGGATGCCTATCATGAACGTAAAATACAGCTTGTCACGAGATATTTGATTTTTTTTCTGCAGTATTTTTCTTTCAAACATCCTGCCTTATCTAAAAGGGTAACGTTATAAGGAGTTATATGGCGGCGGGAGCGGTTAGCTTTTATCTAGCTCACTTTTGTTTCATTTGACTGCAATGATCTAGGGATTCGCGTTTTCCAACATCTCAGTTCATATCACGGAATGATTGAAATGGTTTCCGCTCGCATGGCAATCACCGTTCACAGACCCTTACTTCTTAAAACGCTGCATTTTAAGTGACACGGTGATTGCTATCACTAACAATTCGAGTGAAAGGGTTAGATCTCCAACTGAAAGTTCTTTGTCTAAGCAAGAGAGAAGTTCACGAACTGATGGTCCCATTAAGCATAATTTTACCCATTTACAATATAAGTGTGTAGCGGTTTTTCTGGTTATTTTTTTTTCTTTTAGTCTCAAAAAATATTTAATTTAAGAGTATGCTCGTTTCAAAAATGACAGTTATAAAGTTTGCCTATATGTATTAAGGAAAAAAGAGACTCACTCATTCACTCACTCACTCATAACGATATCTCAGAAACTATATAGAATCTACAGACTTGAATATTAGCAGGAAGTTTCCTTTTATGGAGTGGATCCTCTAAGAAGGGGTTTTGCGAAAATCAACCTCCAAGGGTGGGGAAAGGGGTTGCAACGGCTTACGAGGCAAAATAGAAAAATATTGCCGTTTTTAAATTATTAGACCTACAGATTTGAAATTTGGCAATCAGGTTGCTTTCATGAAGTAGAGATTCATTACAAAAAAAGGTTGTGTGAAAATCGGCCCCATAGAGAGTGCGAAGGGTTAAGGAGCGTTATAAATAAATATTCCAATTCAATTTTGGACAATCAGACTTAGATTTTAAATTTGCCAAGCATATTTGTTTTGTTGAGTAGAGATCCACTAAAAATGTGTGTATTTTACGGAAATACACTTCAGGGAAGGGGGTTATGGGAGCGTAAAAGACAACTCTACTTCAAGTTTAGAAAAATTCATATGTCCTGCCTTTTTTTAAGTCAAGAAATAAGGTTTATAAGAATGTTTTCCAAAACTATCGAACGTATAAGTGTGCGTGTTAGGACCTATTATACATACATACATTCATACGTATATATATATATATTCATACAACATCTTGGGATACCCAGTGAAGCGGGCAGGTAACGACTAGTTATGATATAAAATTAATATTCGGCGACTGATTTGATATTGAATTTCGGGGTCCTTAATTTGCCACCGTCGATCGGGAGGCAGTAGAAACAACAACACAATACACTATTATCAATAGCTGTCTAATTTTAAGCAAAATCAGATGAAGTTTTCAATCCACTTGAGGTGATAGCAAAATCTCCAAAATTTCCAGATCTCGAAAGAGTAAAATTTAGGACCGACAGATTTTCTTAGCAATTACCCTCATTATCCAGCACGGAAATCTTTAGCTTGATTAGAACAAGAATTGTTAAAATTCAGCCAAATAACTTGTTTTCTTTTCCATTTCAATTTTCATGAGGCCATGGTCGTATTTCTTTTATAAAGATTCTGACATTAAACCAAAATGAGGGAAAATTCTTCAAATATTTGCTTCAGCACATTTCGAAAATTTAGATTTTATTATTTTACTCTTTATACAGTAACTCTGACTACTTTTTAACTGTGTGATTTCCTTGATGAAATTATACTCAATTCCTTGAAATCTCTTTTTATTACATATATTCTAGTGAATACTATATTATTGTTTAATATTTTACTTCCTTATACCTATAGATAAATGGACAGATGTCATTGTGGCTGAAAAGCTCACAGAAGATTCTATTAATTCTAGCCCACATTATAATGCAAAGCGTCTATAACTAAGCTAATAATGGATGCTTTGCATAATAAGTAGCATACATTATAACAGATAATGAAGGTTCTAATGGTGTAATAACCAGTATACATCTTAAGTTTATTCAAATCGTGTTGTTGTGTCGTTGTTGATTCACAAGCTTAAAAGTAACAAATCCTTTAAGAATCCGTATAACATGCATTTATATTTCACAATTATGCAGTTGTTATGTTTATAAAGATTCTCTTTCATTTTAATAGCTATTTTACAGCCCACTAAAAAGTTATTGTCATACTTAGAATAATATCTTACATTACAGAATCAGTTATAACTTGATAATTAAGAGAGTGCCCGCATTTTATTATTTTAGAGAACTATTAATAGTCCATATTTACTATCAAATGTATGAGAGAGTCTGTCTCCTTTTCTTTAAGCCAAATAAAAATATATATACTTAAGTTTTTGTGCTCAACTTATTTCTATTGTTCAAAGTAATACATATCTGAATACTTATCATGGGTAGGGAAATCATAAAGTGTTTAACAATGCTGCTTTCGAGTTATGTGTTTTTGTTCAGTCACACAGTACTAAATAACAAGTTTCTTTTCTACTTCAAGTTAATTATTATTCATATCTTTGAATATTTATAAATATCCTCGCTTTATTAATGTCTTTATTTTGTATAAAACATTTTAAGATTTACTTGATATTAGAGACATACAAGCTTACTGTATATTATAAGTTTTCTGCTGCATTTTCTGCAAGAATTTAATTAAATTTTGAAAGTTTTTAACTTAATAAATTAAATTTTTAATTATGTTTATCCAATATAGTTTCTTTTAACTGAATAAACTTTGAAATCGAAATCAGAGTTTCAACCTTATAGATTTTCTTTAAATTCCTATTAAGTTGCATTAATTGTCTGAATTAATTAACCCATGACTATATTCTTTTATTTTCCATTGTATTTGTGGAAAGTTATTCATTATAAAGATTAAAGTTAAAATAGTCTATTGTCCGAATCAAAAGAATCCACTGGAGTATTTAAATAACAATCTGTCAAAACATGAGGCTAATTTCTTTTTATAATACATTTAAAATAAGTGTGAGACAACCACGTTAATCTAATTATTTTACTAATAATATAAAAAATCTTTTATTTTTCTCAGTTGCAGTTTAATTCAACAGACTTGTGAAGCTCTATAATAATCTTATTAACATTTTTACTTATAAACAGCACCCGAATTATAGAGAATCCATAAAAAAGAGGTAATTTAAAATCGATATAAATAATTCTCTTATAAAAATTTGTGCTGTTACTGTATATGTTCATCATAATGTTCTGGAATGATAACACTTTTAATTAACAGATTTGAACTTAGTCTTTGCATTGGCACAGTATTTCCTATTAAGAATTAATTTTTTTTTCTTTTTAAAAAAAGGAGTTGGGCACTGGAAATGAGGAACAGAGAGCAGTACATGTTTTAAATCATAGGTTTCCAACCCAATTTTCTAATTATTTGTTAATTAGTTTCGAATAAATAATTTGTATTTCATTGACTATCGTTGTATTACTTACTTTTACGTTTAATAATGCTCCACATTTGTTAAATAAACACTTTTAAAATCTTGACAATATTATTTCATCATTTATCTGAAACAGCTGAAAAAATCGTTCAAATCCCTTACTTTTATCGGGGAAATCACCTTGAAGAGATGTTATTTTAACATCTACCGTCAAGTGATCCTCTTCCTTAGGGATTTGATGAGATTCCTAATTTCGTCATTTTTCTGTGACAGATATATTGACAATACAATTCATTGAATATTTGAGAGATATGACTTCATTCAATCTCCGACGATCCATGTGCTATGTGCTTAGTGCGGCAAAAAAATTTTTTAGTAAACTAATGAAAAATCTCCTTAATATTAAAATGCATTCCCTCTTACTATTTATTCCCACAGAGTTTTCATATTTAAACCTCCTTACAACGTTCCACGGACTAGAACGAAACTGCACCATCTGTGAATTCAAGCATGTCTTAAAATGTTTACTTATGGGATACATTTCATTGAAATAGACATAACAATAATTTCCTTTTCAAAAGGAATTTTTAAATCATATATATATATATATATATATATATATATATATATATATATAAACTTTTTCCCGATAATTTAAAGACAAACTCAGCAATGCATATCTCTAGTTTCTCTATGCGTCAAATATATAGAACGATTTGTATGGGAAAAACTGTTGCAGTTAAGTTTGCAGGGAGGCATTAAAACTTCTGGTTTTGTAAAGAAAGTGGTAATCTCAAAAAGTTAGGGAAAATACATTTTAAATGTACAACTGAATATTTATTTGTAATATTTAAGAACCTGAAATGTATTTTAATTAAATGAAAAATATCATAACATACTGAGAAACAAGTAATTTAAAAAAAAATTGAGTCAATTCCTACTTAGGACAACCAAGAAAAATAAATTTTATTTTAGTTACTTTTTATTAAATAATTGCAATTAATATAAATACGTATATACATATAACATAATCACAATATTAAGTAGTGAAACAAAAAAACCTTTTTCCATGCAGTTTTTCATTTTCCTTTCAAAATATATGGTGGTAGACTATTATACATATATTTTTGTGTGTTACTATTTATTGATTCATAAATCACATTCTCAGAAATCAGGCCAACGCAGGTAGGATTCAAACCCTCGATCTTTGGATTAAAAATCCAAAGCGCTGTCCATTGCGCTACAGGGATACAACGAGCGATTTTTTTATAAAGAGTGTTTTTTTTCCAGGTATAGAAGTTTAAGTTGGCATTACTTTCTAAGATGGCGACCGATTTAACAGCTGTCAAGTGATTTACTCTCAGTTTGGTTTGGCAATTCATCAAAACGATCATCAAGCAAGGCGTAGATTCGTCGGATGGGCCCAAAACTAGATTGCCGTTGTTCCCGATTTTCATAAGCGAATTTTGTTTAGCGATGAAGCGCACTTCTGGTTGAATGGCTACGTCAACAAACAAAACTGCCGCATTTGGAGTGAAGCTAATCCACAAGTGTATGTCGAAACACCGTTACATCCACAAAAACTGACTGTTTGGTGTGCTTTATGGGCTGGTGGAATCATTGGTCCGTACTTTTCAAAAACGATGAAGGCCACAACGTTACAGTCAATGGTGATCGGTATAGAGCCATGATTACTAACTTTTTCATTCCTGAATTGAACAATCATGATGTCCAGGAGCTGTGGCCCCAACAGGACGGCGCAACATGTCACACAGCTCGTGCCACAATCGATTTATTTAAAGACACGTTTGGTGACCGCCTAATTTCACGTTTTGGACCTGTGAATTGGCCTCCAAGATCTTGTGATTTAACACCACTAGACTATTTTCTGTGGGGCTATGTAAAGTCATTGGACTATGCGGATAAGCCACAAATGCTTGACCATTTGGAAGACAATATTCGCCGTGTTATTGCCGTGTTATACGTCCGTGTTATACGCCGTGTTATACGTCCACAAATGTTGGAAAAAGTCATTGAAATTGGACGTCCAGATTGGACTACATCCGAGCCAACCGTGGCAGTCATATGCCAGAAATCATATTAAAAATGTATTGCCACAAGATTATCTTTCGAATAAAAAAAATGCATGTCGATCGAATAATACATCGTTGTTTTATTGCAATTTAAAGTTCTATACCTCTAAAAAACACCCTTTACATATGGTGTTGGACTATTATTTTTGTTTGTTACTATTTATTCATTAATTAAATAGAATTAATGAATTAATACTTGAAAAAACTGTATTAGCATCAAATGACACATTCACTATTAGCTTAAAAAATGTATTTTAACTTGAATAGATGAATAAAAAGTATTTTATTAGCGATTGAAAATTTGAACAAGATACATACATACATATATATATATAGAGAGAGAGAGAAAGTATGAACTTATAGTAGGAATCGAAAAACTCGAGAGAGATCTTCGCTTCCAAAGCGTACATAGAGAAATTATCCTAAGTTCACTCCGATATCAGATTTTACAAATCGGTATATTTCATCAGTGTTGTTCTTGATGTCAAGACTTAAGCTTACTGATTGAAAAATTGATGATTGCTCAGATAGATGGATAATCTAGTCATGTAGTGATTCTATCCGAATACTAAAAGAAACCCTTCCTGATCGCTCGACGCCGCTCCCATATCAAGAAGAGAGTAACAAATCAAAGAATTAAAGACCAGATTTTCTCTCTGCTTGATTGAATCAGGAGAAAACAAACTGGATATTAAGATAACACATGAAATAGCCAATAGGCATAATTTGTATTTGAAAAACGCGCTGCATAGTTTAGAAAACTGGCTTCAAATCTATTGAAGCTCTACAGTACGTGACTTGAATGTTAAGAGGTGTCTCCCGGTACGATATGCTAACAAAGAACGATCAAAAGAAAAAGGCGAATACAAATTTAAGAGCCATTTTATGAACAAATTTTAATCGAAGTGAACAAATTCTTGGAAGAAATTTAAAGATAAGAAAGCTCTTGAACACTACTTTCTTTATCAAATGCTTGGGTAAGCGATCTTTCATGCATAATTTCAGAAAATATTAGCTATTATTCATTGGTATTCAAAGTTGTAGCTGATATCATAAGCTTCAAACGTAAAATTCGTTACTTCTTCCTGGGATTCATTATTTCTATAGATTTTTCATATATATATAAAGAATTTCTTGGAACTATGTCTTCTCTATCAGTTGAAGCATCGAAAGGGTTAACCAAAAGTGCTGTAATCCATGCGCAGCAGAAGTGTAAAGTTTAAACAAAATTTGTTTCATGAATTATTTAAATTTTTGAGCAAAATCTTCTTAGATTAACTTAATGATACAATGACTCAAACAGTATAATTTTGATTTTAAAACAAGCAAATTGGTGAAACTAATCTTTAAATAAAAAAAAATCCAGTTAAAACAATCATCGCTAAATAAAAATTATTTATATTTTCATTGAATTTTCTCATTTATATTTTTCTAAATATATCTCACAAAAATATCCTGATTCAATGAACTAAATTACCTTGATAAAAAATTTATATTTATTTTTTTTAAGAGTAATTAGATTTTTTTTAAAATCTTAAATATTTCTTTCCGCTTAAGTTCTCATAATTAACCATTGTATAAAGTGGTTTTCAACGTAAACAAATTTCTGAACTGATTGTTCAAATTATCTACAGGAGAAGGAAAATAAAACTAATTGTATAATATTTGCTTTGTTGTACTCTAATATCCCAAACAACAGATAACACCTTCCCCCTTAATAGCAAGGTTATTCACTGCCTCAAGTGTAATGCCCCTAAATATCCTTGTTATTGTTCGGGTCACGATTCGATAAAGTCAAGTATATATAAAGCAAAACTATCCAAAATATTTTGACCGCACCTCACATTCGTGAAACGCTCTTGGAGAAAAAAGCTGCTTTATCTTTCATCCAAAGTATCTTCGTTCAATCGTTCCAAAGTATCATCCATGCCCTACCGTGATCTATATTTTACTATAAAATACCACTTGAACACGTCACAGACCTAGGCAAAATTCTACAGATCTTTTCGTAGATTTGGTAATATATACGTTGTTCTTCGTGTTAACTTGATCGTAACAGAAAGCGATAAAGAAAAAGTCGCACGTTCCTTGGGAAATCCCTGGTCACGCTGTGTCCTTGTAGGAAAAAGAAAGGATGAGAGGTGATAATAAGAGAACGATAACTTTATCTATTGAACATTCAAAATAAATGTAATACAATGTTTAGAAATTGGAGTTCAGAAGAGTTCAAAAATATCGCAAAGAATCATAGATACAAAATTATGGAATAGTGAGTATTTGTTGAAACATATATTTTTTTATGATCCAATGTATGACATATAAAATAAATTAAAAGCAATGCAATAATTAATTAATGTGTTATCTTTATATTTTTGGAATTTTAGGTATGAATTTACAAACTAGAAGTTTTTGGCACTTATAAAAACTGAAAGAACAAAAGTATTTCAATTGAACTGATTTGCTGCAATTTTTTCTATCATACAAAATTTAAGTTTTAACCCTTTAACTGTCACTAGTGTATATATACGTCTCGCTAAGCCAATGCATTAACTTACCTTAGCGTATATATACGTCTTTCCAAAATTCAATCATTTTCTTTGCGCTGCTATGAGTAAAACTATTCTGAAGGCTTTGGAATGCAATAAGCTGACCTTAACGGAGTTTGGGAGAGGTTTACTTATTTCAGAAAAGGATTTGCTTATTTCTACCTTTTCAGTTCCCCCAATGCACCCCATACGTGCGGCTTAGTGAAAAACATTGTCACTGGAGAGCGAATCACATGGCTTGTAATCGACAGTTAAAGAAAAATTTAGGAAAAAAATGTGCTTAAAGATCTTTCCTAATTAATTTTAGCATTTACCTGTCAGAATTTAGATAACAATCGTTACATGTGAGTTGTTACAATATCACATGACGGAAAAACTTTACTCATTGTAGTATAAATTATAAATATTAATCGCCTTTACATTGCTTAATAATTAATGCTTAATAATATTGCTTTAAAATAAATGAAGTATAACTGCGAATACTCACATTTCATGGGTTATAAATCTTATCTTTGACCAGTTAACAACATGTGTCAGACACCTTACAGACTGAATCTCAAAACCATTTCAATGGCGAGACAACCTGCCATGAGGAATAGTGTTTATTTCTCGCTTAACGATAACTAATTAAGCAGATCCACTAATGAGTCGATTGAGCTTCACGGAACTTCGGAGAAATAACAAAAGGAAGCGCTTTTCCAGCCATTTCCATGAACATTCTCTATCCCAAACTTTCCGGAACGTCAGTATTTTCTTACCATTTTTTTTCTCACCATTTTGTTCTTTCTTCCCTAACACATACTGCTAGAGATCGTTGACATTGTTAACACTAGAATGAATTCACTCGTCGGCTCCATTGTTCGTGCTACTATTCCTTTAATTACCACCAACCCTAGATAATGACCATCTGGGATATACTATTAAAGGAAAGCACGTGACGCACCAATTGTTTCCCTTGATGAAGGTGAAACTGAACATCTTTTTACTTTCAAGAGTTCAGCTATATTTTGGTGAGTCATTAAATCATTGTATTTTACTTATATCGACCAAGTTCTCAGTTCGGAAATCGAGAATAACTATATACATTTTCGGATTATAAATTGTAATATGTATTATACATCAAGTCGCGAGTATAATGTTGAAGTAAGAGTTAACATACAATCTCATTGTTCGGACGAGACCTTTTGCGATGTGATGGCAATCTTGAAAAACATTTTAAAAAGCTGCTGATTCATTTATTCAAATTTTTGATTACCATGAATTTTATTCGATAAATCGGATTAAAAATAACTTAATTAACCAGTCTGCGATTGTTTAGCTGATGGGTTAATGAAAGCATAACCGAAAGATAGTCCTTCCACAGACTTTTTATAGTGATGTATAGATTTTGTAGTTGTTGGTGTTTAAATTTCTCTAAGGAGAGTGGTGTAGAAATTAGAAAATGGAATTACCAACTCATTTGACTGTAATTTCCAGTTATTCTGACTATCACCAATATATAGCCTTTATATTGATTCTAGAACAACTTTAAAACCTCAACTGCTCATTAAAAGTTACGCTATTTGCTCCCCAGTTCCACAATTTTTCACGTAGACGCATGTATATTGCGTACTAAGGGGGAAAGAAAAGGAAAAAATAAGTAAATCTTTTTCTGAGGTAAGTAAATCTTTCACAAATACTGTCAAGCTCAGTTTTTTGCATTCCAAAGCCTTTGGTATAATTTTACTGATAGCAGCGCAAAGAAAATAATATTTTTAAAAAGGCATATGTAATATGCCAGGGGCAGTTAACGCGTCTGCTGAGTGAGACGTATATATACAGTGACGGCAATTAAGGGGTTGATAATCTTTCAATTAATTATTAAACTAAATTCTTAATTATTGCGTTATTTATAGCCCAAAATGAAATATTTTGGTGAAATTAATATTATGAGTACCTTTGTGTGGGTAATATCTTTGATATTATGAACAGTATCATACTTCTGAAATTTTTTCAGTCGAGTTGCTGTTTTTCAAATCAAATGAAAATTATTAATTTTAACGCTTCTCTTCAATTAAGTCGTAAATTTGCAAAACATTTTAAAGAATATTTTTGAGGAATTCCAACATTAACTCAAGGTAAAGAATAGATCGTGATATAAATATAACTAGTAGCAATCAAGACTGGACAGTATTAAGAGGTTCGTAACTTTTTAGTATTTCGAATAACGAATACTTATCTTACGCTCTTTACCTGGTAGAACTTCTGGTGGTTTTGGAGGCAGACATATATAGAGACAAGCGATAGAATAGCCATAGCCGCAGAGACTTTTAGATCTGGTTAATTTAGAGAAAAAAATGTTCATGAGACATATAATCGCAAAGATGAAGGATGGTTGAATAATATTATTGATCATCGTCTGTGAATAATATCATTTCGATAATACGAAAAAGGCAAAAGCCGGTTCTACAACATTTGCAACCTGAGAGAAGAATTTGAATTGTGTACGTATCATATCATGTTTATTTGCCTATGCTTATTTATCATTATATCTCATTACTGAAACCATTATCATCTATTAAAAAGCTGATTCCCAAGAAAAAAAAACCTTCATTATAAATAACTTTTAAATGGCTGTTTAAAAATTTATTTTAAAAAATAACGTATTGAATATTTTTTTAAGTAGTAAATAAAATGAATGCTCTGTCGCTAGAAATAAAAGGCTGTGTTTGTATATAGGTAGAGTCACTTTTATATTTAGTATTCTACTCAATTAGTCGACTTTAATTGCTTTAAACTTGTCTCCATAGGAAGAAATTGAGAAAATGAATGGAAATAAAATCTTTCTTTTAGTAGAAGAATGTAAAGATTGAAGATCGGCTTAATTTTAAAACAAAAAGTGCTTCCGAAAAAAAATGCTTGAAACATTCTTTAAATACTTGAAAGAGTTGAAAACTCCTCAGCTCATAGTCGAACAATTACCTGATTTAGACAAAATAAAAGAAAAGTATAGAGAAAATGACTTTTGTATAGTATATTCACGAAAAAGGGAGACCAAATCATTTATGTAGATACACATGAAATAAAGAGCAAGCAAAACACATTTCAATAACTATGCCTTTTTATTTTTAGACGAATTGAAAGTTAGTTAATAAATAATAATTGGGTGGGGAAGGATATGTAGAAATAATAATGGATTAATTCAAATAAAATATGGAAGGTGAATCAGGAAAATTTTGGGTTACTTAGTTAACTCTTCAAACAAAACAACCTCAGATTTAAAAAATGTTGATCATCAATTTTTTTAGTAATTTGTTTAAAACTACTTTTTAATAACAATCCATTATGTGTTTGTATATAAACTCCATTAATTATTATTTCAAATTTTTAGATAGATAAAAAACAAATTGGATTATAAGGTTGATAATATTATAAATTTATTTTTTTCAAATGCCCATTTTCCTCCATTTCAAAAATCAGTATTATTACTTGATGGTTAGATAGAATGAAAATATATTACCACGATGAATCCTACATTTCCAAATTAAACTGTAGTCCTAACTAAAACACACACAATGCTGTATCTTTTTAAATCTAAAATTTTGTTTTATGAACTAGACAACGATCATAGTTATTTTTTATGAGTAGCTCACATTCCATCCATTCAAATTTCATATATCCAAATAATTTTAAATCTAAATACTTTTTAAATAGTATGGAGAATTTTACGTTAATTTAAACTTGATTTATTTTTTAAAAAAGTAATTAATGTAGTGATATATTTGGAGACTGATTGCTCATTATTTTCGAATAAATCATTTTCAAAACCAAAATCTTTTTTTTTTGACATATAGTCAAACTTTTGCTGGACTATTAAATTAGTTTTAGTATTCAAAACTATATGACTTATACAGCACATATATTAAAATCAAACTCAACATGAATTTTATTTTTATAAATTTATCTATTTTGTTAGTAGTAATTATTTCCAACCTCTCGTGAGTCATGAAATTCCCTGCAGAGTTTTTGTCTCACACATAAAATTTTAATCTATGTATCTAATATATATTTTATACCTCCGATCATTTATTATTCCTTACGCTGATGGAAAATCTTGAAGGCAAACGTGCAGTTTTTATTACTTAATGTTTATTTAAATAAGTATATGAGTAATTTAGAGCTGCATTAATTTCATTGGCAATTTTTCTTAAGCGAGCGTAATCTCCCAACAGTCTGCACGAGTGCCCTAAAACCTCTATAAAGCAATCTATTATAGCTTCCGAAACAATATTGCAGAAATTTGTTGCAGGAGAATGTTTCACTTTTCCTGAAATGTTTTACAATCTTCCCCTGATAAGAAAAGAATCATATTGCTTAATTTAAATTTAATTGTATTAATACAATAGTTTTAGTTCCCTTATTTACAAACCTCAGAACTATTGCACTGCAAGTTCAAACAAAGAAGTGAAACAGTTCCATTTTCGTTGAAAGCAATTAGATGTCATAATCAGAAAGCGTGCTGCAGAATTTTTTTATAGCTATCTGCAAGCGAAATGAGTTAAAGCAGCCTTAAGGTTTTCCGCACTAGACTATAGATCAGGAATTTTGAAGTGACATTTCTATAATATACGAATCATTAAGTGGAGATCATCATAAACTTCTCCTTTTTTTCTAAAAAGCGCCGGTCTGTCAAATGAAACACCTTTTACACTTTACCTTCCGCATTCTTAGAGCTTCTTTCGGTTTCTATTTTCTGTCAGCAATAAGTGATGGTTCAAGGCTTATTTTCTAATGACATTTGACCGTTCTGGGAAAGAAATTCTCATGGTCTGATAATTTGTTTCAATGTTTGAGCAAAATCCTATCTTAAAAGCATTATCTGACAGAACTAGAATTGGAGGAATACCGTAATTTTGTTCAAGTCATGAAATCTAAACGATTCCAGTTAAGCGAAAAATAATCAATTTCTAATTTCTTTTGTGATGTGTTTTCAATTGCTAATTTCTCAATTTTTTTTCTCTTTTGAATGATTTAATGCTTTTAGGTATCAAAGCATGCTAACGGTGATCGTAAGCAGATAAAGTAAAAATTATACATTCTTGATAAAAGTTTGACTGATTTGAAGTTCATCAATAATGACTATGTTTAAATCAAACGCGCGAAATAATCAAATACATTATCAAAATTTTATGCACATTTCATATTATTGATTAGCACTGGCGTAGATAGTCTTGAGTGGGCCCTGTATTAAAATTCCTTAGGGGCCCCTTTTGAAAATGTAAGCTTTGTAAATGGGACTGTTGACAACATTTTACAATTTTGTACTTACACACGTCAGGGCCTCTGTTGCTTGAGGGCCCTGTATCATTGATACGACGGTAGCTACGCCCCTGTTGATTAGTATAGCTATATCAAAAATATTTAAACATCAGATTGCAAAAATGACATTTTCATTCATTGAAACTCGCAATTTCCAATGAGATTTTGTGTTTCATTTTCTTTTAAAAGTATTTTATTTTAATACTATAAATGAAAAAAATGTATTGCATTACTTCAGCTTATAAACTTACACTTATCTATTTAGAAAATAAAACTCATTTTCTTTCAAAAGACTATCACAAAAAAATTTCATACAAAATAATATAATACAGTATGGACTGTTACAACACCTTTAGTTGATTTTTAAATAAAACTTATTTTTTAAAAAAATAAGCAATGCCTGAAAGTTATGACTAGAAATTACATAGCCGTTTCTTTTGGATTATTTCCTCATTGATAATTTTTCCCTTTACTGATTCAAACTAATTTTCTATAAAATAAATTGCCAATAAGTTGCTAATGTTTTTCGCCATCTAAGGCTTAAAGACATATTTCCTTATGAAAGGAATTTCAGTAACATTAGTGAATTTAAAAATTCTTCAGTAAAATACATTACATTAAATTTTAAAACTGAAAACATAAACTAAATTATGATAGCCATTTATATTTTCAGTTGAACTCTATTTTTTAAAAACAGGCAAATGTGTATCATTACTCTATGTATAACATTTTCTCTTTGATACATTTTTCATCAAATAATATTTAAGCCAGAAATCTTAACAAATATCTTATACTTCATTGTCGAATTTTGAACAACTGTTACCTCTAATTTGGTAACAACCTTGGAAAAAACACTTCCTTTTTCTCAAAAAAAGAGAGGGAAAACGAATCTAACAGCACTTGAATTCAAAAGTCAAGGTCAGCGGACCAAACAATAAAGTTTCACGGAACTATTGTGTTGACAAGTTGTTAAAATACAACATCCATTGTACGCATTCCTACTGCAAGATAAATCCACTCTACCTTATCGAACTTTATTTCAACTCTTTTGATTTTAAATGTTTACATTTGATATACAGATTGTGATCTACAAGACGTCAAATATGGATAGTAAACCCGATTAAATGCGTTTTTAAGAGATGTCTTTCTGGATAAAAATATCTCTTATGCACTGTTCTTCGGATTATTGTCATTTATCACCTTGATCACAGTAAAGGTCCTTTCTGAACATTTCCGCTTTCAGTCTAACCGCTATTAAAATGCAGCCCATACACCATGAATGACGGTAGTCACATACTTGGATCAGTCACAGAAACAAAACCCAAACAAACCATCATTTCTAAGGTATGACAATCATGGAGTCGAAACGTGTTTAATATCTTTATGTATAGATCACTCTTTCCCCCCCAATGACCTTGAGGCAGGGTGCATATTTATATGTCATTCACCTGATAAAGTAAACTTTTCCTTTCAATACACGCTATTCCTATTAAATTGCTTCTGACAACACGCTTTGGAGGATGGTTTCTTCCTGCTAATCCACCTTCATTAAACTTTCTTGAACGTGGATAATTAGATCGTGTCCAGTCTGTCGAAAGGGAAATTGAAAAGAAAGGTTTTAGGAACTTCTACTCCCCTTTGTTTTTCTATCAAATTATAAAGTTTTGAGGGAAGGTTTTGAAAAGGTTGCATGGGTTAAATAAATTGTGGGAAATTTAATAGGAGGTTTCAAGGGCTCGTTTATGTATGAGATGTAACCGCGGGAATATTCCGTAAAAGGAATCAACGCCCAAGTAGTAAACGTGTTTTCCTTTTTATTTTAAAAGGAAGAAAAACATTATTGTGTTAATAAGTGAAAGAGTTGATAGGATAGAGAACAATGCATTCGTTATTGAATGCAAAAATATATCACATCATTACCTTAAAATCACAGTAAGAATACATTTTTTGAAATATAGCGTGACTAATATCTTCTAGAAAAATATTAATTTAAATGTCTGTATAATTATACCAACTAAATTATAAAAATAATTACATTCAAGAATATTCTAAATTAAAGAAATATAATTAACATTTTTGTTTGACATTTTAAGATTTTTTCACTTGCATTTATTTATCGATACACATTACATTTTTATAACAAATTACATTTTTAACACATTACATCGATAGACATTACATACATTACTGTTTTTATTGTTACATATTATGATTTTTTATAGATGTATTTATACGTACTAATTTTTAGATGCTCACACAAAGCTTATATTGAAATCCCTATTTGAATTTTTTATAACATGAATTTGCAATGCACTCTAAAAGGCATAATTTAATAAATCAAACATTATGTGTAATTTATGTCAATGGAGGAAAAATTAAATAACACTGGAATCAAGCGTCGGAAGATTCAAAACAAGAATGTATACAGATTAATTTATCATTTCAAAATTATTTTAATTTAATAACACATGAGTTGAACGCGTCTTTATCTTTCTTCTAAATAATTCTTTACATTTGAATGTTTATTAGTTTAAACATTACTAAATATATACTACTGTATATATATATATATCTTAAGTCTTTCTCTACGAGTAACAATTTACTACTTAATTTCATTTTAGCTTACCTTATCTGACCGGATCTCTCACGTCATTTTTCATCCTAACTCAATTCAAAATACTGGATGAGTAACTTTAATCTATCGATAAATCGATTTTTTTCCTCAGATTGCCTCAAACTACTTCACAGTTGCAGATGAGGAAATTATAGCCCAAAGGTTTACAAATAGCTTCAGAGGAAATAAAAAAGTTATAATATTGTCTGAGGAAGAGATAAAATTCTTTAGCTTCTATAATATAAAAGACATGATTTGGGGAGGTAATCTTTTTTTTACTCAAAAAGAGAGTTCACTTTTCTTACTGATGAAAAAATAATAGATGAATTTTCGTTAATTGAAATATTTCTACTATCAACCTTTTTGTATAATGTAGCCAATTAAAATATCTTCGGATGCAACTTCGAAGGAACTATTGTCTGGCCTAGATGAATGATAATGTTAAGTGAAAAAAATGTAGTAAAAAATAATTTCTTTAATAGAAGGATAGGTTTGTTTTAAGTATGCAAAGAAATTGCTCCGGTATAGACATACACTCATCACAAATTATAAAACTTGTTTTATCATTGAAATGCAATTAACAGAAAATGAAGCGTTTTAATTGAACATTTCCGACAAACAACTTTCTTAACATCATCATCACCACAATACTTTTTTTGCTATAACGTAGGTAAGAAACTATTGTTTGACGAAGATGAATGGCAATGTTATGTTAAAATATGCGACATAATGATATTTTTTTAAAAGAAATAAAGACAGATACAAATAAATGTATGCAAAAAGAGAAATAACTTCAGTGTGAACACGTTCTGCAAATTTAAAATCGGAGGAGATAATCATAATTAAGAGACTGTAACAATTGTATCGGTGGTCATTAGTATGTTTTCCTTCCCATTTCCGACATCTTCTTCAACATTTAGTTAAAGATGGTGTCAATTTGAGCCACGTGACTGACAGCAAAAGTTCATTACAAGTCATTCCCTCTGCGAAACTCCTAGAATGGTGTTAACTGAACATGCAAATAATTGACTTTTCACTTCTATGGTTGGAATTAATGACAAGAGACGTCTACATTCTTTGACGTTTATCAGATCACCTCAGGAAAAAAGCTACGGGAAGCAGAACAACACTTTTTCGAATTATTAGAATTCTAATCATGGCCTTCTTGATGATAACACAGAAAGGGAAACGCAACTGTTGTCTAATAGCAATTAAGAAGACAACATCTGTTATATTAGAACTACATATAACGGTGATATTATTATGATTGTAATGAGCAAGTTAGTGCACGCTATTATTTTAAATATGCTGAACGTGTAGAGGTGTCAAGCTTTCAGTGAAGTAAATAAAAGTTATCAGTTTCATCCATCATTCAAACTAAATTCATTTTCATTGAGCATACTTCCTGGATGTAAATTCAGATTTCCGATCTTCTGTACTATTCTTTAGACATGTTGTCATTACAATACGCGAGCTTCTTATCATTTTCTTCTTGATGTTTATGCAGATGACAGGATTAACATTAAATTGATTTTTTAAGTCTCCAGATTCTGCTCATGGTGAATCTTAATAGGAACCATTTGTATTGAACATAAGTATGAATTTTTAACAATTAGTTAACACTAAAAGAGAAATTCTTAATATTTTGTAGTGTCATGAAACTTTTGTTTTTATTTATACCATAATAATTATATCGTGACAACTACTAATATTTCGTTCCCAAAACTATTTGCAGCATATAGTTGGAGAAGTATGCCTTTATAGTATTTTACCTTCCAGTGAAACAAAAAACCAACAAAGATTAGATTAAATGCAAATACAATGATTCATTTATTTATTTCAAATGATAAAAATAAAATAAATAGTTATAATGTTAATTGTTTAATTTCATTTTTTGCTAGAACCTGCAATATTCAATAAAAACAGCTCCATTATTTAATTCTAATAAATTTATCCTAAGATTTTAAGAAGTTTAGAAAATGTTAATTTTTAGAATCGTTGTTTGTTCTTTAAAGCATTGCCTTCTTGTTCACTGCTTTATTAAAACCGAACTCATGTTTCATCATCACAACGAAAGCAGACGTTCATTTACGTTACATTTACCTTTTAAAACAATGAATTTCTTTTATCCTAATTTCCAACAAGAATTCCATTTATCACGTCAGGTTTTTATCTAATTATGTGCACATGTATTTCTCAAAAGAAATCGCTTGTAAATGTAATGATTAAATTATTTTTTCTCGTTTATATTTGTCATTTTTTCTCTCAATGTGGTGTGTGTGTGTGTGTGTACGGGTCATTATTTCTTCTTCATCTTCCATAATTACAACGATGTTCATCTATAAGTGACAGAAGTTATCGAAAAAGCCAATTATTTCAAACTGTCAGTCTATACATTTATTATTCGTAGCATAACAACTATAACTCACTTTCATTATTACTTCAAAGCTAAAAAAAATCAGTTTTTGAGTCATAAATAAACGAATTGTTAATATTAAGTCTTATCAAAAATTATAATTTCAAACCATGTTAGTAACAGTAGATACTTAAAATGAGTATTGTAAAAAATGCCAAAAAATTGTATGTTTCTTTTATATATTAAAAAATTTCATTTCACTATATATTATTTTATAAAGTACTTTGCTTATCAAATAGTTGTAAGTAACATTTAATTTATTATTAAATGAAACTTAAATATATGACAACTGGAATAAAATATATTTCAATTCAATTTATAAATATTGTTCTCTCAAAATATGGGTTGGCCCTTTAAAATGTATTAACTACAACATTAAACTAAGTAAGTTCATGAAATTGAATAGTTTATTTATATATAAATACATTATTACTTTAAATAATTTTTTAACCAATAGCTGACAACTATTATTTAATGCCACAGTTTACAAAACTGGAAGCTTTTAATGAATTTTTATCTAACTGTATTATACAATACTTCCGATATCCAATAATGTTCACTATTATTCGCTTTCATTATTTATTAACCTACTTCTGGCTCTGTCATTTTAAGTACGGTTGAACGCTTCACAGTTACAAATTTTAATCAGCAAAGCATGAAAAACTACTATTCTTGTTGCCTCCCTTGTAATTAAAGAAAAGTACAACTTATTTCAAAGAATTTACGCTTTACTGGGTTTACTATGCGAAATGATTCGAAAAAAAGATCTTTTATCCAGATTTACACATAAACTAATCTGTCTAACTGATCGTTAAGAAAAAAAATTACAGATCCTGCTGTAAATCTCTACACCAATCTCTATCACGAATAAGGGAAGGAAAGTATAATAACAACATTCTTCGAGGTAGCAATGTCGGTGAGTAGGATGTAAAAACAGAAAATGTATATTATACTTTTAAACTACTTTCGCGATAAACATAAGTATAATCGAAACAACCTAAAATTAACGAATTGAAGCATGGCATAAGGTCGTAAATTTTTAAATCCAGCAAGACAAAAACGAATCCGGGTTATAAATTTTTTAATCCAGCCCAAAGCTTTGTCTGGCGAACACAATTGCCTTATTGATCCGATTGTAAGGCTTAAGTTAATAAAGTGTGGCGAGAGTTCTTAGAAATTCTTTAATTTTGTCACATTTTCAAAGGGATTTTAAACATTGAAAGTTAAAAGGTTATAATTCTAGGGCAGTACCATTTTATTTATGACGTAAGGAAAACCAATCAAATTTAAATTATTTTTAATGTAGAGTTTGATTACATTCCAAAATAGTTATAGACATACAAAATAGTTCTTAATTGCAGTTTCATTCATTAATAAATTAATCATTATGGGTTACTTAATTGTAAATAAATTTACAATTACTAAATTAAGTTTTAGATAAATAATAAAATTATCTAAATAATTTCTCAGATTAGTTTAATTCATTAATAAATTAATATGAGTTACCTAATTATCAAAACAATTCAAATTATTTAAATAAAGTGTGTGATACAAATTTTTTATTAATTTCGCGTATCTAATTCCAATACTTAAGTGACAAGGAGAAATGGAATTGTGGCTTCAAATTTTTATAAACAAAAATTCTTCTATGCAATCGATTTAACAATTTTTTTTTTACTTAACAAAGATCTTGCCTTATATATTAGTTTTGATTTATTATTTACCATTTTTATATAAATATAACTGAGATTTCGAGAGATAAAATAGATATGTTAATTGTTTCATGATCATATATTTGATTCATATATTTTTACACATTTTGCGAGAACTCAAATAGTTAAAATGGGAAATGCGTATATATATAGAACAAACACAATGAGAAGAAAAGTTTTCATGGACGTTTACAAAATTTATAAAGCCACTCTACTAATGATTGTAATTGCACCCTTGAAATTCTGTAGTTATACCGAACAAATTATGCAAGTAATAAAAGGAAGATGTATGAAGAAGTTAAAATGCTTTACATATTTTAACTAATTTTAATATATGTTTAGCTTTTATAGTGTTGAGTTCTTACGTAGATGTCATTATCAAATTTATACAAAGTGGTTATAATTCAAATTACTAGTTTCTCTAATACCATAACTTAATCCTTAAGTGCTGAAACATGTAAAGATTGAACTCTTTGACTCACAGTAGAATCAATAAGTGTCAAGAGAGAGTAATTCTTGCCTTTTCTTTCTAACGAGAACCAGGAAGGTGCTTCTGTAAATCTGAATTGCTGTCACTCTTGACACAATGTAAAAAAGTATAAATATTTCTAAGGAACTAGAAGCTTCAAGAGTTCAATAAGGTGAACAAACATCTGTAACTTCTCGAACACCGTTGTTATTAATTGTTGCTGCTTTGTCACGGAATTTCTTTTGATTTTTAACGAAGCCTCGATGAATTGTTAGAAATTATCATTCATGTCACAGGATGGAAAATTATTTTAATCATTTTCTAAGGTTGTAATTATGAGGAATTTATTTTTGAAAATTCTCTCTAAGGCTGTAATTATAACACCTTGAGTAAGAAATTCAACAAAAGCTTACTTTGCCAATATAATCGCTTTGTTCACCTTAGCATATGATTAACTCTGTCAGGATGGTTTCTGCAATTTCTAGTTTATTACCATGTTAAACTCAGGTCTGTTATTAAGCTGTTAGAAGTCAGTCGTTTAGTGTGACAAATACAACTCTTAAATATTCACGCCTTTGTCAAGTTTTTCAATGTGAGTCACAAACTTAAAAATATCAAACAAAATTTAGGTTCAAATCTAAGAGTCATTACTGATTTATTTATGATTTAATATATTATACAGTTAAACCTTTTTTTTATTAGAGTAAATCAATTATCTAGAAATTATGGAATAACGAAAGTGTAATTTTTTAATTACGCAGTTTAATTTTTAATTGTATTGAAAAGATGTCATTTCTTCTTCTAGGTTTTCTATGGCCAAAAAGAAGTTAACCATGATACTATCTCTGATGCTCGTGCAAGTAATGTTGCTTGCAACATTGGTAAGAATATTTATTTTTTTAGATTTTTTTAAATCTTATTTTTCTTATTAAATATTTTTACTAAAGTTCTTTAAATTATTAGGTTTGTTCCAAGCTTTGTTTGAAATAAATTAAAAAGAAATACTTTCAAAAACCAAATAACCTTACATTACTATTTAATTTATGCATTCTTAACAGCCGATATTTTAATATGGTGACCACCGTCCTAGTAGAAATTTTAGCATTATTATTTTTAATAAAAAAAATTTAAAAAACACTAAATGTTTTAAATTCACTTCATTTTTCATTCAATAAAGCAGTTTCACATTAATTATTTCTAATTAAAAGGAAATACCCTATAAGCATAGGAAAAGAAAAATAAATTTATATGTTTAATAAAAAGTTTTCCATTGAAAGAACATTTTAATTAGGCATTTCTATACAAAATTAAATAATAAGCCTAGGTAATTTAACTGGTTACATGCTTCAACACATAAGTGTTTGTTAATAGTAATGTTTTTATAATTATATATATATATATATATATATATATATATAATAATATTTTATAATTATTCAAAAGTAGTTTTCGTTTTATAACTATTTTATAAATAAATATGCCAGAATAGCTCTACATGTAAAATTAGAGTAATTTCAAACGTCTTTTTTAAGAAATAAACTTTTGTTAAAAAAAAACAGATACAATTCACAATTATTTTTCCTTGGCTTTTTTTAAAGTAAAAACACTTAGACCTAACCTTCAAAGTTCTACCAAGCATGAACTCTTTTATACAAATTAGTAAAAAAATTGTTATGATACTTTTTATTAAGGTCATTGACAAGGTTCATATTTTTGAGCTTTCAAGCTCTAACTCAGTCTCTGAACGATTAACACATTGAGAACTCATTTCGTTATTAGATTAGTAAGGACACCGTCATAAAAAAGGTCAATAAAAAGCTTTAAATTAAAAGGAAGTATAAAAAACACAATACTTTTTAAACTCTAACTAAAACGAAACATGTAGTCAAAACATGTGAATACTTTTAAAAGCGTCTCCATTTTAATACCCTATTCTCTGCTTGGGCTTTACATCCTGAAAAGCAACCGAACATCCGCAACATTTTACAATTAAGCTTATAAACCACTTAATTTGATTTTCATAGCGTTTTTATTTAATTCTGTTGTGTGCTAGCTTACTATAAGATCTTAAGATACATTTTTAAAGAGACTTTCATCGACTATACTTTCTACGGTTCGTTGACTTTTTAATAGATTTTAAAAAATAATTATGTTGTTCTCAAGAAGTTATAAAAGTGTTTTTTATTATTTCTTCATTGTAAAAAATAGGTTTTTTTTTATTTATGTGTTTACTAAAGTTTATACATTAACTTGGTTTTTATGATTATTATTGAAATTTATAGCGTTTTCATGATGCTTTTTAGACATAGTTTATGTTGCAAGAAATACTTGAGAAAAGCTCAGCATCTATACATTAATTAATAGCAAGTGTATTACACACTTTTGTTTTTAACCATTTTTCTCAGCCATGATTTTTTTGAACTACAAAATGAACCAATAAAAAAAGTAATCATCATTTTTCAACTTCAAAACAAGCATTTTGAAATTTAATAATGGTTTTTTCACTTGTTTCGTTTCCAACTAGTTTATTTCAAATCAAATAAAAAGATGATTTAACATTTTAAAACTTCAGCTTTCTTGGGACATTTCCATTTATGTGAGGCATTCTAAAGTATCTATTTACTTCTTTTAAATGAAAAATCTTATAACAATACAAAAACAATTAGATTCCCATTTTTTCTCCTTAACAATGTACTTTTCTTAAAGATTCTAATTTTATTTAGTATTTTTAATTTTGCCACTTTCAAATTCTTATTTAGAACTATACTCTCTTCAAACAGTAAATACTATTTTAATGACGGGTATACTTTTTCAGCTCATTATCGCTAATTCACTGCATTGTTTAAGATATCCGATACATTCAAAAAAAATTTATAAATAGCATACTAAAATATTATACCTAATTTTTAGGAATCAATACAGATGCATATTAATACTTAATCAGCAATATTTAAAATAAAGTATTCAAATTTTACAAAAATCACAATTATGAGAGAAATTTTAGTAATTTTTTAAAAATTCTTTAAAATGGTTGGAGGAAAAAGTAATAAACTTATATCACTAAAACTATTCTTGAAATAAGCTACGTACATTTATTTAAAAAATATACTAAAACTTTATTGTTTTATTTAAAAAAAAAATTCTAGAGCTGATCGAAGAAATGTGACATATTTTTGAGACTATTATTAAAATAACAGATTATTACTCAAAAAATATTCATGCAGTAAGAATTGTTTGAAAACTTTCCAAAGAAAACAATATAAATACCACGTTCAAAAAGTTTCATCTAAGAATATTCAAAATATTTTGAGTTAATAGACTCGCATGGACAGATTTTTAACAACTTAAATGCCAACTTCTGGTAAATGAAAGAACCCCCCCTTAAAGTTTTTTTAACTTGGTCACTATATCACGTAGAAACAAAGTAATATACCTTAGTAAAGCTAAACAAATTGCTCTATTCACTAAAATTTAAAAAAAATTTTAAAAAAAACCCTAAATGTGTGTTTCGATTGAAATTGGTAATTTCAACGGATACTTTATGGTGTCCTACTACGTTCGGAACCGTGATTTTGCAAAAGCGTATAAATGGATAATATTTATGATATTTAGTGTTACTTAGATTAGAAAATGCATATAAAATTGTTTTAAGAATAGTATTACAATAAAAAATTATTTAAGTACAATATTTTGACAAAAAATGAACATAGAATGGCCAGTTTTCGAAACATTCTTCTTTTGCGAAAAATGCTTTTATTATAATAATATTTTGCCTGTATATAGCTGATACCTCTGTACAGAGGCTCAACTAGAATTTTTGAAATATATAACTTAGAATTGGGTGTATCCATGTTTTACGACAACAGAGGGGATAAATTTTAAGGAAAAAAACACCGATAATTATTTCAATTGGTTGTAACTCAGAAAAAAATGTGAATTTTTCAAAAATCATAGTTGAGCCTCTGTACAGAGGTCTGAGCAATATAAAGGCAAAATATTATTATAATAGAAGCATTTTTCACAAAAGGAGAACATTTTGAAAAAAAGGTTATTCGAAGTTAATTTTTTTTGCAGAAATATTGTATTTAAATATTTTTTTTGTCAAAAACTCCTTAAAACAATTTTATACATGCATTCTAATCTAAGTGACACTAAATATATCATGAAAATTATCCATTTATGCGCTTTTTTAAAATCACGATTCCAAACGTAGTCGGATACCTTAAATTAAAATAAAAGTTCTTTACACTATAAATGTTTTAAAACCAATTTTTTAGGATGAAGTTGTACAAATTATCTAGATTATTACTCAAAAATGTTGAGTAAATAAGTTGCAACATCACTTCCTTTTCAAAAAAGGTTGTTTATATTTATTTGTCGATTTCATGTACAGTCATTCCCACATTTACTCACAAATAAAAATCAAACCATAAATGAAATAAATCAAAGAAATCACGTCAACAGAAAGATTACTTTCCTAAAATGTTAGGATGTCAAACAGCGCAATATCCTGCTTCGCTTCAGCCAAACGTCTTCTTTTGTTTACAACAAAGCCCATTTTTCTGAAGACATGCCCTTCTGTTGCACCAAAATGTCCAACGCCAAGACACTTAACAAGGCAGCGTGCATTTAAAAGAAATACAATTCACATATGGTGAGCGCTAACATCCAAGGGTCAAACTTAGGTCCTGATCTTACTTTCGGTGCGAGACATGAAGGCATGATTTACGCTCAATGCGTTCAACGAACTATTGAAATAAAAAGTAGCGAGCGAACGTTTCGAGCTCTTTTTTTTTCCTTAGAGGCAAATATTTTAGATGATAAAATAGTAGCAACTGGACTCGCATTATTCAGGCGTACCCATCTTCTACCGATGAAGCAGGTGAAGACCGTCAATTAGATCTCGAACTAAGACACGCTAGCATAATTGATATATTTTGTCTCACATGATTTCCTGCAACAATGCGGTTTTGTTTATTGGTCGTATTGTGGTTATCGATTGTTTTCAATATAAATCATGTCTGGTTGAGTTTCTTTAGGCTATGAATTACTGAACTGATACAATATGCAGTGTTTTCGGGGCCCTATTGTGAGAAAGGAGTTTTTTTTCATGGGGACATGGTACGATTTATAAAAAAAAATATTTGATTAAATGTTTCTTACATTTTTTTTTTTTGCTTTTAACCTATGTTTGTGTATTATGTTAAGCAGTTTTTGTGCTTAAAATACCACAAAAAGTTAACCAATTAATTTTTGTAAGGAAAAATTTAAAAATTTCTGAAGGGAATTTAAATTGCTACTTCTCCTGCAATAATTGGCGTACACACATTGAAATTTGATTTATAAAGTACGTTGAACTATGTATAACAAAAGTTGGTACGGGTATTTTGTTAACAGGATTGATGTTTGCAAAATACTTTTTTTATGAATGTTTGTAGAAAATTCCTTAAAAAATGCTTAGATTCTAAATTCAAGTATTTTTTTAAAAAATATTTATTCCTTCGAAAATACATACCAACTTTTGTTAAATATACTAATAGCTGTAGGTAGAAAAAATATCAAAGCACAATAGGAAAGATGTTTTGTGTTTTTATGAATGTTTGTTGGAAATAATTTCTTAAAAAATGCATAAATTCTAAATTCACAAGTATTTTTTTAAATAATTATTGCTCCAAAATTACATACCAACTTTTGTTAACTATACTAATAGCAGTAGATATAAAATATCAAAGCACAATAAGAAAAAGAAGCCTTAGCATTCGAAATGAAGATAAATTATTCATTTTTTCTTTCTGAGATAAATCAGTTTAAATTTTTATTTGTCATTGGGATGTGAATAAAAAAACATAAAAGTTTTCATAACTGGATATCTTTAATTTAAAGCTTTCAAATTTTGGGAGATTATAGAAAATTATATATATATATATATATATATATATATATATATATATATATATATATATATATAATTTAGACTAAAAATATTTAATTCGAATTTTGGAACGATTTTTGTCAATTAAGTCGTACTGTGTCTCCTTAAATAAAAATTTTTATTTCACCTTTAAAATAGTCTTTGAGAAATAAAATGAAACTTTATGACTTACAAAATTATTTGTATTGTATAAGCTTAAAATGAGTTGATTTAAAATTTCATCTTTCAAAATTTAAGTTTCAAGATAAATTCATTACAATATTTATTGCTTATGATAGCTTGTAAATAAATGAAAAAACTTTTTATTTGTTTTACAAGGAAACAGACAAACATTTACATATTTTAATGAATAGTTTCTGTCATATGCATTTCTACCAACTTTTTGTTACATTTTTCACCAAGACATGTCTTATGTAATCTGTATAAAATATTGTTGCGACAAAAATTATTTTCATTAGTTAAAAGTTTCCTATCATGACTTTGTAACAAATAATATTAATTTGGACCAATGCTTTATATTTTTAAATTTTAAACAAATTTCTTAATCCAAAAAAATTAATACAAAGCATATACAGCAAGCTTGATTAAAAAAAAAGAAATTAAAATAGCGATCATTTTATGAATAATCAGCATTTATCTCTTTAAATCAATAAAATTATGTACTTATATGAAAACATAGCTCACAGAAAGCTTTTTGTAGCATATGACTGATAATAGACTTGAAGTAAGTTAAAATTATTATTTTGTTTACACTAAGCCTTAGACATAGGAGAACTCTTTAACAAAATACAGCAATATAATAAAGTAAGTATATTGCGTTTGATTTTAAATTAAGGATAAAATTCTCAAGTACACTGGGTGTTTCATAGATTCAGTCGAGCGTAAGTTTCTTATTGTTGCTGCTCTTCCTATTTTATAAAGTGTTTTCATTAGATATTATTTATAAAAGTTTACAGTTAAAACAAAAAAAGATTACTTTTTAAATTAAATTATTTCACTTAAGAATATCTAAAATATTATAATTAAAACCATACATTTTGATATTTCGAAATGCATGTGTGCAAATAATTAAAATTTAAAATGCAAAAAAAATCTTTTCAATGTACAAATGATTTATTTATTATTTTAAATTAGCATAATGAGGTTGCATTTAGATCTACCTGTTATTAAATCTGAAAATATTTCTTATCATGTTTGCATTTTTATAAAAAGTAAATTGGCGATAAGAAAATGCATTATTATAATTATGTTTTTATTGAAAAAACCTCTCTTCTGCAATTTTTAAGGAATAAACTACAGTATATGTATATGTTTTAATATATATATATATATATATATATATATATATATATATATATATATATATATATATATATATATATATATATATATATATATATATATCCCATTTTAAGAAATTTTAACAGCTAAATTTATTTCAAAAATTCTTTTCAAAAAACAAACAAAAAAACTCAATTTTCAAATAGTTACAAAGAGGTCGTCTTTATCTTTTTACAAGTTATCTTTTTTAATGATTTAAAAAAATCAATGTTATTTCCCATAGATGTATCAATATATAATCTTAAATTTGTACACAGTCCACTAGAGAACCTTCTGCGATGGGAGAATCTTTTCATTGATTCACAGAATTCATTTTGATGAAATAAAAATAAAACAAGATGAATTAGATTTTTTGTTCTTTTTTTTTCCTAATCTTATCTAACTAAGCGAGCTTGATAAAAAAGAAAGTTAACAAGCGACCTTGATTCTACTGATTCAAAATAAGGGTCTCTGACTTAATTTCTTGTCCATTCTTGAACTATTTACATGACAGACCTTGACCTTAAAAAAGGCCACTATTTTTTCTTCTGTTTCTGTTTCTTTTAATATTTGTTGTACATAAAAACCGAAATAAAAAAATATCGAACCTGTCATTCCTGTTTCAGTTAAAAGATGAAAATTCACTGAATATAATTTGAATATTCTTTAAAAAAACAGACTTTCTTAGTTGTTTTTCCTTTCACTTTTCAAGTCCGTTTTCATTGTCTGGTGTTATAAATACTCTCGCCACACTCTGAGCTGAAATAAACGTGTATATTAGACAGTGTAATTACCAATCCGCAACCCCATTTTAAAGTAAAAGAAACATAAGTTACTAATCCATGTTATTAAGATAACGCTATAAAACGAAAAAAAGCGAAGAAGTAAATTAAAAGAGTTAACAAATTTTCTGTACGAAGATTAATCTTTCCCTTTTGGCAATTATTTTATTAAATGTTTCATTTTAGGGAACATGTTCAGATACTATGAATATGTGTCAATTACCGCAACAATCTCCGATATAAAAGGCCTATTTTTAGGCTTATTAAAAACAGTCGTTTCAAAAAATTACTCTAAAATTATCAATATTTCACTTTCTCTCTCTCTCTCTCTCTGTCTATCTATCTTTATAAATGTTCCTTTCTTTTCGTGGTGTCTTAAGAAAAAATTATCTTTCATGTATTGGTGATATTGGTAAACATCTTAATCAAAATTTGGCTAGATTAATCCAGCCTAACAGAGACGAATAACTAAAGAAACTTCTTTAAAATAAAATATCTTTTGTTAAATGCATCACTTCTCTCATTTTGATTCAGCTAATTGCATGTAGCATATCTTCATTAAGCTCTCAAGATATCAAAAGTTCTAATGGGGATAATGAAGCGAAATTAATGCAAATTTTTTAAACGCGTTTCTTCTTTTTTGCAGACATTCAGTGCAGATATTCCTAGTGATACAGATGTTGAATACTCTACGGATGCTGTAAACATGCCTTTAAATTTTGTTGATAATAACGAGACGGTCTCCAACTCTACAGAAAACAAAATTGATGAACCCATTTTTGACTATGATTCTGAGCAAGAAAAATTTTTCTCCTTTACTAAAACTTTGGTAGTTGACGGCTCAAGGGATTTGAAAGAATTAGTCATTACAGAATCTTTATCTGTAACCCCTACTGGAAGCTTGTCTTTAGAACCGACTACTGATCCTGTATTACTTGTGGAAGATGTAACACCGTCATCATTGCCTAGAATAAACGATACAGACAGCAATACTGAAGAACGAATTAATAAAGAGGAAGAAACAGTATCGTCCATGAATTCAACGGAACTTTTACATTATAATCCCAGTTCAACCACTCAAATGATAAAAGGTGAAGATTCTTCTGATATGACAACAAATCCAATAATCGAAACAACCACGTCAGCATTCACCCTTTTGGAACAAAGCGAAACTCGCCTTTACAATGATTTTGACAAAAGCGATTCACCTGTAAATCTAACTTCTACTGATTCTGAAGAAAAGTCTAGCAAACCTTACTACTCTACCACACAATCCCAACTTGATACAGGTATGGATGAAAATAAAACCTTAACTACAACTCTCGGAATGAACGAAAGGCATGATGAATCTGCTAGAAATGAGAAAAATTATGATTTTAATATTCTAACAACTGTTGCAGGAATACCGTTTGAAAGTTATGTTACTGTAGAATCTGAACAGAAAAACTATTATATTTCCCCCCAAAATGAAACAAGCATGGTCCTTCCTAGCACCGTTACTGTAAAGTATTCAGGAGTGGATGAATTATATGCTGATTCCGAAGAAAGAGTTATCACTGATGATCCTTCTGAACATTTTTCAGATAAGACGATTCCCGTTGAAACTGATACAGAAAGTCCTCAAAACATGGCTACTGATGAAGATTACTCAACGGAAGTAAAATTAAATGTTAATTCAACACGAATTCCGAAAAGAATACAAAATAAATCTATAAGAACACCTGAAGGAAGAGCAAGACCCGCACGCCCTGATCCAGGATACACCCATCGTCAAGAAACTGATTTGGCTAGACCCTACAGACCTGACTCTGCTTTGAATAAATATCCTTATTTCAGACCAACCCCAGACAGCCGTACTCCCATAATTCGTCAAAATACTGACTACACCAAATCTTCTAGACCTAATGCTGAAAGCCAAAGACCGTCTTTTAGACCAAATTATAGCTACACTAAGACCTCTCAAGAAGACAAATCTTCTACTCGGCAACCATCTTTTGAATCTGCTACTGCCAAACCTTATAGACCATCTTTTAATCACCCATATGTTCCTCAAGGTAGCTTTGGTAGACCATACCGACCTGATTATCAAAGACCATCATCTAAGCCAACTGACGGAATAACCTATAAGCCAACCTATAAGCCAACCAGTGGATCATCTTCTCACGATCTTGATATATATGAACATTCAAGAGCAGATTACGAATACACAAGGCAATCCGAATCTGTTCCTTTATATCCAAAGATTTCTCCTTCGGGTAACCGAAGACCTGTAAAACCAGAACTATCTAGACCATACACTCCTAACAAACCAGTGCATGATATCGTTACAGATGAGCCTTCTCTGAATCCTTTCTCCACCGAAGTAGAGAAAAATGTTCATAGACCAATTTTCGAAACTCCTAGACCTGGTTTTATTCCTAAGCCTGGATTTGGAGGCAGCTACTTTCCATCAGACACTTCTGTAAAGCCTTTTTCCATCGGAACTGTGGTATCAGCAAAGAATCTCACAAGAGTTGAATGTAAGTATAATCACATCATTATTCATTTAATGAATATAATCCATCATCCACTGTTTTATTGAATTAACCTCAACTTTTTAAGCATTAAAAAGATTTTCTCTTTGAATACCGTAATTATGTTAGAAAATGTTCTTAATCTGTAAATTAATTCCAAAAACTAACCGCGTGTGAGGAAGAATATAAAAATAAAACATAATAAAAAACACTTATACTCTTAGTGAAATCAAATTATAGTATAGTAAAAATACTAATATAAATTATTTATTATAATTTTCTTACCTTTGGGGTATTTATATTTAAGGTATAGATTGTCTACTCTTGGTTTTTATGTGAGCTATTGTTGAAATAATTCAATGAATATATTTTGCATTTTGATTGGTACACATCAATAGTAACCGAGTAATAACAGAAACGATTGCCAGACTAAGAACTGGACATCACAGGGAGATGAAAATTAACCCTGATGTAACGAAAACATATTGAAACTGCGACAACTGTCATGACACCGAACTGACGAGGTCCTATATCTTTAGCTGCCTTGCCTCTCTTAAAGACATCAGAGTGCCTTTCGACTTGAACATAAATCTCCAAGAAGACAACATAGAAGATCTAGCAAAAGTTGCCATCCATGTCTATGGCACAATCTAATTCATCATGGACACGACATCATCATCATCACACAATTTAATGATTTAAGTCAGTATGACTTAAGTTGATAAATATATGAATGTATATCAACATAACAGAAACATTTTTGAGAGTATTTTACAATCCTATTTCAAGTTAAATTTAGCTTTGTATTCCTTATTTAGTGGCTCGTTAGACCAGCGTGGACCTTGGCCTTCCCAAGAAGCATTTTCCAGGACAGCCTTCTTTCTGCTAGTGTACTCCAATTTTTAGTTCTCAAAACTAGGAGATATTTTTCTAGGACATCAATCCATTTTAGATTTGGCCTGCCTTTTCTCCGTGTGCTAATTGGTTGGACATAAAAGATTTTTTTAGTGATGCGGTCTTCGTCCGTTCTAACAACGTGGCCTGCCCATTTAATTCATTGTATTTTGATGATGGTAACGATGTCAAATTCTTTATATGAGTAATAGAGCTCCAAATTTGATCTTCTTCACCACGTTCCAATTTCTTGAACTTTCCCAAAAATAAATCTTAAAATCTTCCTTTCGTAGATACTTATCATGTTCTCATCTGTTCGAGACATTGACCAAGTTTCACATGCATGTTAATACTGATCTTAAAAGACTTTTATACAATAAAGCATTTGTTCTTCTTTTGATTAAATTCGATTTCATACATTTTCGTATTCTATTAAGACATTTATTAGCCATAGTAATACTCTGTTGGATTTCAGTAGTACAATCGTTCCTATTGTTAATTTCAGAACTTAATTAAGGGCAACGTCAACAACTTCAGAATTATATTTCTCAATTTTAAAGTGTGAATTGTTAAAACATGATTTAGTGCCAGGCAGGTATTTGGTCCTATACTCATTGAATAGCTTTGTATTATATGAGAAAAAAACGTATATCTTTTCAGATATCAAAGCAGATTGTTATGATAACCATATGAAGGTAACCATGCGTTTCAATGGGACTTTTGATGGTCTAGTGTACAGCTCTGGATATACCCAAGATACAACATGCCACTATGTCAACGGTTCTGGAAGAAACAACTACGAATTTTTTATCAGATTGAATCGTTGTGGTACACTCGGACAGCAAGAAGTTTCCGAAGATAAAGTAGGATCAATCCCTAGAGTAAGTATATTTTTGTTTGAATTCATATTCTTTTTTTAAACTTTTATATATTTAGCAATTTAAATGTACCACAAAAAATTTCATTTACTGTAAAAATGTAAATATTTGGGTTGGAAAAATGCATTTCAGCAAAAGAGACATGAAAAAAAATTAAGCATGAAATAGGATGCCAAATTAATAGGGTACCATTATTATTAAACGCGTTGTAAGCTGATTTTAACTGTCTTCTTTTAGGATCGCATATTAGGTTATGAATCGATAGTAGTCATCATAGAAGCCCAGTGAATGAGGGGTAGTGTATCGCACTCCCATGCCACAGGTCCGGTGTTCAAATCCCGCACTGGGCAAGGTCGATTCAAGCTTTCATCCCTTCATTGGGTTGATGAATGAATACCAAGCTCTCTTTGGAACTAAACACTGGGGGTTTGGCGTCGTACCCCTGTCTGGAACATCTGCTCATGATCCACAGTGTCCTAAGTCATGAAAATTGAGATGGACTCAGTAAGCCTTGACCCTCATGGGCTGTTGCACTACTGAGTTCAGTTCAGTTCAGTAGTCGTCACAATAGAGAACAGAAAGTTAAAATGAAAAATAATTAACTTAAATCTACTGAAAATCAGTTACTCGAAGAAAATACTGTTTAGTTTCAAATATAGTTAGAGTGACAGTGAGTGAGAGTTACATTAACGTCGCATTATAATACAACTCCAGCGTTATTGGTGACTGACTTCGCAATTTTGAACCTCGGTCAAGTGACACCTTCTCGTAACTACCACACCACACCAACAAGAGGACGTTGAGCCTTGGCAAATTTAACGTTTGTAGCAGTATCTAAATAAGCCAGTAACAGTCTCCGGACAGAAGTGATCACTTTTGTCTAGTGGATATGTTACTAGGCTACGAACCTGAAGGTCGCGGGTTCTAACCACTACATTGGGGCCCTTGACTGAATTAAGAAAACGCAACTTTCTGAACTGTCACGGCGCCATCTGCCGCAAGCAAAAAAATAAAATATAAAAAAATAATAAAAAATAAACAATAAATAAAAATAAATTTTTTAAAAAAATCATTTACCTATATCCTTCGACTCTCTGGTAGGAGAGTAGTGTAGCGGTATCTAAATAAGCCAGTAACAGCCTCCGGACAGAGGGGATCACTTTTATCTAGTGGATATGTTACTAGGCATCGAATCCGAGGGTCGCGGGTTCTAACCACCACGCGTTTATCGGCTTCCTCTACAAGGCTTTCTTCAGTGGCACAAGGGCTCGAACCCGTGACACTCCGACCCCGAGTTAACAAGAGAAGGAAGCAAAAGTTAATTCACACACACAAAATTAATCATGCTTTGTTTCAAATTCTTCCAGGAAAATAAAATTGGGAAACTTTTATTAAAAAATAATATAATGAGTTTTTATCTCTGCCGAAAGTATATATGAAGTATTAATTTAGTATTTTATAATCAGTGTTTGCAGTTTTATTTTAATATTACGTAAATATGTAGTATTTATATATCTGTGTGTTCCTTTGTATAAAAATATTCTTCAAGATTATAAGGGAAAAAAATTTTTTGAATTAAATTTTGTTTCTGAAGATTTTAACAGGTGACAGTTTTCTCTAAGACATACGGAGAATTTTTTCTTCATAAACTGAAATGAATCCTATCCTTTATTGTGAGTGTAGTACTAAAGACAACTGTATATTTATTGTAACCGGTCACAAACTATTACTTTCAGTTTTGTCTGGATTTAATACATGAATTAAATTCTTAGTTTTTAACATGCAGCATATAAGTAAGAATGTTTTTTGTTCATAGATCCTAAAAAAATAGATAGTAGAAAAATATATGTAAGTTAGCTTACTCTTTATGTGTGTGTGTGTGTGTGCTATTACGGGATGTTGAACTCATATATTCTAAGTAATGAAAAACAAAAATGTCAAAGAATATTTTTCTGTCTATTCTATTATTATATTGTTATTATATTCTCTAATTCCCCGACGTTAAATTATCCGTGACATTTCCTAAACATGGGGTTGAAAATTGACAAAGGATCATGAATCTATTCAAAGAAAATGATCGTTAACTGCACTAAGAATTAATTATCTAATATTTTTGGCTTCAATGGCAAATCGTTCTTAGATACACTCTTAGATACTTCTAAAGAGTTGATAACTAATGAACTATTCAAATAGATGAATGATAAGGTGCTGTGTGAAAAATGATACTTAGCAATGTTATATCGGATTAAGGGTATGAATCAAACATTATTTTATGCTAGCTATTTATGTATATTATTTTTTACTTAATTCAAATTGTGTAATCATTAATTTTCAATTAAATAATTAGGTAAATCATTCTGGGGTATTAATTCATTAATAAATTTTAGCACTTGTTGAATACTAAATTGCTCCAGAGAGACACAAAAGAGATAAATATAGCATTTATTACGAATAAATGCAATTCCTTTCTTTTAAAGGTAGATTCTAGTGCAGGGGTGGCCAACCCGCGGCCCGCGAGATTCATTAAAACTTTACAAAAAACGATTATTTTGCGCAATATTTTCATTTTTAGGGTATTGTTTTGTAACAAATAAATTCTATAACTGTTTCTGTTTTATCAAGTTGCATCTGTTCTTCAGTTGCATTGAGATAGACTTGCAAAAACTAAGTAAAAGAGTTGAGAAGCAAATATTTCACTAATTAAATAAATTAAACTTTATTTAATCGTTAAATTATTATTATTATTAAAAAATAATGAATAAAATATTATCTATGTTTGCATACAAGAAAAATAATGAAGATAATAATAATAATTCATTCTATTCTATACTTTCTTGCAATAAATGTTTGTAATGGATCCAAATCTAATATATATATGCAGCCCGCGGGGTTCTAATGTTTTTCCGAAGTGACCCGCAAAGTCATTTGGATTGATTACCCTTGTTCTAGTGTATTACGTTTTTTACCACAAAGTAATTCATATAATAAAAGAAAAGGACAACGAAATAGCTAATGAAAAAAAAGCAAAATCAAGAATCATTTTAAAAAGATGTGACAAAGTACAATGTATTTTTCCCCTGATTTGTAATAATGAAATACTTTCATTTAACTGATGTAATCATCAGAAATGTTATTTAAGAAAAACAAACATTTTTTGTTATGTGATTCTACTTATTTAGAATTTCATGTATCAAATATAAAATAGTAATAATCTGACAATAAATAATAGCAAGAAAATGCCCATGAACTTCCAATTATAGTTTTACTGAGTGGCGTAACGTACAACCTCGAAACCCTTCATTGAGTGGGGGCCCCGGAGTCTAGGGGGCCCAAAGCCTGACCGACCCACCCTTTGTAAGATTCTACTTGGGGCATCAAACCTGGCTTAGTATGGGGGCCCTAATAATCTTCATTACGCCCCTGGCTTTACTCGAAATATAAGAACGAATGTAAAAATATTTACAATGCTATCACAAATATCGTGAAAAATTTTCAATACTGAAAGGTTTCAGTTTTCCTTAAAACTAAGTAAGGGTCACAATGTAACATAGAAAATTCCGCTTTATGATTTAAATTCTAATTAAGACGAATTTATCACTAGATGTGTATTGCTATTTAATCGATCTCCTGCGGCCAAGAATTATTCGCCTTTTTTTCGATGCAAATAAGGTTTTAACGCTTTAGGCTGTTATAAAGGTTTCTATGAGAACTAACCGCTGCAATTGAGATTTACTGGAATCAAACATAATTTATTGTTATTAATTATGAAACACTGAGGGAAACCGACAAACCTAAATGCATATTCAACTTCCACGAATGCGAAGGTTTTTCATAGTTAGTTATAAGCAAGTTATTTATGACTACCTAGTTATTCGGAACGGTAATTTGGCTACCATTACACAGAGGTATTAAATTTTGGCCTAGCATCGTGAATCATAGCTGACATATCAAATTACAGGCGGATTTTATGCCGAAACATAAAAGGGTTCGTTCACTAATGAACGACCAATACCTCTTCCTATGGCAAAAAATTGCTATGGCATTAGCAAATGTAATTCAAACCATGTGCTAATGATTGCCGTTAACTGATTAAAAAGGATCTAGCAATGCTTTTGGAGAACTAATCATTATTGCGGTATAAAAGTATAGGTTTTTTTTATTTATTTAGGGAGTTTGGTTTTATATCGTTATTCTCTCTTAGAGTACATAATTTTTTTTTACCTCTAATAAGCATAAGCATAGTTTCTTTTTTATTTTTAGAGAAGACAAGAAAGAGCTCAGTACTTAGTGAACACAATTACTGTTCAATATAACCCTGTTATTGAGGAAGATATTGATGAACATTTTCGCGTGACTTGTGAATATGGTTATGACTTTTGGAAGACGGTCACTTTCCCTGTTATCAATGTGGAGTGAGTATATTCTCTTTTATTTCGGATTCGCATCAAGAATACCTTCATAATTAAATATGGCATTTTTTCCATGCATCTAGCATAAATACATTAAACTTAGAAAATGATACAAATAAAATTTATTACGTCTTTGAACCTTATAATAGCAGCAATTAATGTGGGTCTGATCATGACTCCTGTAATGAGTTTTCATTTATTAAGTAATTATCTTTGCCCCAAAAATATATCCAAACTAAAGGTAAACTAAAGGTACGAGTTAATTTATAGTCAAAAAATTGATCTATTTCTTCAATTCGTCAAATAGCTTTAAATGGAACCTATATATTAATTAGCAATTTTAAACAACTATCCTTTAAATCATTACATCCAAAAATCGACTGCTACATCAACTTAAATTTTGGATGACACAATTATAATAAATACGACTTTGTTTTTTAAAACATTTCGAGCAACTTATTCGTCAGATTATTTCTCAACTATTACTCTCTGAAAATTCACAGTTCTACTTAATATTTCATAATCTTATCATACATTTCAATAATTTTATTTTATTTACTCTAGAATTTTATTTAATAAAGCCCAATATATCACCGTTGTTTTAAAAAAATACCGGGTGATTCGTAATTCCATGTCAGGTTTTGAAGCGCTATAGAAAAAAAACTAAAACGAATACAGCAAAAAAGAACATTTGAAAGAATAGAGGAACAATTCAAGTTTTATTTACATACTTTATTGGTATTTTGTGTAGGAAACCTTGTTTACATGGCATGCATCAATGCGATAGTCCAGTTCCTGCTACATTTTGATCATCACGGTACTATCAAAGTTATTGGCAGCACACACATGTTGTCCTTTTAGTGTTACCCATGTTATCCCAAAACATGGTCTTTTTTCAAGACCGAGTTTTTGTACCCCCTTTGCCATGTGATGCAACACAACCACATGAAAGGGTAACACGTTCTGTCAATAGCTTTGGTAGCACCATGTTGAGTAGAATGTGGCAGGACCTAGATTATCGCATTGATGCATGGCGTGTAACCAAAATTCACACATAGAACACCTGTATAAATTATGTAAATAAAACTTAAATTGTTCCTGTACTCTTTCAAATGTTCTTTTTTTGCTGTATTCGTCTTAGCCTTTTTACTATAACGATTCGAAACCTTGGAGGGAATTATGAATAACCCTGTATATGTCCGAAAATTATGACACTAATAATTCATATTTATTTGTGAGAGAAGGACAATAAATATTATTAGCTTTAAATGTCTTTTGTTGGACTATAAGTTGCTCTATTTCCATTAATTTAATTAGATATATAATAACATATGCAAATACTAATCAATTTTTCCTTCCGCGTATTAATAAATTTTTACGATGACAAGAATAGTTGCTAATTCTGTGCAATAAATTTAACTTAGATCTTCCGTTGCTAGGAGTGCCTCGGTGAAACTTAGGACAGGCAGTCCAGTCGTTTTCACTTTGCCTCCTCCTCAATGCAACATGGAAGTGAGAAAAGGCTTTGGCCCAACTGGAATTCGAATTTCAGGTCCTGTCAATGTTGGTGACCCTATAACCTTGGTAATTCATATGAAGAGCGAATCTGGTAAGTTCTACCGTAATTTTTTTTATCTCCTTGAAGTACAGTGGGTGATCGGTTAACGAACAAATCGGTTAACAAACACTTTCACGAAAGATTTTTGTGTTCGGATAACGAACACATATTCGGATAACGAACACTTTCAAAAAAGATTTTTTGTGTTTGGACAACGAACACATATTCGGAGGTGATCAGGGAGACACCACTGAAATTACAGATGAAATTTTGACAACTGCTAGAGATCTGGAATTGGAGGTGAACGAGGATGACATAGAAGAGCTCAGAATGGGACATGAAGATGAACTGACGACAGAAGAACTCCAAGAAATTTTGAATGAAGAACACCAAGAAACACAGCGAAATGTGTCTCCTTCTGAACAAGAGGAAGACGTAAGAGGACCAATGCCAACATCTGCCATTAAAGATCTTTTGAAAGAGTGGGAGGCTGTCAGAGCAATGGTCTTAGAATGGCACCCAAACCAAGTTGATGTCAGTAGGGTTGGGGATCTTTACAACGACAATGCTATTAATTACTTCCGGAAAATCCTGAAAAAGAGAGAAAAGCAATCGACATTGGACATGTTCTTCAACGCCCCATAAGCAAAAAATTAAAAGGACTGATTAATATGCAAGACTATATGTATGTATTATTTTTTTAAAAAACTTACTAAGAAATTATACATTTTTTAAAATTTAATTTTTAGGGTCTCCAGAACGAATTAATCGATTTCACATAAAAGTCTATGGTGAATCGATGATCGGTTAACGAACAATTCGGATAGCGAACATAGTCTCGGAACGGATTATGTTCGTTAATCGATCACCCACTGTATTCCTCCTAAAATATTTACTTTTGTCATACTGAATAAGAACTACTATATTGTAATTGTTTAGTCATATGTGTTCAAAATAAAAACAAACCCTTATTATCCCTATTAGAAACCTTACAGAGCTTAAAAGTTTTCTGTATTTTAATATGAGTATTGAAAATGGGCATCATTTCAAGTGGAGAATTTGATAGGAGGCTCCTAGCACTTACTTGAAGTACTATTTTAGTAAAGAGCATGCAAATTTAGATTAAGATTGAGAATTTTGACTTCAATTATATTGTACAAAGATTTAAAGTGTTATTTAGTTTTCAGTTTTGGTTTAGAATGGACTTTATCTTGTGTTCACAAGAAATGTGAAAAAAGAAAAACATATTGTCTGAAGATATTTAAATGTTTGTGTGATGTTAAAATTTTAAAAAAAGACTCATTTTGATATAAGTGATAAATTTCTATTGACTAATATTCAGAAATTATTAAATAACACCAAATAATTGTATTATATAAAATTAATACCAGTATATCACTACTGTTTTCGTAATAAAATTCAAACTTTCACGGGCTTGAATTTCATTTAAAAAAATGTCTATTATCATAGCAATCTTTATATATATATATATATATATATATATATATATATATATATATATATATATATATATATATATATATATATAGCCTTTGTTAAAAAAAGTCTATCAAACTGTGGGTCTTATGATATGACACCCCAATATTTGGGAGTAGAACGTTTTGGGTTCTATTATTTTTTATGCTTTTTAAAAATAATTCTGCATAAACGTAGCGGAAAAAAAGTATATTTTACCATATCGGAAAGAATTACACTGCCTTAGAATTCTACAAGGTTTCTTCGAGAATTACGCATGGCCCTTTTCTAACAAGTCGTACAAGATAGCATTTTTTTTTATCGTTTTTTCTAACACTTCATGTGTGAGAAGTTTCCCATGAAAAACAATGAAGATTGAATAACACTGAATTTAATGTAATTTAAAAAGAAATCTAAACCCGGAAGAATTCTTAATATGAAAAAAAAATCCGTAAGGAAAGCAATGAGCTTTGACTCTTCTACACTAATAATTGTACTACAATATGAATTCCCTTTCTGAGTCAACTTGAGGATGACTAATCAAGCACGTTATTATTCTATTCTAAATTAACGGAATCTTTAACAAGATCCGACATAGCTTAGAAATCAACTTTCAAGTTGTTAAACTTAATTCAAAAGAGAAGTAACATTTTTACACGCTTTTTAAATATGTAGCGATAAAAAAAGATCCGTTAAGAGTAACACTTAACCTTGGCTTGGATATGCTTCACCAGTGAAGCTTCCATTTAGAGTCGAAACAAAGTGATTCGAACAAGAATTTTTAAATATTTTTCAATGTGTTGGACCTTTAAAAGGATTTTTGTTGCATTAAGAAAAATTCAGAACACAGTAAATAATTACATCGTATAAAATTAAAAGCTTCGCATACAATTAAAGAAATCATGTATGATAGAACTTCATACATAAATAAAAAATATGAGACAAATTTTTTTAAAATGTTGAAATTTTTGTTTGTCTAGACAGTTCGAATTTATAAATTAAAATTAGAGAGATAGAGCTGGAGAAAAATATATATAAATGTTTTGATAAAGGAAAAATTTTTTTGTGTCCTTCTGTACTCCATCTAAATTTTACTATTAATATATCCAAATGTAGTACTAAGGCAACTCACTTCATTGCATATAAATAAATAATAAAAAGTGGGCTAGCACTTTAATGTAATTTATGTGATATCTATCAATATTTTGGGCCATTTGGGAAATTCATCTTCTGTTAAAAAAAGGATATGGTCAGTATTTTATACATCACTTTATTAAACTATAGCAGTTTTAATAAAATGATGAGTTCGAAATTTATTTTTTGGTCTAGAATTAGTCGTAGAATATTTATTGAAAAGACTCTAACTATAGGTTTGGTAAGTTTTTTTTTTCAATATAAAATATACCAAATACATTTTTTCCTAACATAAAATTTTTCACAATATTGTGTGTTACTAATGTTCACGAAGTCTTTTATCTAAGTTCTTAAAAAATACAGTTTCATTCCTTCTGCTTTGTTGAAG
This sequence comes from Trichonephila clavipes, assembly GCA_019973935.1. Classification (NCBI taxonomy): domain Eukaryota; kingdom Metazoa; phylum Arthropoda; class Arachnida; order Araneae; family Nephilidae; genus Trichonephila; species Trichonephila clavipes. Next base: position 204,269 of record BMAU01019013.1, on the reverse strand, counting down.
TAACAATACAATAGTAATTTTCAAAGCTTTGGCACCACATTACTCTTTGTGATTTGTTTTCTGCCATCCATCTGTGTGTGTTTCTCAAGGTTACGAAAGTAATTTGAACCGTCTTTCTTAACTATTTAGCTACTAAAAATTGAATAATGTCAGTTCTTATTTGTCGGCATGATCCAAATAACAGTACAATTATAATCACTCAAGTTTTGGCGTCGGAACATCACTTTTTATAATTCGCACTATTTTTCATCCATTTCTCAAGGTTTCGAAAGTAATTCGACGCTTTGTTCTTTTACTGTTTCAACAATTTAGAATTGACTACTGTCCAACTTTATATATGTTGCTTCATTTTTCTGTAATTACTGCAACTATTTCCATCTAAGTAAAAGAGAAAGCAATCAATTAAGTCTGGTGGTAAAGAATCGTTCCAAACCTTTCATCGCAGTGAAAAAACATGTTTCTTATCTTTAATGCCTTTCCACCTGCCCTTTAATTTCAACGCGACTTCAGCATAAAAAATGTGTATGTGTGTTGGTGTATCCCACTCCTTTAGAGCTAGCCTATAATGAATTAGTCATTACATTTCAGTTGAGAAAGTAAGTTATCAGGGAAAGTACTTAATTTTGAAGACAACAAAGAAGGGTTTTTTTTCTTCGAAAAATCTCCGCAAGGTCTAAAAGAGCACGACATTTTCCCATTAACTGTAATAACAGACTGTAAATCACAGCCTGAGTAGTACGGTGTGTCATGTCATAGTTTATACAGGCCACCTGCGCAGGTCCGTTTGAACTTTGTTTAAAACACTAATTGAAATTCCTCTTGAAAAAAGATAAGGAACGGTTTTTAAAGGATTATTATTATAGTTTTTCTTAAATGTTTTGAAAAAATAAAACTAGTGAGCTAATGATTTTGAACAATGATTTGGTGTTTGTGGTGTTCAAGTTTTTTGGTTTTACGGTATAGTAATAATCCTGCAGACAAACTTCTGTTCCAGTAAAAATTATTTTTGTTACCAGAGATTTGCAGTGTTTTATTTATTTATTTATTGCACTAGCCATGAAATTTGAATATTTCAGCACAAATTTTGTGTTTTTCGATTTACTATTATTGCAAACTCTGAGTTAACTAAGTAAAAATCACTCTGTTTGAGAAAGAAAACATTTTTCTGTTTTGAAAATAGAAAACGGGCGAGAAAACATGTCAAACTTATAAAGAACAATGGTTAAAAAAATGCTATAAATTATTGGTTCCAAGCAACAAAGAAGAAGGATGGTTTTCTATCTTCCAAAGGCTGATACTGTTATAACTTGTTATACGTTTCTAGATGACTTAGATAGCGATTTAAATGGAGTTTTTTTTACACATATGTTTTTAATAAGGAAAGACACTTTATAAAAAGTTTATTCAACATGCGTATGAGGGCGCTGAATCAGCAGTAATTACTTTTCTATAAAAAAAGAAAGAAAAAACTTTCGTTTGCTCAACAATAAAGGAGGAAACAAACCCTTGAGCTATGAAATTCCTATGATTCTCAAATCAGTTCATTCAATCTAATTGTTTTTGAGTTTAAATATATCTCTTAAGCACACTGTACAGGTTTTCGTACTTTTACAACCACTTTAATTGGGTACTGTGTACTACTCGGATATTCTGTGAAATAAAAACTGAGTCCAAAAAGTTTTTAAATGCTGCATGATTTTCAAAAGCGTATAAATGGATAATTTTCATGATATTTAGTGTCACTTGGATTAGAATATATGCATAAAATTGTTTTAAGGACATTTTGACAAAAAAAAATTATTTCAATACAATATTTTGGCAAAAAATTAACTTAGAACAATCTTTCTTCCAAATGTTCTCCTTTTGTGAAAAATCCTTCTATTAGAATAATATTTTGCCTGTATATAGCTCAGACCTCTGTTCAGAGGCTCAACTAGAATTTTTGAAATATATAACTTAGAAGTGGATTTATTCATATTTTACGACAACAGAGGGGAGCAATTTAAAAAAAAAACGCGAATTATTTCAAATGGTGGTAACTCTGAAAATAATGTGAATTTTTCAATAATTCTCGTTGAGCCTTTGTAGAGAGGTCTGAGCTATATACAGGCAAAATATTATTATAATAGAACCATTTTTCACAGAAGGAGAACATTTGGAAAAAAGATTATTCTAAATTAATTTTTTGCTAAAATATATTTAAATAAAAAAATTTTTGTCAAAATGTCCTTAAAACAATTTTATGCATGTATTCTAATCTGAGTGACACTAAATATCATGAAAATTATCCATTTATGCACTTTTTTAAAATCACGGTTCCGAACGTAGTCGGATACCTTAATTATAAATTTGGCCCTTTTTACAAAATTTTTGAATCAACTTCGGTATTAATAAGTATTAAAAGAAATGGGTGAGATGAACGCGCTTTAGATTTTGTTGTAATTATTTTAATTGCTTCTAGTTTTATGCTTTCTACATTAACCCCTTAACTACCACAGGCGTAAATATACTCCTCTCTCAGTTGATGAGTTAACTGCCCTTGACGCATATATATGCCTTTCCAAATTACAAACCTTTGCATTGATCTGCTTAAACTATTCCGAAGGCTTTGAAATGCAATACAATGACCTTGACAGTGTTTGCGAAGGAATTATTTCAGGATTTACTTATTTGCGTGCCTTTTCTTTTTCCCCAATATTCTGCATTATTTCTCGTGCCTAAAGTAAAAAACGGTGACACTGGGGAACGAATACAGCTGCATATTCTTGGCAGTTTAAGTATTAAAAGCAGTTTTATTTAAGTAGGCAGGTATATGATTATAGCAAGAAAAAATAAATACTTTACGCATATTTTATTTTTAAGCTTCAGCGATGTTTATTATTTTTATTATAATATTATTTTCTATGTTAATTGTATGAGCTGAAGCTATGATACCCCATTTTATTTTACATAAATCATTATTTTGTCTGATTGAGAAAACGGCTGGGAAAACTTGTGCACAGCAAAAAAATGCTAAAGCAATTCGCGTAAATATCAAATAGCATATATTACTGGTTTTTAATCATTGTTTTTGTTAACGTAGAAAAGTCCTTTATTCAAAAAAGAAGGGCAGTGGGAGAGAGAGAAAACGTTGAGACAACCTTGACATTCGGATAGTTCAAGTGTAAGCAATGAAAGTAAAACCTGCTACTTCCAACAGCATTGAGGAAGTTCAATTTCAGTGTTCATAACTCTGATCACGCGCGCGACGTCGGGAATTTTTATTTTCTCACAGTTTTGATCTCTGACATCTCATAAAATTCCTATATATATTTGACGATGACGTCTGAGTATTGCTAGATGATGATCTCATTATCATGCACATTATTCTCTCCAGCTGTTTTTTTTTTCATTTATTTTTACCGATATTTATTCAAGGAAGCAATCGTAAATATTAGGAATAAAGAATGACTCAAAATCCTGTAGATAATTTTTACCTGATACGCGCGCGTTTGTTGTTTGAAAAATACTTACAATTTGGCCCTGATTCACATTTATGAACTGAACTACGTAATACTGTCACCTTGCTGGGGTTTTAACCTCTTAACTACCCCCAGCGTATATATCCGTCTCTCTCAATCGGTGTGTTGTGTGTGCCGCACGTATATATACGTCATTCCGAAATACGATTATTTTCTTTCGTTGCTATCAGTAAAATATTCCAAATGGTTAGGAATGCAATAATATGACCTTGAGAGTGTTTGGGAAGGATTTTTTTTTTTTTTACTTATATATTTCAGAAAAAAAATCTGATTTGTGCCTTTTCTTTCGCTTCCAATACACCGCATACGCACGCCTAAATGAAAAACGGTGGCACTGGGGAGCAAACCGCGTAACTTTTAATTGGCAGTTAAGGGGTTAAAGTTTAATTTTAAGTATCGTAAATGTATCAGTAGGGAAAAAATTTATTTGGATAGGGTCACAGCAGAATTTAAAAATATAAAAATTATAAAGTTATAATTTATAACTTAAGGCACATAACTAAAAAGCCTTAAAATAAATAAATAATACGTCATTTTTAGTTTTCTCTTTTGCTTTATTTTTAAGCCAAAGAATTGATGTTTTAAATAAACATATAGAGATCGAAGAACATGGCTATTAGAATATTTTTCGTGTATTTTCATCGCGACATCATGAGAAATATTTGTCTATCGCATTGTTTTCAAAACAGACAAAACACAATGCTGAGAATTCTTTACGAAACTCTATTGTTATTACAGCATCTATCGTTTTGTAATACATTTAACATAATTAATTGCACTGTCCAGTTATTAAAATTGCATACGATTAAAAACTCTTGAAAAGTTAACGGTAGATAAATAAAAAAAAATTCACTGCATTTCTTATCCAAAACAAAATAATCATTTCTAGAGATGTATAAGACAGGAATTGGCAATCATTATTCAGTAATGATAGACATAACTTCCGTCTTTTGTAACGATGCAAAGTAAATTAGCTACAAAATTGAAACAATTTGGGTATTTGAACGGTAAGATAATACTAATAACCGCCAGAGCCGGGCTTTCTTTTGTTGCGGTATAACATTTAGATTTAATTGTTCTTCCGTCCAATAAACATTCTTATGATTTCCCGAGACTGGAAATGCAGTGGAGAGCCACAGTCGTTGCAAAAAAAAAAAAAAAAAAAAAAAAAAAAAAATTATTGATCGCAGTAATGCAAATTATTTCGTAACGTTATAGTCGTATTTGAAACAAAAAGGTTGAAGAACCCGATCTGAATAGATAAAATAGAACGTCAAAATGCGAATTCAACAAATCTTTGAAGAACCCCCTCATAGTGGCATCAACTAAAAAAGAAAGGGAAGGAACTGTTTTTTTCTTTTAGTCTCTCTTTACCGACAGTAATTGCTGGTCTTCACACATTGGGTCATGACCTTAAAAGACGCCACGGTTGCTTGGACTTTTCTTTTTTTTTTCTTTTTTTGCAAATAGATAGATAAGAAAAAAATAAGGATCGAAATAGGATATTGTGAAACCAGCATTTTAAAAGAGTGCATGGTTTAAAACTATCTCTATATCCTTCACATCAGAGGGAAGATTCATAAGAGGCAATACAGAAAATTTCTACAAAGGTCAGAGTCAAGATCAGAGTTGCTTTTCGAGACCCTGACAATGGAGAAATAACTAGTTTTGCTTCTCTCTCTCATTTTGATTTGAAATGGATGTCAGTCGTTTTCTTATCAAAAAACCGCGTGTTAGAAAAAATTGTTTTTTTTTTTATTGTGAAAGAAAGCACTATAAAGTCGTGAACTTCTGTCAGTCTCTAAAAATATTCAGATGTTTACATGCAATAATAATGTTTGTAGAAACGTGCAGAACGCGCTTCAGGATGCATAACTTTCATCTGATATGGTATGGCAGTATGAAATTTTCTCGATAAAGCATCTCAAAAAAGAATTTCTTGTTAAACTTCATGTTTTCTCTTTCTGTATTTTTAATCAAGAACTGTAGTCGTATCGTAAGAGTGCAAAGAAGATGTTATTAAATTTTTCTGTAGAAAGTCTCACAATATTGTTAAAAATTTCTTTCTAGACATACTTTCTAGATGGGGCAGTGTCCAGTTTGCTTTACGAATGCGAAAAAAGGAATTAAATTTCTTTTATAAAGTTATCTTTGAAAATTTTCCAGCAAAAAAATAAATTTCTTTGCTAAAAAATTTAAGTAAAAAAATTTCGAATTATTTGCAAATGATTCTTTTGAATCTCTCTAGAGATACTGTACATAGTTTCTACATAGAATCAAAACTTGAAACTGCTAATTTCTCTAGAAATTCTAGCAAAGCTAAAACTATTTCAGAACTTATAAATGTTCCATGAAGCATATATTAGTTTAAATCTTATTCTAGGTTGTATTTATAGATGCATCCTGAAAATAATCAACCAAAAAATATATAGCGGAAACTTTTAACAAGCATGTACCTTATCAGATAAAATCATAGTCTTTTTTATATATTGAAGCAGAATTAAACTTTAAGGGAAAATTATATAATTTATACAGAAAGGTACACATTTTGTCAATCGATTAATGTAACAAACCGGCTGAGTGGCATAATTAATTTGTCACTGGTCTTGTAAACCTAATGTTGTTGGTTCAACCGAGCCTAAGTTGGTGGATTTTCATGATGCAGAAAATCAACAGCCTCTATGTTGTATGATTATGTGACATGTGAAAGATCCCTGGAGTGCCTGTTTGGCTTGGGTTTATTTGTACAATTTCGCATCGTCAGAGCTTAAGGGAGGAAACTAGGAGTCACAATTACATTGGGGCAATTGGTATCCAACTTATAATGCCCCACTAAAAAGTGTTCTAGCCCTAGGGGATTATACTAGGTCTGCATAGGTAATAACCAATCCGCATCCCCATTTGAAAAGAAGAAAAAAATAATGTAGCAATACGTATATGAAAAAACTTGAATCTGTATTCAGAAGAAATAACGTGTGAGAATATAAAATATTTCTCTCCAAAGACTGTAAATAACGCTATTTACTGCGTGTAATATGCAAGGATAATTAGTTGATAATCTAAACAAAATTTTTTTTCCCATTTAATATTTATTTTCCCACCGTAAATATTAGCGTATAAAATTAAACAGCACTAATACAACTTCTCAGAAAAGATCATTTAACCTTTTCAGATTCCAATCCCATCTCATTAACGTTTATGGTCTTAGGCCGTACTTTCCCAGGCTTTACTCTCCATTCAAAACCTAAACTAAAAAATGATGAATTAATAGTTATTGAAATTAATATACAATCCAATTAAAAATCGGGAGAGTTGGCTTTGGTTTACCTCTCGGTAAAGATGTTGAAAGCTATCTTAATGAACGAATAAAAAACTTGATTCCGGAAGAGTTCTCCATACTTCCTTCAAATCGGCAAATATATATTATCAGATTTAAATATTTTCAGCATTCATTTTAAATGCAGACAGTAATATTAAAAAATCATGCAGATTTTGTAAGATTTGACACCGATGCATGGAAATTTTCCCCCTTAATGAGCTGTATATTGGTAACTAAGCCTTTGCAGGCTTGGCAAGTTCCCAAATTTGAGAGCCATTTCGGTGGTGGCATCATCTAATGGTGGCTCTCGTAACCACATGTTGACGCTTGAATTTATTTTTATTCAAGCTCTCGACTGATGCTAAATATTTCCGTGACTATGACCACTTGACTATCGCGGCAAGAAAGTCACTCTGTTATCGAATTTGAAGTATGAGCATTGCTCTTAAAGATAAAACATAGATTTAGGACGTACAAGATTTGTTCTCTAAAGTTTTTAATTCATAAATAAAAATCACCTGCATATAGTTGCAAAATTATCGACTTTATTAAATAATCATGAGTTTGACAAAAAAGCTGTACGTGTATGAGTCCCGTTTTCCTTTACAAAAATAATTTCCTCTATAAAAATATTTTTGCATCTATACCATTTTTTAAGTCTGTTATTGTAATATAAGCCCGCATAGTAAGATCTCTTGCGAATATTTTACGTTGGATTTCACTGAAATTAGTACCATTACTAGCTGAAAAGTTATTTATTGAATGTAAAACCTCATAATTTTTAAAGTTATATGTACAGTATCTTTTTTAAGAGTTTTAATAATAATTGAAAATATTTAGAAAAAAAATATCTACTTTTATCACTCATGAAGGCTAGAAATATATTTTTATTTCATGCGTCTGATCCAAAACCAGTTTTAACTTTGAATAGCAATACTTATGATTTCTTAGAGGAGAAAGAATCGGTCAATAATAAACAAAGCTATATCTAAAACGTCTAGAGTATATACTTAACCACTTATTATGGGAGTACTTTTTTTTACTGGGACCTTTTTCCCAGACCCGCATGTTTTATTGTTAGTCGATATAATTTGCATTTTCAAATGATATAGTAAAGATATGCTCTCATCACCTTCTTTCAACTGCGGGAGAAAATTAACTATTTCAAAAAACCCTAATGTGTATAAATTACTAGTTCTTAAGAATTCTGTTAGGTGGGTCTTTGTTATTTATTAAGAAATATTTATCTTATTGTTATACATATATTCCTTGTACACAGATCCACTTTTCGAAATAATATAAAGAGAGATTCTAAAACTATTTTAATATAACTCGTGCATTTCAAAACTGTCTATTATTTTCCAGATTAAAAATATGAATAATTTATCTATATATCTGGAAACTTTTAACCCCATAACTGGTTTGCCCGTACACTATACGGGCTACCGAAAGCTGGTCACAGATGATTTACCCGTACACTGTACGGGCACTGATATTTTCTTATTTCTATTTTTGATTTGCACATACTTTTAATTCTTATAGTGAGAATATTAGTGCTAGTGTTTTTAAGAGATACAGTTTGTCCATGGTATTGAAATATTTCGCATCCGGTATTTTCTTAATGGTGTGTGTGAAGGTGGGGATTTTTCATTGAAGACACACACACACACACAGGAATTTAGATTCTTAAAAATATTCAATAAAGAACAAGGATTGACAAGCCTATATGCAATTTTTTGCTTGAGAAGAAATTAAAATGAAAAGATAGTACAAAAAGAAACGATAATATTTCTGTCGTCTTTCTTACACCATGCTTCAAATTGTGTGTGCATAAATATATGCACACACACACCAAATCCTCAACCGTTTGAGAAAGAGGTACGAACATGAAATTTTTTGTAAGTATCAGAGAAATTATTCTAAGATATATGGAACATTCTTCATAGAAAGCAGAATGTACTTATGAAAAGCAAACACACACATTTAGGGATTTTTATATTCCACAATCATAAAATAAAAAATAGTGTGAAAACGCATTCTGGTAAGTAATGTGCTTATATAGTTATATGCAATAAAAAAATGTACCTTTTTTTGGAATATTTTGGTAAAAAAAATTGACCACTTAAGTGGTTAATTCTAGGAATAAATTTTAAAAAATGCTATTTTTTTGTAAATATTAAATATTTAATTATCATTTTTGTTGGTTTATTACTGGCATATATATAAACTTTAATACCCATTTTTCATACATGGTAACAAATTCTATTTTTTAGTTGGATTTGACATCTTAATAAGTAACTGTTATGCTCATAACGGAGCACAGAAGCGTCTCCATCTTATTGACTCTCATGGGTAAGTTCCTGGTTACAATTGCTTATAAGCAAACTCAGCTTATCTAAATTGAATTACTTACCTTTCTGTTAACTTTTCAGGTGTGTTATTCAAGAAAAGTTAATTAGTCCCTTTAGAGGCTCGACCAATCCAGAGAAATCTCAACAAGTCACTTTGTATTCGTACCTCAAAGCATTCAGATTCACTGGAAGTCCTGCCTTGTATTTGGAATGTGATGTTCATATGTGTCACGGCTCTTGCCCGGTAAGAAAAAAATTATATTTCAACTCGTACACTTGAATACTTTTTAACATTAGAAAGACTAAAACTTAGTACATACCTATATTGACTAAAAGCAGTCAAGATTGCATTGTGAAAAAATGATTAATGTGTGAAGAAATTTGCTAAAAATTAACTTTTAATATTTTTTTATGTTATTTACAGTCATATAACAAGTTATTAGTAAATATTAACAATAAAAAAATTTTACTTCACTTAGAAAAAAATCTATCCTAAAAAATTCTAAGAAATTGTGCATTACATACGTAATTATTTTTCTAATTGAAATTAAAAAGCAGTCAAAATGACTTCCTTGGGCAATCTAGTGTTAAACATATCTTTGTTCTGGAGTAACTACATGGAAAAACGCATAAATAGAAAGTATGAAAATTGCTAAAATTTAATGATGAAACTTGACTTTAAATACTTGATTCCGTTAACTTTAAATTATTCATAAACAGCAAACGTTTTCTCTAAAAATTTTTAAAAGGAATGGGAACAGAGCTTTGTATAAAGCTAATAAATGCTACTGGTGTTATTTAACTAGACCAAATGATAATTAACGCTTAAAATTATATATATATATATATATATATATATATATATATATATATATATATATATATATATATATATATATATATATAGCTTACTTATTTAAGATTCCAAATTTCTTTGCGCAAGTAGCATTTTGAAAATTAAGTAAATTTACTTCAATTTTAAAATTTTGCAAAAAAAAAAATCTCGTTTAAGTTAAATATTAATAAATAAGAAGAGATTAAAAGTTTCTTTTCACAGCTGAAATTCTACTCAAATATTTATTTATGGATGGTAACTATAATTAATTGGTTATCATTGCATTAGCATAATTTCTTATTGAATGTTAAGCACTAAAGAATACAAACTCAAAGTTACAAGTTCTAAAAGCAATCTGTACCAAAGCTTATGACTTTCAAACAGATAAGAATATTAAAGAAAGAATTACCTTGCAAAACACTTCGCTGACTTCTTTATCTATGATTATAAATATTTCTTTAAAACTCATCTTATATAAAAAAAAATACTACCTGCCTATCATTAAATACATTTGCCATGAAATATAACACCATTTTTATCAATGAATCTTTTGAATGTAAAAGTTATGGGTTGTATTGTTAAACGTATGCTACAGAATTTAAAAAGATAGATACATAAATATGATTTTTTTTTACTGAATGTGGTATTCTATTACTTGAAAAAAATATTGATATAGCTAATTTTTACAGCTAATATAACTAATAAATATTTTACAGCATATACATAGATTCTAATTTTTATAGTCCACTGCTTAGTATCACATACCATTGATAAATTTTGGAATTTTGTTATACACAAGCATGAATATTTTTCGACTCAAAATTTTTATTTGTTCCTCGCTTTACAACCGGTCTTGATTCTTAAACTTTAACGCTTAGTTTGTGCAAGTTAAGCTTGAAACCTACATTCCCATATTATATTTAAGAACATTTTGATTGGCAACTCTTGATTGATTGATTTTTGATTGGTTTTAACTCTCTAATTGGTTATTTTCACATTCCTTAACTTCATCCTTAAATAACACTACTCTAACTTCAAATGACAATTGAAAAAATTGCCTGGTTTAACAAGCTGACAGCTTAACAATAACTAATTCCATTCCTTCTAAAACGCCAATTTCATTGTGACAAATGTCAAACTATCTTTTTTCACAGTCTTAAATTACTTTGATAAATTTTAAAGATTATTTTTATTCTAATCGATAGAATTTTAGGAGCTTTCGAATACAGTTATGCCTGCTTGCGGTTTCTAAAAACCAATTTAATTAAAAGATGCGAGGACTTACAATCCCTTTCAATCAACCCTTGGTTACTTATGATATAAAAATAACTAATCTAATTTACATAATGTTGGGTTTTATTTATTACTTTATATAGTGGCATTTCCTGTCACAATTTTTATATTATTTTACCGTAATAGATTATATTGAGATACATAGTAAGAATTTTTACTTGTGTAAGAGAATTAACATCGCACTATAAACCAACACGAGGGTTATTGGCAACGGACCTCATAACTTTAAACCTCAGTAAAGAGACGAGGACGACACTTGAACAGTAATTAAAGGATGCATGTAAAATATTATTCATAATCCGCAGTAAAATTTAAATAAGTTTATCGCAGAAGATAACATAAACTTTTTCTCATTAAATAAGGAAATAAATTTCTTAACAGCAACCTTATAAGAAAGAAAAGAAAAATATATATTATTTTTTTAATAAAACTAATACTATTTATTACTTAATTAAAGAATATTTCTAATTAAGTAATAAATAGTATTGTTTTAAATATATATAAATAATTAATACATTATAAATTATATAATATAACAATTTTACATCTACATTGTTTTATTAATCTTGATCTTTTTTATATTAATCTACACATTGTTACATTAATCTACAATGCAATGTTATAATAACTTCTCTGAAATAGGAAGAAGAAAAAAAATCTCTTTCGTAAAAATAATTACGAATGTATTTGGATTTCATACACAAAAAATGATAGAAGAAATGGTTATAATGAAAATCAATAAATATATAACTGTATAAAAATTAATAAATAGTACTAAATATTTAATAACTGTTCTTTTTTAATAAATATATAACTAGATCATGACAAATAAATAACAATGAACATAATAGTTATTAATATGCTCGAAGATTAAAAATAAATATATATATAAATAAATAAATTACAAATAGAAAATAATAAGCAAATAATGATAAATATATCAGCTAGCAATAAGGGTAAAATAAATTAATCGTTCTATATTTTTCTAATAATAATAGAAAAGTAAGAAACGCGATTAATAAGAAGTATATAATTAAAATTTTAAATATCCTGAAAGTCATACTGACTGATGCGCTCGGTTGTTAACGATAACAAATAAAACTTCGTTTTCAAATTTCTCTTTTTTATTAAATCTTTATTTTTATCTGAGAAACGCAAATGAAATCTTGTTTTAAAAATAAATTATTCATTTTAACACTTGAATCAATGAGGGTGTTGTTGTTTTTCTTGCTATTTCCTGTGAAAGGTGATGAAAAAGGCTATAAATATTAAAAAGAAAAATACTTTAATTCATCATAATTATTCACCCCTTCCTATACAAATTTTCTGTGAAATGCTCTCATAAATAACATTAAAAATTAATTTCTTTTTTTATTACAACAAAAAATTAATTAACAAAAATAAAATCTATGTACAATTTTTAAAGAGAACTCCAAGTTAATCTGCATTATTTTTTTAAAAAAATTAATGTACTTAATTGACCTATGAATTACCGATGCTATTGGAATTATTTGATACAGAATTCAAAATTCAAGCCACACGCACACTGAAAAGTTTGAAAAAAATTCATGAAAGATTGGAATGTCATTTATACTTAAATAAATGCTTCTGTGCTTTTATCTCAACGGGACTTCAAGTTTAATACACAATGTCACAGAGTTATACAAATTACTAACTTCAATCCCTACTGAGGTTCAGCTTCACGTATAACCCAAATTTATGTTTTAACCACAAAGGCCCTGCGCGGAACCCCGTTTCGCCTCACTTTTGAAAGGACTTTTTTCTTCTTTGTACCAAAAGAGAAAGAACAAGTGTCTAATTGTGAGAAAACATCACTGTCATCTGTAATCATATTCCACAGTGAACCAATCGATTTTCTAAATACAACTTTTATAGTTTTTCTTGCTGTTTAATGGCAAATATTTCAGGGCTTTTTCTTCCCTGCTATGCTTCCCATGCTATTTAAGCAGAGACGTTGCTCAATACGAAGAGGTGAAGATCCTACAAATGATTGTCTTAATGGTTATTTTGGAAAGTCTGTACCTTTTTGCTCTCTGACATTGGGAGGGCTCATAATTGATTGCGTTTAAAGTGTTGCAACATGCTATTGTCCATTTCTAGGCGGTAAGATTCCTTGAATTGTAAGTAGCATAAAATATCAAGTTTTCATTGCGTGTTACGCAGAACATCGTAATGAACGAAATTCAGAAGACTGTTATTATTTACATATATATATGCATTTATTTGTTATTTTTCAAGAATAAGAAAGCTTAATTGTCTCAAATGGAAGATGAAAAAAGAAAAAACAGTTTTTCTAATAGCATGTAAGAAATACTTAATTATGCATGCCAGAGATTTCCAATAACACCTATTTTTTCTCTTGTGTTCTAAAGGGGGAAGAACCATTTTAGTTGATTTTTTATGTAAAACCTTAATATTTTATTCTACATAAATGATTTTTCTATGTTAAAAGATCGTTCAAAATATTTATTACTATTGAATGGTGGATTTGTTGGATTATCATATTTTGATGGCACTTTAGAAAAATGTATGTCTTTATTGTGAAGGATTTTTCTTTCAGCTTTATATGCTACTTCCACAGCATTGTATAAATAGACGGACTGCCTGTGGATGCGAGAGAGTAGATTCTGACAAACTCGATATTATGATGAGATATCTTCATTCATAATATTAAAATTTACAATCTAAATACTTCAATAATTTTATCACAATTGTCTATCTCCTATGCAGCGGTTTAACAATTAGAAAATATGTTGAATATTACAAAAGAAGCTAATGGATTTATCTATTTTTACGCTATTAACGTAATGGAATATGAAAAGAAATACAGTATTTTTAATTTTTTCTAATAATGAAAAATTAACTTTGCGAGACAAGCTTGCTTGATAAGCTTATTTTCACATATTAACACACATTATTATACTTTTATATTAGCTTCACTACTAAATAGTGACCATTATAATTATTTTCAAAATAAGAACTGTTATCAAACCGATTGTTCAATAGAACTATCATACAGATAGTGCATGATTTGTCACTTAAGAAAATGAATCTGTTCCATGGTATTACCATAGTCACTCGACCAGGGACGTCTTAAGACTTCTTGAAGCCCTGGTCCCCAACGCAATAGTAGGTTCTGAGTCCCTACATAAATATTGGTCCCCCCTATAACCCTTAAAAGTAGATACAGAGTACATAGCATACCTTGTCAAATACCCGTACAAACAATAACCCGAAGCAAATGAATGTGCATGGCTTACAATCGCACAAACCGGCTCGGCCGACTACTTTCTTTTGACTGAATGATTAATGATGGTGAATGGTGGTAAGCCTAGGCCTATTCATGAACAACGGTCATCACATGTAGCTAGTTCACATATATTCCGAAATTTCCAGTTTTTCGGAGAATACTACCGGGAATGGCATTTGAACGTTGATATTATTCTATTCATGATCATATTAAGTCTGTCTTCGGTTAATGTTAAAGAATAGGACCCGAATTCGGAACATTTTTTCAGATATGAAAGCAATGAAAAACTAATACGATATTCTAGCTTCACTATCCTTTAGAGAGCAGCATTTTTTTTATCATATATACCATTTTTAACCGAGTTGATTCATTTTTTATGGTATAAAATGTGTTTCCCGATTTTTCTCCTATATCGTAATGTTAAATGGGTTATGCCTTCACGTATTAAAACGAAAAAGAAAGTATTCATGAAATATTTAGAAATTTTTAAAAACACTATATTGTTAACAGAAGTATGAGTTATAATGTTGCAAATTTTTTTTTCATGGAAATTGAGACATTTTTCTGTCTGAAAATGTATTTCGTGTTTAGTTCAAGCTCTCGTACTTTTACCGAAGACAGCCTTAAGGCTAAGTCGAGAATGAGATGAGGCCCTGGGCCCGGTCCCATTTGGCCCACGCCTTGAGACTTCGCTGCACTAGACTGATTTCAAGTAATCCGTTTGCTTCAGAGTATCCCTTATCTCAGTTTTAGAATCCTATACATATCAACCTATTCTGAAGCCGTAGCAAATATACTTATCTCCAACTTCATTAATTTTTAAATGCCAATGGGAAACTATTTTCCCACCTATTATGTGTGCCTATTATGTCATTTTATAGATTTCAGCCTTTGCAAATTAAATTTTAAAAATATCGTGTAATGTGAAATAAAAGGAAATGCAAAACTTAAGATGTAGATCTCTAAGTGGGGATGGTAGAAGGTATGCTTTCCATAAAAAAAAGTTTTAAAAATCAAATTAACTTAAGTAATAAGCTAAATGAATTTCATTGTATAAAAATCAATCTCAATCCCAAAAATATTTTAGCGCAACTTTACAAGAAAAAATGGCCTTATAAAGGGTTAATTATTCAGATTCAAAACAATTAAAATAAGGATATTAATAATTTCAAAAAGACGTCAAGGATAGACAGGAAGGAAATTCTTAAAAATTTCCAAAAATGAAAAACAAAATTAAACTGCTAATCGTATTGTTCCTAATAGCTTACTGTATCAAAATGTGGACTTCTTACCCAAGTATGAATGTGAAAGTATTTTTACATCCATTGATTACAACAGAAAAGACTAAGTATTAAATAACTCAGCCCATTTTCCTCAACAGAGTAATCTGAAGGACATATAACGTAATCCGAAAACAGGCTGGTACAAATGTTTTCGGATTTTATGCACAGCAGCGTATAATTTAGAGATTATAGAAAAAATTATAGAGGAAATGAATGTTCTTTCTAATGTATGTGGACCTTAAAACTAGAAGAATTCCTCGAGTCACACTCACGAATGAACTTACGTATAACCTCAGTACCACTATGAAACCATCTAAAAGGAGAAGCAGCTTTTGCTAAGTTTGGTTTCGAAAAAGTTACATTAACTATATAAGAAACACCCTCTTAAAAGAGCAGTTGAATGCATTTCTCTTCCATTTGAGATTGTTCGTGAAAAGCATTATTTTATGCTTTGCTTGTGGAATGATCGAGTTAGTGCACATTAGTGTCATCTTAGAAATTTAAATAGTTTATTGCTCATGGTTGGAGACAAAATCCATTATATTATTAGTATTATGCTATTACTGATAGGTAATGTGTGCTATTACTGATATACACGACAATGAAACAAGATAGTGAATGAATTAGAATTTTAAGAAGGAAAATTATATAAAAAGTAAAAAACTATACTAGGGCTTTTCTATAATTATATTGGGCTTTAGTATTTTATAAAAATCATTTGCCGCCCCTCCGGTATAGTGGCTAGTGACGCTGACTGCTGTGCTTTTTGGCTTGGTTTCAAATCCCATAGAAGGCATGGATGTTTTTGAATGCACATTGCCTTCGTGGCATGGGGGTATTCTAAATAGCCGTCGAGCTGCAAGTCCTGTCGTGAGGTTGGTGGAACAGGAAGAGAGGTGGGAGGCTTCTAACCACTCCCATGGCGTTCTCTCTTGAAATTGGAGTTGAATCGAGTCAAATCGTACTACCACCTGTATGGTGCTCAAAGCTACGGCTAAGGACTTGCGTAAATGTAGCCCTTTGCAATGATGAACTTCGTAGGCCTTGATCTGATGTTACTGCCCATCAGGTGGCATAAGTAACAACAACAACATAAAAATCCTTTAAATTTAAGAAATTTTCACTAAGACATATCGTGACTAAAGATTAGTCAATGCGTAAGACCAATCAAAAATTGAATCATATGTCGCGCCAATAGTTGAGGTTCCCGGGTGACTCGAGCGCATTAGTAGGGTTATCAAACAGACACAAAATAGATAACAAATATAATCATAATAATTCCCTTTTATTAATTTAACGTTGGACCTGATTACGCGATATGTTGATAAGACAACTAGCTAGAAAGAAGTAAGGGGTACTTATCCTAAATGTGAGGGAACCTCTGAAACTCGTCAAAGATAAATGAAATTTTCTAACAGTGACAATAATTCAGGCAGTACTAGCGTAGCAATATTGTCTCCATAACATCTATTCTCCACCTCACTGGCTATTTATAAGTTATTTAATAGTGCAGAGTGGAGTTGTTTTAGCTCAAAGTATCAATTTGGCTGGAAGAAAAACCCCGATTTAGGGAGGATAGATCTTGCGGAGATCCCATTGTTAAACATTTTTAATTGAAGAAACAGAATATGGGATATTTGTTCCAGTACCTCTAGAGAAAATACATATCTGGTGCAACCTTATTTCAAATCAGAAGAGGATATCTTTTTTCGGTATTTTGCATAACTTATATATAAGGCCATATTTTCTCAAAATAACTTTTTGGCAATATACTCTGGTTCTTGTTTTAGATACTACTATTGTGTTTTCCTTCACGCATATCGATTGAGAAGCTCAATGCATCCTCAAACTATGTAATAGTATGTAACGTAGATGCGTAGATTTTTGGGGGCCTTGTGTAGCCTAGTGGTTAGAGCATCGGACTCCAGAACGGAAGGCCTGAGTTCGAAGCCTGATGCCACCAAATACCCTCTGAGTACACACGGAGTACGTGCTCGTTAAATCAGAGGGTCCGAAAGTCTTGTAGGCTGAATTACGAGTGCAGGGGGACTGGAGAATATTTCCCTCCCCTTCAGTTCTATACCTAAATTGTGGAGTTGGGGATGTCGCCATCTATCATCCCTTTGGGAATTTCTTCGAGCTAAATCGTACTGTCACCTGCGTGGTGCTCAAGACTAAGGCCAACGGCAGGCGCACATCCAGCCCCTTGCCACGAGGAATCTCGTGGGCCTCGATCTGACTAAGTCACACAGGTGGCAATAGAAACAACAACAGACGATCATTTTAAAAACAGATCAGTAATTCATTATTTTTACTATTTCCAGCCTCAAAGATGCTACTGGCGCAACTTGTATAAAAGATCAGCAGAAGAAATAACAACAAAATCTACAGCAGATTCCGGAAGTGTAGTTTCAGAAAGTGTAAGCCTTTTTCAAGCTCTGGAAGTGCGACATGAAGATGTTGACTCTCCTTTAGCACTACAGAATCCAAGTAAGAATCTACTTCAAGTTTAAAAGTGTACAAGTCTCATATTTTCATTTCATTTCATATCAAGATTTTATCATATAATTATACTCTTTTAAAAGAAGGCTTAGGATAAGTTCAAAATATAAAGAATTACAGCAAGTCTCAATATGTTATTCAGTTTTCCTGACGTTAATTTTTAATTCAAATTGAACTATCGGTTATTTTTTGGGAATGTATAGAATTCCGTGACTTTTCTCTTTAACTTACATGTTAAACAGCTTTTAACTTTTAGTTTAATTTTTAAAAACCATTTTTTTTCAGATTGGCAAAAGGAAGATGATATGGTTTGCATAAAAACCGGAGGTTTTGCAGCAATTTTTGCTTGTATTCTCCTTGTATTGCTGATAACAACATGTGGGGCAGTTTGCATGTGTTTGCGCATGCAAAAAGTTAAGAAGTACTTGGAATCACCAGAAGTAAAGCATTTCTTTGACTTCGATGGGCACATCTCCTTGAAGTAATTCAAACTTCCAAAAACAGCAGCAAATAATTGTTTTTTTAGCCTGTGATCCTAATCCCATAATTAATCCGTAAAATATCAAGCTTTTTTTTTACTTACATTACATTAAATTGGGGAAAGATAATATTTGCAAATTAAAAATATTGCTGCTCTTTAATGACATTTTTTTTTACATAAGAAAGAGTTTTCATGCAAAATTTTCAGAATTGTTATTAGTTTTTGTAAGTATTATAGATAGTCTGTTGTTTGAACAGCTTTTTAAATTTTTCATTGATTGTTTTTAAAATGCTGTTCTTAAAGCCAAGAAAATACTTCAATGCTCATGAACATCTCAACCTCATTTTTGCTGTCTTATCTGTTATACCATTTCAAAACGCATCTTAAACATTTTTTTTTTTTTTTTTTTTTAGTCTTAGTGTAATCAAGGTATGATTTGGTGGGAAGAAACTCTACTTGCCTAGGCATTTCTTACAATGCACTTAAACAGCAACTAAGCATATTTCATTTAATTCCATATTTTTTCCTTCATTTTCATCTGAATTTTTACTGTTTTTTTAACAATATTTTCATATTTTTTTATCAATATTTTCACATTTTTATTTTGTGCTAAATCTGTCTGTGCGAAAACATATTGCATGTACTTCATTTTATTACTGTTATGCTTAATATCATCTTCATCTTCTTTCTGTTCGGTTTGATTTGATTTTTAAATAATCAAGGCATTTACAGTTTTACAGTAATGCAGGATTTACATTTTTTTTTCAGTTTTATGGGTTCTGCAAAATTTGTCTGACCAGTTCAGTTACTTGTAAATCAAAGATTGACAGTAGTCCTGTTAAATGCATTTCAGTTGCAACTAATTTATACTCATAGTGTTTAGTTCCTAAATCAAGAAAAAGTTTGAAAGAAAGCATTCGTTTAAGTTCTTAAAAATATCTTTCACTTGAAACTTTCATGAGCATAAGCCCCATTTATGTTTTTCAGTATTTTTCTTTTGCACATCAGTTGTGGTATGAGTTAATGTTATCCTATTTGTTTATGTTTTATTTGTTATAACCAGGAATCATAGTTGAAAACAGTAATTGAAATTTCAACATTTTCATTTTCCTACTTACAAAAAAGTGATAAAGCTGAGATTTAGTCACACTTGCAGCTACGGCAGCGTTTCTTAATGCCTTGTTATTTATTTTATTTTACATTTTGTAGTTCAAGGCTTCTAAGGTATTAAACCGGGATTATATTTTGCTATCACATAAGTATTTTTTAGTTTAGGAGATCACAGTAAACGCGGATTTCCATTTGTTTTGGTGCAATTTTTGTTTAGTATATTTTTGGGTTCCTATTTCCGTAACATTTGGTATTCATATGTGTACTTATTTTACATTTTGGTAATATTTTAAAGCCGTATCATTTACCTGCGGCTCTTTTTGATGTAATGGTAACTTTTGTAACACTGCATCAACTGTGATGATTGTATAATGATCTTTTTTTTAATAAAATAAAAAAATATGATTGATTTCTATTCTTTTGAAACTCACATCACACAGAATAATTAAAATTGTCAAGTTTCTTAACTTATCGATATAACTTTTCTAGCACTGATTAATACATGTGACTTACACCAGAAATTATTTAACATTTTAAACACATACAAATTAAAGTAAAGTGTTAATTTGAAATACACATCAAACAGAATAATTAAAATCTTCAATTTGCCTAACTTACTTATCTACATAACTTTTCTAACACTGATTAACATATGCTACATTATATCTTTTTAGATCAGATATTATTAAACATTTTAAACACATAAAAATTAAAGTAAAGTATTCATTTGAAATTCACATCACACGGAATAATTAAAATTGTCAAGTTGCTTAAATTATTGATATAACTTTTCTTGCACTGATTAATTTATGTGACATAGACCAGAAATTATTTAACATTTTAAACACATAAAAATTAAAGTAAAGTATTCATTTGAAATTCACATCACACAGAATAATTAAAATCGTCAATTTACCTAACTTACTTATCGACATAACTTTTCTAACACTGATTAACATATGCTACTTTGTCTTTTTAGATCAGATATTATTAAACATTTTTTAAACACATAAAATTTAAAGTAAAGTATTCATTTGAAATTCACATCACACGGAATAATTAAAATTGTGAAGTTGCTTAACTTATTGATATATCTTTTCTTGCACTGATTAATTTATGTGACATAGACCAGAAATTATTTAACATTTTAAACACATAAAAATTAAAGTAAAGTATTCATTTGAAATTCACATCACACAGAATAATTAAAATTGTCAAGTTGCTTAACTTATTGATATAACTTTTCTAGCACTGATTAATACCTGTGACTTAGACCAGAAATTATTTAATATTTTAAACAAATAAAAATTAAAGTAAAGTGTTAATTTGAAATACACATCAAACAGAATAATTAAAATCGTCAATTTGCCTAACTTACTTATCGACATAACTTTTCAAACACTGATTAACATATGCTACATTATGTCTTTTTAGATCAGATATTATTAAACATTTTTTAAACACATAAAAATTAAAGTAAAGTGTTAATTAGAAATTCACATCAAACAGAATTATTAAAATTGTCAATTTGCCTAACTTACTCATCGGCATATTTTTTCAAACACTGATTAATACATGCGATGATATGTCTTCTTAGATCAGATATTATTTAACATTTTTAAGCGCATAAATATTAAAGTTAAAAAATTAAATTGACTTCTTAATAGATTTTTATAACATTCTACATTATATGTATGATTTCCCCATTTTACACTATACACAGTGTCAGTGGCGCACAAAAGGGGGGGGGGGTCCTGGGGGCCGGACCCCCACCCCACCCAAAGCCCTTGATTTTTTTCCCAATGATTATAATTCTAAGTACATAATACGTAAAATTTAATTAAGTATTTGTTATTAATGATTAATTAGTTTAATTAATAATTAGTTTTTTACTGTGTTTTGTTCCCGAAAATCGACAAAATCAAAAGGAGTATGATACAAGAATGGTGAACTTTCGACCCCGCCCCTTGAAAAGTTCCTGTGTGCTCTACTGCACAGTGTAAATACATGTATTTCAAATTAACTTTTTAAATATAGCTAGTCTACATTAAAGTGAGTGTGATTGTATATTAACGTCGCACTTAAAGTAACACGAGGGCTAATAGTGACATACCTCGTAATGTTGAACCGTAATCAAGTGACGAGGATGATATTCAAGCCGGCACGCGCCTCTCCAAACAATCACACCATACTAAAAGAGAGGACTTAAAGCCTCTACCGATTTCGCGCTCATCAGTCCCTCTATATGGCGAGTTTTCAGGGCATTAAAAGAACTTTGACCACAACTCCGTGACCATGACCACTAAGCTACCACGACCACAGTCTATATTAAAGATCACTGATCATACTGTTAACTTTTCTTCATATAAATGATAATACACTCATGTCCATAAATTAAGGATAATGAAGTTCAGGCAAAGAAAGAGACAGAAGCAAAACAAATTTGACAATTTGTAAAGTCTATTTATTAAACAAAAGGTAAAGAACAAAAAAGATGCTATATGTTTGACATAATTAATAAAAATACGATGTTTACTCCCTGGAGCAAATTTCAAAAAAGAACCTATTTACAAAAAACAGTATAACATGGTTAGTATGATGGTTAATACGGAGTATGTCTCCCGGACGATGCAATACAGGTCTTACAACGCCTAGACATGCTGAGTATCAAATTATCAATCTGATCTTGGGGAATATTACGCCACTCATTAAGCAATGCCCTCCGAAGTTCCGGTAGACAGGAGGAGGAGGAGGTTCACGGGCTGCAATTCGTCAGCCAAGCATATCCCACACATGATCTATTGGATTCAAGTCCGGTGAGTATGCTGGCCAATCCATACGCGTGATAACCTCCGATTGAAGACATTCGTCTACAATGTTTTCACGGTGAGGACGGGCGTTGTCATCCATAAACAGAAATTCAGCACCCAAGGCGTCCCGAAACAAACGTACATGTTGTTCCAGAATGACATCCCGATAGATGTGGCCTGTCATCGTTACACTCTGAACATGCAGGTCAGTTCTGGAACCAAGAATAATTCCTCCCCAAACGAGCCATCCTGCACCACCGTAACGGTGTCGTTCAATGGTGTTCTCTTGGTGGTAACGGGTACCCGGTGCTCTCCATATGAAAGTCCGGCGAGAATCAGACTGCAAATTAAACCCGAACTCGTCGGAAAACATCACACAAGACCACTGTTATGGTTTCCACAATGCATGCTCTCTACTCCAGGTTAATCGCTGGCGACAGTGAGTTGCGGTAAGTGGAACACATCTGACGGGCATACGAGCTTATATACCAATGTGCCCTAAGCGTCTGTACACGGTCTGCCTTGAAACTGTCGTACCGGTAGCTGAAGAGAGCTGACGAGACAGGTCTGATGCTGTGCTCCGTTTGTTTCTTTTGGCAGTAACTACCAAATATATATATATACCGGTCCGCATTCGGCGTTGTAACTCGGGGGCGACCTGTGCTGTAACATCTACTCACATTACCATCATCTTGGAATCGTTGCCAAAGCCTGGAGATAACACTCTGGGCGATTCCAAGTTCCTCGGATACTTCCAGCTGGGTACGTCTACATTCCAGTCGTCCAACAATTCTACCACGTAAAAAATCATCCAAATGCTTCATTTGTGCCATAACTATGCGGTTATTGCACTGAAAGGCTTTTAAAGCGCTTGTGAACAATTTTACTTCTTTGCCACCATTCCTTATATACCCCTCTCTTACACTCTCGTCATTGTGACGTACTATCCGCGCCATCTGGTGGTTTCCTGTAATTTGCATATTCTTCTTCAAGATGTGTATGATAATTCTACAGGTGAAATTTTTATTTTAGAGTTCAATTTCTGTGTGATTCTGAATTATCCTTAATTTATGGACATGAGTGTATATAGGCATTCAAATATATTTTTATTAAATGTACGTATTGACAAACGCTTCCCTTCAAGCAGAAAATTTTTGTATCCCTTAAACAGGCAAGCTTATGTTAGTTTTTAATTAGTGAGTAAGTGAGAGAGCCAATTCTGGCTATACTACGCCAAACATTCTCCTTTCTCCTTGCGGGACGCCGCACACGGCGAACATGCAAGTTGGCTAACCAACGGTGTTAGTCGAAAACAACTAAAGCAACATGATCAAAATATTGAAAGAAATCTAAGAAAAAGAAGCTAAACTAACGCAAAACAAAATCTAAACCAAAATATGTTAGTAATAAAATGTAGATTTTCTCATTAGAAAAAACTAATCAATAATTGGAACCAGATATATGTTAAAATATTTGTTTGTAGTCTGGACGTGAAAAGAAGAAAAGGAGAAATGGGATGACAAGAAAGAGGGTCGAAAATAGATTAGGATCACTAGGGTACCCCGGGGTCGTGATACCCGTGTTTACCAAAGACAGTAAAACCCTTCAGAAAAGGAAAAGATCACTAGGACACCTGGGGATTGTGACACCCGTACTCACCTAAAGAAGGTGAGCCCCCTGAGGGTAGTTTTTAATTAGTGCTTTGAATATAATTTAATTCAATTTGAAAAATACTGTAGGAAGACATTTTCCCTCCAATATCGAGATTTTCCTTTGACTTTCTCTCTCTCTCAATCATAGTTATTCCCAGTGATCTTGCAAGCTTCCATATTGCAGGGAGATTTTTTCCCCTCGATCTCTTCTTTTAGATTAACATTTTCTTTCATAGATATCTTCTTAGATGAACTCTTTTTTTTTTCACATGAATCCTTTCCAGATGAATTCTCTTTCATGGGGTTCTACTATGTTGCATACATATTATATGTGAATAAACATTAAATAAAATTATGCGAACCAGTTACAAATGAGAAATAAATAACACGATACAAAACATTATACATGAAGAGAAAAAAAAGCGACTCACTCATCCCAAGATCTCCGAAACTATAAGATATAAAGGCTTCAAATTTCCCAGACGTGTTTCTTTTGTTATGTAGTGATCTTCTAAGGCCGAGTTTTGTGAAAGTCGAATTCCAATGGGGGTTTAGGGAATGTTGCAGACGAAAATGTTCGTTTTTGAACTAATTGACTTCTACAAACTTCAGAGGCTCAACTAGAATTTTTGAAATATATAACTTAGAAGTGGATTTATCCATATTTTACTACAACAGAGGGAAGAAATTTTAAGAAAAAAACGCCGATAATTATTTCAAAGGGTGGTAACTCTGAAAATAATGTGAATGTCTTAAAAATCATAGTTGAGTCTCTGTACAGAGGTCTGAGTTAAATACAGGCAAAATATTATATTAGAAGCATTTTTCAGAAAAGGAGAACATTTTGAAAAAAGGTTATTCTAAGTTAATTTTTTTCCGATATATTGTATTTAAATAATGTTTTTTGTCAAAATGTGTCCTTAAAACAATTTTATACATGTATTATAATCTAAGTGACACTAAATATGAAAATTATCCATTTATGCGCTTATTTAAAATCATGGTTCTGAACGTAGTCGGATACCTTAAACATGATTTATAAGAGCTAGCTATTATCCAAATTTATAATAATAAGTCATATACATAAACATTAATATAAATACAGTCTGTTACAAAATTTTAAGACCACAAGACTTATTATTTAACAAATAAATGAAACAATTCGTTCAAAAGCAAAAGCTTTCTTTGTCAGAATAAGAAGTTTTCAGTAAAATATAGCTACTTGCATGAAAGAAATTAGTTTTGGAAAAATAAAACAGCAACACCAGAAAAAAAATATTAAAAAACTATTCCAAAATTATGTGCGGAAAATAAAGTTTGTGGGAAATGTGTGTTTTAGCAAAATGTTGGGAAATAAGGTTGAATGTAGGAAAATAAACATGTGGGGAAAAATTTTTAGTAAATTTAGTCATATGTTGTGTTGCACAAATTTTTTGAATAAATTCAAAATGCATGATTTAGAATCGTGTTAACCAAATTTAAAAAAAAAAAGAAGGTTCCGGTGTATTATTTTATTTTTCCATTTAGCTATTTCTAGTTTATAAGCCAAATGATGATGTATGTTGTTTTCGTAAACGTTGACAAAGAACCCCACAGGTTATATTATCTGAGCATTAACCTTGACCTATTGTGAAAATAGGTCAAGGTTAATGCTCAGATAATATAAACACATCAAACTTTTCTCATTTAAATCAATCTAAGAGGAATGACAGAGAGCATTATCTCTTTGGAACTTCCATTTTTATTTTCCTTAACCCCCTAAGTGGTTTGCCCGTACAATATACGGAATACTGAAAGTTGGCCGCAATTGGTTTGCCCGTGCTCTGTTCGGGCACTGATATTTTCCTTCTTTCTTTGATTTACGCTTATTTCTAACTCTTACGGTGCATTATTATTTAGTGCTAGTATTGTGAAAAGGTGATGTAATTTGTCCTTGATACTGAAATACTTTCTGTCCGGCATTTTTTGTGGTGAAGGCAAGAATTAGTATGGTGTTTAGTTATGAACAATAAAAAAATGCGCCATTTTTTAAGCATTTTGGGTAAAAAAAAAGGACCACTTAAGAGGTTTAAGTAATCCGAAGGGTATCAGACTTTGCGCAACATCCGCAGACAATTGTACAAATTCATTTTGTCATAAACTCTTTGTAGATCAGTCGCTCTTTTTTGTATCTGAGAAAGGGCCTAACACAACAATCGTATTCTTACTGGCATGTTGTAAGACTCGCGAGATTCTTGCCTTAAATCATGTCATACTTTTAGTTCCGTCGCTACTTCATATAGAAAAAAATCTTTCGAATTATTTTCAAAACTAATTCTTTCTTTGTTACCTTATTCATAAAAGTTGGAATTTTGATTGAATTTATTATTTTGTATCAGAATGGTCATTTAACAATGAAGAGATTTCTAACAATTCATATATGCGTCTATTATGAAGAATTTTTAAAATTTCAATATTTTCCGTAAATAAATAATTTTTCTTTTAATATGCAAAAGGATAGCTGATTTAACATCACAGTATAGGAAAAAAACGCAAAATACAACTTACACTAGAAAAATGGTTCCACTTAGATAAAAAAAATAAGAAATATGTGTGATAAGTCATGCCACTCTTTATCCCTTTACCTACCGCATTATGATTGACTGCAAATTTTCGTGTAACATTTTTTTTGAGTTACTTCATTGAAAATTAAGGGCTATACATAAATAAAATACTCAACATCGGGAAATTTAATCCGAGTTAATTAATTAAATTGGTACTTTAAAGTACCTCATAAATAGGTTTAAAATATTTTCATAATACAAAATGATCCTATGGCATTTTTAACAGAGTTTTAACTCTTTAAAATGCTAAAAAATCAGAGAACGCTAAATTTTACAGCACAAAATATTTATTTTTGAAAATTATAAAACTTTAAAAATTTATTTACTTTTTCACATTTAAAAACAGATTTTACATATAAACTTAATTTGATGATATTCAAAGAAACCGCTTTTCTCTCTTTTCATTAATACTCAAACATACATTATACGTTGTGGATTTTGTGTGAGGTTCCGATTGAATGTTTTTTAAAGCATTGCATCCTGGGGGAGGAAATATTGTATTTTCTGAACATGAATTACTGCACCTTGGGTCTTGTTCAGTCTCTTGGTCGTTTTCTTAAGAATCTAAGAAAAATTCCAGTAAATTATTTGCTGAGACTTCTTCGTCCGAAGAATCATCTGTTAGTGTATCACTGCTTTCAGATGGTGGGTTTGTAATAAATTCAAAACCTCTTTAAAGTTAAGCTTCTTTTTTTCCAGACAATTTCAAGAAGAACGGGTTAAATTACAGCACCTTAAAAATCTGCTGTTATTGTTAAATCTCTCAGTCACACACAAAGAAATTAAAATATTAATTTTTGAATAAAGAATAAATATTTCACACATTTAATTGTGTGGCAAAAAAAGAAAGCTCAGATTCAAATTTCAAAATTTTTTGAAAACGTTAAGAAAACAACAAAAAAGCAAAATAAATAAATTAACTTAAAAAGAAATGCAAAAAAACAACAACATAACTCTATTACACGTTAGTAATATGACGCTACAGCACAACGAAAAACAATCGCAAACAACAAGGACGGAAAGTATACACGAAGTGCTTTCTTTGACATCCAGTGTTGGCGATATTTTTAAGTATCACAAAGTTAGTCAACTACACTGTTTACTTAAAATAATTAGTTTAATCGTTTTCTAAGGTCTTGACTAATGTATAAAAAATAAGGCACTTTTTGATTTTAAATACTTTTGCGGAACAAAAATGACAAGCTTAGCAATCCGATCAAAATGGCAGTTGAAAACGCAACTTCAGTTTTAAAACTATTAACCTTCTGCGCTAAAATACTCATCATAAAATACGTGCTGCCATATATCCTGAAAGAGTGGAATTAAAAGACTATTCCTGTTTCGTCAGAATATTCGCAAAAATGGTTATTCTATGTCATTTTAAATTGGGTGGTATTTATAAATACCATCGGTAGCGATAAAGGGCTATAGGATTGCGAGGCCAGAATTTAACATTAATGTTGAAGAACTTTTATATATGAAAAAATATCCTAAATTTGCATCTTATTCTTTAACATTACGTGATGACAGCCTTAAGGGAAAGGAATACATTCACGGGAAATTTTTAAAAAAAGAGAGAATTCAACTATTCAAGGGAAATTTGATATGAAAATTCTTAAAAGTATTACTAAAAAGAAAGTAAGGAAAAAATTTATGGATTCGCTAATGTCCATGCTTTATGCTTATGAAAGTTTGATATTCCAGAAATGATGTAATAAGATTGCAATTGAGGAAGGTTTAATGTGGGGTATGATTCCCTCTGTCAGCAATGCAGCTCTTACAACGAACTCTCATGCTGTTTACGTCTTAGGACAATAAAGCGCTCTCCTACACCAAAATATTTCTTAGCTTTGGAATACTTTACGAAGAGCTAGCAAAGGGGTTTTCTTAATTATCTAATCAATTTGATCATTTTCTTTTTTTAAGTAAATTGAGAAAACTGATAATTTTGGGTTATTTCAAGCATTACTCTATGTGATCTCAGTTTTCCTCGTGTTTTTGAAATCTCACAAGTATTTTTGAAACATTTGCACCAACAATGCCACAAAGACAATGTCAAGATGATAAATTATTATAAAGAGCAGTTGAGGAATTGGAAACAAGACAACCCCAACAGGACGTTGTAAAATGACTCAAATTACCTATAAATGTGACTTCCATGTTGTGGAACCAGTTCCAGGAGTTCTGATCAACATCCTGAGAACCAGTTACAGTATCCCCGAGCCACCTCAAGCCAGGATAGCTAGTTGGTTCTAACTTCTAGGCTCGATACTGGTATTACAGCCACCCAACTCGTAAATAAGCTCTCTGCTGGATTTGGTACCTCAATTTTAGGCTATACTCTTTACCGATGGTGCCTGACATAGTGTTGATAGCATTATCCTTGGACGAGAGCAATGTGTCTTTGTTCTATTCACAGACGAGTCGAGATTATGCATGAACACTGATACTCTACATGCTCGCATATGGCGAGAACTAGGGATCACTGTACTGTTCTTCCAACATCATGAACCATTTTGGACAATAGCACAGAGTTCCAAGTTGTTCAGGGAGGCACTTTGGCAGCTCTAAGATATGTGGATGAGATCTTAGAGTTTTTTATAAGGTTTTCAAGAGGAACCCAATTCATTTGTCTGGGTATAATAACGCTCAACAACACAGGGCTTTGCTAGTAGACGAATATCTTGAGACTTAAGATATTAAGAGGATGGAGTGGTTATAGGCAGATCTCCCGATCTTAATCTCCTAAAGTATGTCTGTGATGTTCTTGATAGAACAATTTCAGATCACCTGCACCCTCCTAGAACATTCCCAGAGCTAAAAAGTGCCTTGATGGAGGAGAGTGATTTATTTTGCAAGAACACATAAATAGTATGAGACCTCGTTTCGAGAGTTACATTGCTGTCAGGGGTCATCATACCTCATATTAAAACCCTCTACAACTACCATCTTACTACATCATTTATGGACCACCATGCTTTCATGAGCATGAATGAATATTATTAATATTTACTATCATCTTTTTTTAGTAGTACTTTTTCCCAAATTGGTTCAATAGTTTTTTAAAAATAAGTGAAAATTTGTTTGATACTTGATTTTTTACAACAATCTGCACCTATTTATTCGCATAAAATTGATAGGATTTACTTACAATTAACCCATCATTCTTACAGTGTGCGTGTGTGTGTGACTAAAATGAAAAGATAAGGTGAAAACACAAAATATAAGAATTCATATTTCAAAACAATAATCGTATGATAGCAAGTATAACAAAATTTAGTTTTTTATTTTTTCAAAAACAAAGCGGATGTATATAGGGGTCGTTGTTTTTGAAGAAAAAAGAAACACTTAGAACTCATTTTATAAAAGCAGCAATTACCTCCAAACGGAACCCTCAAAAAGTAGTCTTAAAAACGAGAACTATTGAAGAAATCCTTTGGGCTTCTTTTTTTTTTTTTTTTTATCAAGGCATTTCAAAAGGGGTATCTATGTTTTTTAATCAACAAAAATGTGACTTGAAGCCAATGACGTCTGTGTTCTTGAATAACCTCTCCAACAGTCTGGATTCGAATGCTAGAAAAAATTTGGAGGGTTTTAGAGCAGTCTGTTTGCAGGACTTTCAACAAAATCTAAAGAAAAAGTGAAATCATCGATGCGATCAAAAATGCCTGAAGAAATATCAAATTCTAGACAGAAATCTTAATTTATTTCACAGAATACTAATAAAACAATAAAAAATAACTTGAAAAAACTAATATGTTCGGTTATAGAAAAAAAATTTCTTGATTTATGTTTGTACTTCCATAATGAATGCGTGTTTTTTTTAAAATAATTTTCTAATCCTGGAATTTTTATTTATTTCTTGTAATTTATTAAATTTTCGAAAACACTTAAGACATTCAAAATTCTATTTCACTGTCAAATGGTCGGTGAAACAATTAAAAAAGAAAAGAAAGAAATAGAAGAAAATGAAGTATTAAGGAGACATTTATATGAGCACATGAACGCACTCACGTAAAGTGGGGGAAGGTAAATCCCTCATTCGTGATCAAAAACTGTCACTCCAAATTAATATATTTTATGTTATTTAAATTAAGTTATACTCACATAACATTTTACATTTCCATTTACACGGTTTTCTGTGGAGTGAGTGAGTTAATATTAACGTCGCACTGTTCAGCTACACGAGGGCTTTTGGCGACGGACCACGTAATTTTGAACCATGGTCAAGTGACGTGGACGACACCTGAGCTGGCACCCCCCTCTCCTAACTACCACACCACACCAACGGGAGGACGTTTCAGCTCTCGACAGATTTAACGTGCATCGCTGCCCTACACGGCGGGTCTTTAGTGGTACTGGGATCGAACGCATGACATGCCTGCCATGGTTGGATGCCTTAACCACTGGGCTACCGCAGCCCGCGGTTTTCTGTGGAACATATCTACCGTGTAAAAAAAACTATTCAGGTGTATAAGGAAATCAACTTTTCAAGTTGTCTGAAAAAACTTCCGTGTCAATAATACTGCAAATTTTTTATGCAAAAGTCTTTTTTGCTTACTCTAATACATTAAAATGGATTTTGATTATTCTTGCTTATGAAAGTGCGGAATTTTATCAATCAAATGTGTAGCCTGTCTCACTTACATATAAAATTAACTTTGGTTGTTGACCAACCATTTTTAAGTAACCCTAGTTTGGATTTCCATGTACAAGATGCTGAGTACGTCCATGTATGTACATTTAGATTCATATGGATTTTTAGGAGGGAATACCATGATATATAAATGCAAGCTTTTTTTTATTTAAAACATAAAAGTGTGACCTTGAACTGTTTTTTAAAGGTTTGTTGTGTCTGGCAAATAGCTAATTATTTTCCATTTTATGTATATTTTTTTATATCTTATTGTAATATAGTTTGTTATACATATAGGGTATCCCGAAAATAACACCCAAACTGCACAGCCAGATTCCTTGTTGAGAGTGCATAAAAAATACCCACAGAATTAGCTGTACCTGTGCGATTCATAGTTTACAAGAAAATATGAAAAACGAAGTATGATGTCACAGCCTTTTATTGGACACATCAACAGCAGTATTTATAAATATTTATAAAGGCAGATGTGCAAAGTGACCATTGTGCATATCAAGGCAGATTTGGGCGAGCCGTGGTAGATAAGTGATCAAGTCTCACAACACAGTGTCCATCAAAGTACAAGCAACATACATACGAGCAAATAAATCCGGTTGTTGCTCACTGCATCTCCATACACCAATTCTTTGAAAGAATTCCAAAGGAAAAAATTCAACGGTATTATATCTGGTGATCGTAACGGCCATATAATCCGTCCCCCACATCCTATCCAGTGGCCGGGTATGCCATATACTCCAGGGCCCCATCATGAATCATCATGCATTTTCATTCATTCATTATCATTTGCAATATTTTTCTCGTAAACTATGGATCCTACAGGTACAGTTCTTTGGGCATTTTTTATGTACTCACGACGAGGAATTTTGGCATTTAGAATTTGGGTTCTATTTTTGGGACAACCTGTAGTTTATAGTATATGATATGCTTATATAATTTGTAATTTAATTGTATTTTTCATTTGAATCACAGAAGAAAATGTTTGATCACATGAATATGTAGAATAAAATATTATAAGAACAACAAATGTAAGAGGTGTTGGTTACCGAGTCATATGTTTAAGGCACACTATTCCAATCACTTATTATTGTGCCCATTTAAGGTATCCGACTACGTTCGGATCCGTGATTTTAAAAAAGCGTATAAATGGATAATTTTCGTGATATTTAGAGTCACTTAGATAAGAATACATGTATAAAATTATTTTAAAGACATTTTTTGACAAAAACAATTATTTAAATACAATATTTTGGCAAAAAATTAACTTAGAATAACCTTTTTTTCAAAATGTTCTCCTTTTATAAAAAATGATTCTAAAATAATAATATTTTGCTTAAATAAAGTAAAGACTTCTCCAGAGAATCTGAACTATTTTTTTTAAAAAAATTCATATTATTTTCAGAGTTACAACCAATTGAAATAATTATCGGCGTTTTTTTCTTAAAATTTCTCGCCTCTGCTACCGTAAAACATCGATATATAAACCCACTTCTAAGTTACATATTTCAAAAGTTCTAGTTGAGCCTCTGTACAGAGGTCTGAGCTATATACAGGCAAAATATTATTATAATAGAAGCATTTTTCACAAAAGGAGAACATTTTGAAAATGGGTCATTCTATGTTCATTTTTTGTCAAAATATTGTATTTAAATAATTTTTTTGTTATAATATTCTTAAAACAATTTTATATACATTTTCTAATCTAAGTGACACTAAATATTATAAATATTATTCATTTATACGCTTTTGCAAAATCACGGTTCCGAACGTAGTTGAGACAGTTTCATAGCTGTCTACTTATGCTGATAAACTAAATCGATTTTTTCAGTAAAATGCGGTAAATATTTTCAACAGATAATTATAAATGAAAAGAGAAAAAGAAGCAATAATTTTAATAGATATAATTATTTTTAAATTATATATATAGGCTAGGTCTGAAGTTCCGTGAACGTCTTGGCAAAGAGGCCTGGCCTGAAGACAAAAGGAACAATTAAAAAAACGTTATCTAATAATGATTTGCAATTACAATGATTCAAAAGAAAACTATCAATAGAAATATTTTTCTATTCATTATTTTGATCTCGCACTGAAAGTGACATAAGCTCAGAACTTTTAAATGTTTTTACAATTGAACAGAGTGAAACATCTTACTCCTTACAGCTTTAAACTGATAAATTTTTCATATCAAGCCTGAAGAAAAAAAATATCCTTTTCAAATAATGTATCGAGAAATAAAAAAAAATTATGAATTCTTCCGAATGAATTTTATAAATTTATCTTTTATCTATTATTTCAACTGATTATTAATTGAAAAACAACATTTATCATTTAAAACTTTCTTTACAAACATACCATCCTTTCAGAATAGCATTAGGAAAAAAATGTGTTCAGTAACTTTCCTTTATGTGTGGCTTTGCACTTACATTCTTCTAAAAGTATATTGTTCCCAACTATTGTTGAACCTAGTTTATTTAAACTTTTAAAACTATTTTAAGCACCAAAATTTTCAGTTAAAGCCAAATTAGAAAAAATTAACTACCTAAGAGATATGTATGAAACACATTATCTCTTTATATAAAAAAAAAAATTATATTTTCGTGATGCTGTAATAAATCTTTGATGTAGCTGCAACAGATGGCACCAGGACATTCTTTTAATTAAATTTATTCTTGGCTACATGGCTACGAATACAAATTCTTTAGAACTACATAATACACGTAAATAACAGTTTTACAATTTGAGTAATGAGTATAAATTCTTATATAATTTTTACAATTTGGTTAGTCCACCATTATGCGGACAGGGGGTGCTCTTCCCTCCTAGTATTCGAAAAAGAAATTATGGTTGTGTTTCGTACTGTTTTTTTTACTTCAATAACTATTAAATGTAATGCAATTTATTTTAGTTTACATGTTTATTTTTAGTACAATGATTTCAATTAGTTTCGTGTCTAAAAATAAGGCATTTTTTTTTAATGAGTAATTCTATTTTCAAATTTTTAACTCACACATAGTTAGTTTATTTAATTTTAAAATTTCTTATGTATGTTTCAAAATACTCTTTTAAACTAAATAATCACTGTTCATGATTGAAAATTCTAATAAGTACTTCATTTTTTTAAAAAAATTATTGACCTCTTAGAATAACAAAAATGACAACTTAAATATCATGTTTTGTGTTTCCTGGATGAATATTTTGCTCATTTTTAAATGTTTCAACAATTTAATTTTTATAAAAACTCAACAGGAATAGTTTCATTAAAAAATAACGTATAAATATAATTTACCTTTCCATAACTGACTCTTCAAAAACGAAAAAATGTCATTTGAAAAGAAAAAACAAACAATTTTTTTAAAAAGACATATAATGGATCTTTTTTAAAAGAAAAATAATTAATTGTTAATTAGACACACGCACATTTTTTAAAAAAGTACTCATCATTTAGATATAGAAAACAGCAATATTTAAATTCTAAAATTTTTATAAAAAAATCTGTTTTTATACAAAAAAGGTAAACACACTGAAGCATACTGAAAAGGCTTCTTCGTTACAAAGAAAATATATTCATTTTTTTAAAATTCTTTTAGTCAATCCAGGAAAAAAACATTTGACAGAATACCCTGTCTGGGCATCTTTGTTTCGAAGGTCTTTCGCACATTTCAAAAATGTAGAATTTATCGCCAATATCTATCTAAAGACAGACGTGCTAAAAAGTGAATTCTTAAGAAATATCTATAATCCGTATTCACGGTTGCTGCACAATAGAATTCCTTGACTGTCTACCTGTTAGAATATCAACTGCCTGTTATTTTTTCAGGTTCTCTATCCATAGAAATCGAAACTGAAATGTCTTGGCATTTCATTGTTTCACAGTGTATTGAACTTATAGTTTTTATAAAAAGTACAATTGCAAAAATCGACAGCCGATGCAACAAATTTTAACTCGTTTTTAGATACATTGTCTCCTTTGTTTTGAAACTAAGCGTGAAGTTTTTCTAAATTTAGTTTTTAATGAATATAATTCTTTTTAAGACTACACAGTACCCTAAAAAATTCATTTTTACGGAAAAAAAATTTTTTTGCATGTTTTGGTGGCCCATATCATTGAGATGCTTAACACAAAATTTCAGATCTGTTAGGAAATTAGTTTTTAAGATAGTTGAAGTTTTATGAGCTATGGTTTTGATTTCGGTTTCCTTTTAAAGCATTTTTTCACACTTAAATTGAATTAATTAAAAATATTTTTTAGCTTTTAGTTTGAAATGATTATTAATTTCAATTTTCATTACTAAAATCAATTCTGCTTGATTATGTTTTGAGTTCTCATAATTAATTAATAAAGATTAATTTCATGGCCAATTTTTGATTTAAAAATAGTTTATATAACTTTTAAAAACTTTATCATTAATTTTTTTCCTGTAGAGAAAATGCCATGGCAAATGCGTTCTGGGTTTCTGTGAGAAACAATATTTCGAAGAGATGAAATACTACTGAAAATGATGTATCTAAAAATCAGTCCTCAGCTGATTCTGCAATTAGACTTCCGAATACAAGTATTCTGAATCCCCTCCCTAATGTATGTTCTATAAAATTTAGTATGGATTTATGGCTGAGAACTCTAGTTATTTTTCTAAAAAATGCTAAAGTTGATATTTTAAAAATTTTCTTGTTTTTTCCAGGTTTTTCTAGAAAAATAATTATTAAAAATCAACAAGGGAATAGATTTTCAAATCCATACTAAATATTGTTTGTAATAATCTAAGAATCATAAATAACTTAAAATTACTAAAAAAAATTTAAAAATTGAGAATTTTATAAAAGTTTGAAAAAACTTCAAAAATTCCTAATTTTTTAAAATTGTAAAGTAATGGCTGGTCAAACTGACTTTTTGCTTTCAGAATCAGCTTAATAATATAATCTAAATATAAAACATCAATCATTTTTACTGTGACTGTCTCCAAAAAATTTTGTTTGAAAAAGGGTACCGTGTTGCCTTAAGGCGCACTACTAGCATTATATGTATTGAGTATAATTGTTAAAGAATAAGATAATATCCGAATTTTGTGAGTTTTTTTTAATGTAACAAATGTTTTTTATATTTCAAAGTGTGATAATAATAAATTTTGATATCGCCTACTTTTTATTTTGAAACTATATCTACATTTCTTTAAAAAGTAATTCATCTTCTCGATTTAACTGAAAATATTTTTTTCATGAACCAATAGTAGGCTTCAAGTAACTGACTTTTGAAATTAAAAATATAAAAGATAAAAGAAAACAACACATCGCGCTTACATAATCTTAATCAAGAAAAAGTGAAACTTCACCGTTTAAGCGGTTTACCCGTACAACTTACGAGCTACCGAAAGTTGGCCGCAACTGTCTGCGGGCACTGATATTTTCTTTCTTTCTTTGATTTATGCTTATTTTTAATTCTTATGGTGTATTATTTAGTGCTAGTATTTTGAAAAGGTGATGCAGTTTATCTAAAGTACTGAGATGCTTTTCGTCCGACATTTTTTTTGTGTGTGTGTTGTTTTTTTAGTATGTTGTTTAGTTATAAACAATAAAAATGCACCTTTTTTTTAAAGCCTTTTGGTAAAGAAATTGACCCCTTAAGGGGTTAAATCTATCGTCTTTCACAGAAAAAAAGCAATGTTTCAATTAACAAAGATGTATGATAATTCATTAATTTCAGATGCATTATTTTAGGTTGCATGTTTGAAATATATTGTTTATAACTCCAACGTTAAATGCAGTTTTAAAATTAAGCTATTGCAAAAAAACTGTTAGCCTTTATAGTTAGTTTTTGCGTAAATTCACAAAATGTACACTTTTTTCATTACATATATACTACCTTGCTTCTCCTTATTAATACCGAATAAAAAGTCTAGCACTACTTTTAATAATGACTATAATATTAGCCCGACCCAAATAATAAACTCCAGTTGATAATATTTTAACCCAGACCCATTTTAGTGCATCATCTATGGGAAATACACTTTGAATAATAAAATATTAGTTTGAATATACTTTTAAATCTAAATAAAAATCTAAATAAATATTTTAAAAAAAGAACCATCCTTAAAATGTTAATCCGACCATTTCAAATTTTCTGAACTCTAAATTCTTTTATATAAAGTATTCAAATGATTAAATTTTCTAGGTCAATGAATGTTAGCTTTGGTCATGGCACACTCTTTTACTGTGCAAATAGTATTATGTGAAATAGATTCAAGTGGTAGCTTATTTTTTCTTGTTGTCAGTATTTCAGTTCCTTGAAGACATATCCAGTGATGCCTTTACGAAGGTGTTGAAGATTTTATAGCCAATAACAACATTCAACGTGGTCACATATCCGAGATGTCGCTGGCTTGTCATACCGAGCTATAGGTTGCCACTCACGCCGTACGACATGGCTGTGCAAAGGTGCTGGTAGCAATGGTTGCTAGAAGGGACTCGTTGGTGGAATTAAAGCTCTGGAAGGCCAAGTTACACGAACCCAAGGTAAGATCGAATGGTTGTACGACAGGCCCAAATTGTCCCAACGGCATCACTGACCGCTGTCCAATGTACCACAACCTCTACCATACCACCTGCCCTTTCAGACGTCTGCCTTTAACCCCATAGCATCGAAAGAGTTGTCTAGAGTAGCGTCGTAGCCGATCATCATCACAGACTTGCATCGCATAGTGTGTCCAGAGATAAATCCACTTCCGTCTTGGAACCGTGTGTTAAATCGAAACTGCGTGTAAAAAGGCCAGGACCAGCGGTTCAAATCTCATCCTTATCTAACAGAGGCATACAGTCACTCCCCCTGGTGTGAAGTATTATCTCTTATGTTCTATTCTAACCATTCTGGGTTCATTTATAAAAACTCAACGATATGTTAATGAAATTTTGGGCAGGCTGAACTGTCGTTCATAAAACGTCGTCCTGGGTCTCTTTATTACAGGATTATGCCAAGCTGCATGAAGCCAATATGTCTCTTGACTGCCGCCCTGCTTTTGATAATCATTTTTGGTCATCAAAGTCACCAGACCATTCACAAACGTAACTTGTAAGGGAAGTTTTAGGACTTCAGATTCAGGCATCCCAAAATGATGAGATTTCTCCAGATTGTAATTCAAAAGCCCTCAAACTTAATAATTAAAAAACAAATTATTCCTTTGTTTTCATAATATTGTATGAGGCAAAATCCCTATATTTGTGGTTGAAAACCATGTAACAAAATCCAGGACCATTTTTAGCAAATTATTCGGGATACTTAAAAGGCGAATAAAAAATATCACATCAGCCCCACACACATATACACACACAAAATGAAATTGAAAGAATGAAATTTGCTTAGAAAATAAACCTAAAATGCCCTCAATTTGATCCAAGATATTCTAAGCATGTAAAAACGCTCCCTCAGATCTAATC
Organism: Trichonephila clavipes; assembly: GCA_019973935.1. NCBI lineage: Eukaryota > Metazoa > Arthropoda > Arachnida > Araneae > Nephilidae > Trichonephila > Trichonephila clavipes. The sequence continues at coordinate 165,162 of BMAU01019013.1, read as the reverse complement.
TAGTAAAAAACTAATTGATTTTGTTTTAAAAAATTAGTGATATTTTAAAAGAAGTGATATTTTTAAGAAGAAAATAAATTCAAGTATTTCAAAAAGAATCTCTTAAAAGACTTTTGCAGTCTGTAATTGTACATTTCTTTCAACATAAAAGTAGTGATAGCTACGCAAAAGAAAAAGAAAAATACCGTATATTTTTTTTTCTTAAAATTAAATTCACAGCTTTAAATTCATAAATAATTTCCTTTGATTTTCACCATTTTTTTATGAATGTTGGAGTATTTTTATAATTACTTTATTTAATTAAGGACATTTATCCTTTTATGCATTTTATACCATAAGAAAATATAAATTTTATTTTTGCTTTTAGTGACTCAAAATTCGTCTCATTAAAAAAAATTTCAATTTTTAAAAATTAAAATAAATTGTATTTTATTTAAAGCTAATATTTTTAGCCTTATTATTCGGTTGTACGATAGCAAGATATGCAATAGCCTACTTTTCATAGGTATTCAAAAAAATTGATTACTGAATTAGTATTTTTTTAATTACTGTCAGTAAGGGAAATAAAAGAAATCATTTTATTTGAGTTTATTTTTGTAAAAAAAAAAATTAAACCCTTATTTGGACCTTTGAAGAGTTACCCTGCTTTTTTTGTTTTTACTATTAAATTCCAATCCAATGTCATAGTTAAACACACAGTAAATCTTTCCCACTATTTTATTACAATAACAGACCTATTCATCATCCACAGGGAAAATGAATATTTTCTACACATAAAGTACATTTATTTTATTTTATTTTTTCTGGCTTTTTCTGAAATTTAATTTTAAAAAATACCTGTCGCATTCCATAACATGTTATGTGTAAGCATCCATTTTAAAATTACTCATTACGCTTGAACTCAAATCTATGAGACAGAAGGCAATAAACTCCAGTTTGAATTTTAAAAAATAAACCAACATTCAAAATACACTAAGATCACAGTATTTTATACTTTTTTTCTTACATTCTTGTCGCGCTGACTGATTATGTAAGTCTTTCAGAATGTGAGATTTGCAAACAAAACTCCCTAAAGCAGTTGTTTATAAAAAAGAGTCATTCCAAAAAACTGTATTGGTCTTAGATTTTTGTACAGTTCTCACGACCATCCTCTTCCTTTTTTTTTCTTACTCAAAAACAATTAATCTTTGCCCTTGAAATGTAAAAGCAGATAACCGCATGACGTGCGCATTCTCATGTTTCAGTAAACATTAGAAATTTTATAAAAATCCCAGAGAAAAATAAACTAAAACTGCAAAATTCTTCAAACAGTTTTTTAAAGAGTTATATGTAAACGTCTTTTTCAAATATTGACAAATCTTTTTTTTTTTACTTCTTCGATTCTGTCTTTCTTGCCCACCTCTTCCGCATTCAAGTAAATTCCTAAGAACTAACGTGGCTATAAGTAAAATAAACTTCTATAGAATTTAATTATTGATAAAATATATCATTATAAAGTACAGAGGTATACACATTATTACACGAAATCCTTGTTCCTCAAACTGTGGGGAGCGCCCCCTAGCGGAGCGTGATAACTCTACAAGGGGGGCGCGAGCATATTGAAAAGTCGAAAAGAAAAGATTATTTGAAAAATATTATTAACTAACCGAAAGTAAGCAAAATACTTTCTGACAAAATAAAAAAAAATAAAATTAACATTTGCACTGACATAATATACTTGTAAATGTACCATTACAGTACAATGTGTTTTAGAAACAATTTGACAATACTAAGTTAAGGACAAATTTATTAATTACCATGACTCCATTGGCTTCTCACATATAAAATTCTATTCACAAATTAACACTTATCTTGATAATTTGTACGGTTTATAGATAATCCTTTCATTGCCGATTAAAAAAGTTACGCGATTCGTTCCCCAATTCCACGTAGGGGGGGATTCCATGTATTGGAAGGAAGGGGGGAAAAGGAATAAATAAGGAAATCCTCTGATATAAGTAAATCCTTCGCAAACACTGACAAGGTCCTTTAATTGGATTTTAAAGCTTTCAGAATAATTTTATGAATAGCAGAGCACATAAAAGGTCGTACTTCGGAAAGACGTATATATACGTCCAGGGCAATTAACGCACGAGTAGAGCGAGACCTATATATATTCGCCGGTGGCACTTAAGAGGTTAAAATCGTATGTATCTGTAGCTTCAAAATACAGTATTTTTTAATTGAATGCATTGTATGGGGAGGAGGCGTTGTGAAAATTATGATTGAATATTGGGTCTCAAATATTGAAAGTTTCAGAAACACTGCACTAAATCATTAAATAAGGATTAAAATACATTGTAAAAGTTATTCCTGTATTGGAATGACGACTGACTATGTTCGGAACCGTAATTTTTTAAAAAAAGCGTATTGTCATAAGAATATTAATATAAGGAAAAAAAAAATTTTAATGCGATTTTCGGCAAATAAATGAAGAAAGAATAACATTTTCAAAATATTCTCCTTTTGTTAAAAATGCTTCTATAACAATTATATTTTAGCTGTATGTAGCTAGGACTTCTATACGGGGGCTAAGCTAGGAATTTTGAAAAATTCCCCTTATTTTCTGGTATTTTTTTGCAAAAATTTCTCTACTCAGACGTATTAAAATATGAATGAATCCACTTCTAAATTACATATTTCAAAAATTAGTTCAGCCCCTGTATAGAAGTCCTAGATATATATAGACAAAATATTATTGTAGAAACATTTTTTCATAAAAGGAAAATATTTTGAAAATACTTTATTTTTTCTTCATTTTTTATCAAAAAATTGCATTTAAATAATTTTTTCATATAATAATTCCCTTAAAACAATTTTATACGTATATTTTAATTCAGCTAACACTAAATATCATAGAGTGAGGGAGTGAACATTAACGTCGTTCTGTTCAGCTACACGCTAAATAACATAGAATTATTCAAATATACGCTTTTCAAAATCGCAGTTACGAACGTAGTCTCTCGCTCACCTTAATATAATATAAAATTATTATTTATTAATTTAGTGCGCTACTGTGTGTGTGTTTATTTACACTAAAATAGCCTAATCGTTTAAAATAGTTCATAAAATAATAGTAATAGCTTTTAAGAATAATTAATGGCTTATATGTAAACTTATATATAATGTTAAGAGTTTCTCTTTTAAATTTAATTTCAGTAGATATATATCAAGATTGGAAATAGTCTTTATTTGATTATTTCCTTCGATAAAATATTTCCTTTAAGGACTTCTAAATAAAATATCATTTCAATACTTGTTTCAATTTTGATTAAAGGAAGATTTTTCTAATATTTAATTGTAGATTTTTCTGTTGCAGTATTGTCCATCCACCACAAATAAATAACTTTACTGTCTATTTGCCGCTAAAGATCTTTTACGACAGCCAACAACCTGTCATGCATGCAGTCAGACATCTTACCTACGAATTGATATTTGGATTAAAACTATCTAACGCGTTTTATCCCTTTTAAATTTGTAAGAACTTGTTCATAAATTTTTTCTCTGTCTATATATCTTCTTATAGGCTAGCTCAGACATTGTAGCTTTTAAGTTTTTTTTTATGTTATTCATTAAAAGAGAAAAAGATAAATGTTTATGATTTTTTAAATTTAACGTGCTCCTATACTTTCAAGTTGTGTTTTTTAATTTTTAGTTATATTCGCTGTATAATGTGCACCTCCTTTTTTACGAAAAAACCTAAAATATACGTGCGCAATTTTCTTATGTTTTGAAATCATTTATTAGATATTATCCCATGCTTAAGAAAAAAATAGCACACTTCTAAAACTACAACTAAGTTCATTAGAAATGCCATTTGTTTTAAATAAAGTATTTAGATCTATGTAGAAATCAAATTTTTTTTCATGCTCATCTTTTCTTTATTTTTAAGGCTATCATTTTTATACCCGGGATATAATGTTTACCCGTAAATTCCAATCTTATTTTTTGTGTTATAAGTGTCCATTATATGCCAGATTTTACGGCAACTAAGAATACTATTTTAATGTTTAAGAAGATTTTCAACATTTGGAGTCCCATTAATAATTGGAAAATTGGTTGACTTTTCTTGCTTCTTAATATACTCATGTTCCTTTCTTTTTGATATCCATGCTAAATATGTGTATGAAAATTAGTGGGGTTTTTTTTGCATTAATGAAATACTTTTTTTGAATATTTATTCTATAGCATAGCGTTTTTGGACAATTTTAGTTCAAAAATAAATATTATCTTTCATTCTTAAGTCAATTGAATATTCATTTAATGGTTGACCTCATAGAGCTACTCGTAGTTTTCATTTCATTATATCATATAATATGCACTATCCTTATCAAAGCTCTATTTTGAAAAGAATTAACATGTGTGTAGGGTTTTATGCCGTCTCGTGATTAAATTTAATGCAAAATTTGGCACATATACACATATGGATTGTTCTGATCACTGGTCCATCATGCTAAATAACTCAATCTTTTTTTTTTCCTGAATAAGTTTTGTAAGATTCCTTTTCTTTATATAAAACTAAAAAGAGGGGATAATTTTTTTCACCCTGATATAAGTACGTGAACTTTTCCATCTGCGTTTCTATCATTATTGCATTATAATATGTAAGAAAAAAATTTTAAAAAGTAACATTAATTCAAAGTCCTTGAAATATTTAAGCTTTTTTTTTAATTAAACAGTTTCGTTTTGAGGGTTGGGGGATATGAGAGGTAAATCCACTTCAATAAGTCTGAATTTTAAATAAATTAGAATGATAAAAGCTATTACAGAAATAGCAAGTAGGAGAGAAAAGCACAAAGCTCTCAGGATTTTAGAGGTAATCTTAAGTGTTATCTTTCAAACTCCATCAAGAAAAAATTAAAGATGACGAAGATATACCTTTAAAGTCTCCCCCATTTTCAATCTCAAACAGTTGGTCAACTTCTACCACACAAAAAATCGCTTCACGTGGTTTATTAACAAATTGGCCGTGAATCCTTTTCTTATTACTACAAAAACCTTTTACAAACGGAAGGTAATGTTGAAATTGAGTTGTGAAACTATTTTTAGCATTGCATGAACCAGTATTGGCCTGCAGCTAAATAACTAAAAACATTTTATGTAACTCAAGCATCAAAATAATTCTCTACAAATTTAATATATATATCTTAGTTTTTATTCTTAAATAAAAGTTTTGTGTGTGACTTTAATCTTAACAGGATATTGTATTTCAGATTAAATCCTTCATTAAATGTTTCAGTAGATATCGTTATAGAATTTATCATGCACACATCTTCAAAGAATAATTAAGCACTGGATATAAAAAATAAAAATTGAAATACCATTGCATAACTGAAAGCAATAAAAAAACTGGGTTATACAATTAAATTATGCTCAAAAGTGTTATAACGTCCTATCTACTGATGAATGTTAACAAAGAAAATAATGAACTATTTTTTGCTCACTAATCAAAATAAGTTCAGATATGTATACACACGCTATAAACATACTCATACTGAATTTAAAAAGTTTGAAAAAAGTCTTCTTTAAAAAATCAAATATATTTCGTAATAAAAAATGTGTTTCTTGATCCTCAATAGATATCGCCCAAATGTTATATTCTGTAGTCATACATTTCATCAACTAAAATCCAATAATATATATATATTCATAATTTTACACACAAAAACAAGCAATACATTTTTCCCCAAAGCCCTGCGGCACCGCAGTCTGCTTCGCTAACCACTATACCGGATGGACGATTATTAAAAACTGTTTCAAGACGATTATGACTCTATTGTCATCATTTAATCGACCAGATCGAGAAGTCTACAAACGACATAATTTTTATGCGACTATTCCATCTCAACGACGATCTGTAAATATAATGTAAATAGTAATGACAATTAAATTCAAAGTTAACTGTAAACGAATTATTCTTAATTATGAAGTCCCTCACTGGCATCATCACTATATAAGTAAAGTGGAACAAAAAATATATAATATTACCTTTAAATATAGTATCACTTATAAAAAAAGTACCAATATAATAAATGCTTGGAAAGAGCTTGCTGAAATTTTAAAAAGGGTTCAGCAAAACAAAAATAATAATTATTATTATTCTCAAAACATATGCATCTCACTTTATTAATACCGATGAATCAATATAATATTAATTATATTGTTGTACTCTATCATTAGTATCAAATAAAACTCGAGTAGGATAGAGAAAAGATAGTAGATTTTATGTGTTCTCTCTCTCTCGGTTTACCACTCAGCGGTCTTTTTCATTAAGCAATGTAATTAATAAGTTCAGAATTAATGATGTATTTTAATGACAAAGTAGTTGCCCCATTGTATTTAACATAGGTGAAATTCTTAACGAAAATTAAGCATTATACATTTATAAGATAATAATAACGCAAGCTTGTACCACACATTTTAATGTCATTTTAACTGCGTGTGTATATGCATTGTTTTGTTGAAAGAAGGTGTCCAGTTGTTGTACAAGCGGAAATAAGGTGTCATATTGTCAAAATGAAACCAGTCTTTATATTGTCAAACTGCTGTCAAACAGAAAAATCACAGGACAATGACTTTCTAAGACATATTCCTCAGCAACAAAAACTTGCAGTCATCATACATTTACTCCCATGTTGCACTATAGGTTATAAGGATAAAATATAAGCTTCAAAACTGTACTTTAACAGAAATCAAATCTAATACTTTGTGTCACTTTCTTTTTTCCGAAGCATTGAATAATACTTTAAGGAATATTAGCAAAAATGTTTGCTAAAATAGTTAAAGTAAATGTGATTTGGCATTTCCTAAATGGTTATCATTATGTATTACTTTTTCTGAACTTATACGGGTCATTTTAACCAGACACAAATATTCAACTAGACGTTTAAATCTTTGAAATGTTTTTGTAACTTCGGCCGCTACTTTAACATGTGGCCAAGGTAGCTTAGTGGTTATTGTGGAACCACGAACTTGTGGTTGGTGAGGTCGAGTTCTGGTGCCTCTGCAGACCCGTCGTGTAGAGGGGGCTGATACACGTTAAATCCGTCGAGCTCAAAAAAATCCCGTTGGTATGGAGAGGTAGTTTGGAGGGGGTGTCAGTTTAGACTCTCAATTAAGAGGTCCGTCGCCAATATCCCTTGCCCAGATCTTCAACTGACGCCCAATCACATCTTGGAATGCCCAACCTTCGCAACGAAGTTACTAAAAATGGGAATGGTCCCTCTGAGGGACTCTTTGCGGGAACTCCTGTACAGCCCTGATGCTCCCAGAATAGCAGAGGCAGTGATCAAGACTTTCGACGGAATTTAGTGATATCTACTGCATTTATTCATGGACACGAGAACAACAACAACAACATATGCGACGTTAATGTTACTCTCATTCCATCATGCCACTTCAGCATAATATATAGTATTTCTATAAAAAATCTTTTATCTCCTTCATGGATAATAATCTTTCATCTAATATAAACCTTTTAATATACACTTCTAAATTCTTCTCATTCTTCTTCACTTATAAATAAATCTTAGATTTAAGTAAAATGGAACTTCAAACCATTAGAAATCCATTCATAAGTTACTGACTTTACTGTATATTATTTTCTCACCTAAAATCATGTCAAAAATAACAAAGATCATATAAATCAAGATTTGTTTTAACAGAAAAATTATAGTATTTCAGTTGATGGTTAACTTTATTCATTCAAGGTTATAATGATGATTCTCTTCCGAGCTTTTTATGATGTTGTCTGAAAGATGACTCGCTGATATAACCAGTAATTTCAGAGGGAAACGCTGTCACATCCTTTTTAATGTAGTCTCTCATTTGACGATATCTTCCATTAAGAACTTTCATCCTACCTGTCCTACCTATTAGTTTTTTTTAAATTTTCAACTAACTTTCCTTTGTATTATTTCATGCATTACTTTTAACCCTTTAAGAGGTCAATTTTTTTGCTCAAAATGTTTCGAAAAAGGCACTTGTTTGAATTGCATGTAACTAAATATAATACTTAACAGAGTGCGAAAACGGAAGTGTTTATTTTAATTTTCAATTTTAAAGTTTTCACACTATTTTTTATTTTATAATTGTGGAACACAAAAACCACTAAATGCTTGCTTTTCATAAGTACACTCTGCATGCTATGAAGAATGTTTCATACTCTTAAAAGAATTTCTCTCATACTTACAAAAAATTTCATGTTCATACCTCTTTTTCAAACCTTTGAGTATTTTGTGTGTATATGCATAGATACAGTAATACCCCGAACTTACGCCATAGATGGGACTGAGTTAACCACGTAAGTCGAATTTGCGTAAGTCGGGGCAGGATTCCCCCCGCATATAAATTACTCTTGGTTAGGACTGGAGACGAAAAATAATAATAATTTAGAACAAAAATGTTTAGTAAAATCTGAGGTAACACAAATACAACATCTGAAAGCGAAGTTATTTTGTTGTAGAAGGTTTCATAAAATCCAACAAGCAGTCTGCTGGCTCAAAGATTTTTCTTCACCCACAAAATTTCCTCGTGGCATGCTAATAATGCTTATATTTCTAGTTTTGTTGGGAAAAAACGCTCATTGTTGGAATATATATTTTCAAAAAATTGTAACGCTTTTTCAATTAAGTCTTACATTGCAATGGGGACAGAGATAATATCGACTTTTTTGGATTATCTTTCCATTTTCATAGCCCAAGAGCCCACGACTGCCAGACCTTCGTTATTTTATAAAAGCTGAAAGTTTCTCTGCGGATGCCACCAACACAGGTAAGAACGATCATCGAGTATGGAGTTTGGATTGCGGTTACTTGGGCAGGTAACAGGTAGTAAAGGTGTATAAAATAGTACCTCAATTTCCATAAAGTATAAAGCTCAATTTTTTTATATTTTCTTCGGAATAACATTAGAAGTCACGTCATCCATTGCCGGACACTTAGTATGGTTGGAACCCCTTGCCAGACACCCCTAAACTTTTAAAAAAATAATTATACTTTCGTTATAGTATAAAAGCTGTATTTTATAAATGTTACTTGGGGACCTATAAAAAATGCTACCTCAATAGCCGGACAGTTTTAATGGTTTTTACATCTTGCCAGACACATTGAAAGTCTGCTGCAGGTGCGAGTGCAAGGCAACAACTATTCAAGGAGGTACTAGTGAGATAGCACCGCTCTCGATCTAATCTCCATTCCCCCCTGCACACGACCCTCGGACTCATTAGTGTCTTATTCGTTAAGAATTCACAATAACACTCTCTGACCCGTCTGGCGACAGATTTCTCGTCAAACTTCTGGTCATTTGTCCATACGCTGCTATTTTTTTATTCATTCTCCTGTCATCTGCTTACGTGTCAGTGTTCTCAGTTAGCGCCGTCGCGGTTCCTATCGTTACACTACTTTTTATTATTGATATTTGTGCAGTTTTTTTTGTGAAGTAAAAGTGTAGTTTTAGTAAAAGGAATTATTATGGGAGATACATTAATTTGTTTCGTTTGTAATAAAAGTGATGGTAAAATAATATTGTTCTCTCGGAAGAAACATTAAAAAAGTGCCAAACGGTTTTGAAAATCAGAAAAAAGCATAACCCGAAATACGAAGACATTATTTTGCCTGACGAATCTATAGAAAATTGTTATCACCGGGGATGCTATAAGGCATCTACAGGAGTTTTGAAAAAATACTTAACTTCTGAACCTGTCAATTCTACAAAAAACAGTGAAAAACAAAAATCAGTCAGTGTACCCCTACAGACAATAGTTCTCCAAACACGTCATTGATACCTGAGTTGACCATAGAACCATCTCATTTACAGTGTTTAACTGCAGAATCTTCAAAAGCATCAATAGAATCACAACCTTTAACTTTTCAAGGAAATCGTCATTTACAGAATTTACCTACAGAATCTTCATCAATATTGCAACCAAGTTTAATATCTGAATCAATAGAACTCCAATCTAAATTACAACTTCTCAAGAAAATGTTGAAATTTTTGAACCAGATGTTAGTGATAATAATGATTCAACTCAGGATACAAATATTCTGACCAAAAATTATGCTAGTACTAATGACTATCAAATTGTTTGTGTATTTTGTAACAGGTAACATAAAAAATTACGTTAAAAAATGCTTCCACTTCATAAAGCTGATATCAACCAATTTAAATCTAGTGTACTACCAAGCATCGAAGATCAAGAAAAATATGCAGACTTATTAAATCAATTGAAAAAAATTTCTGGTCCAAAAATATCTTATCATACCGAATGCAGAGTTAATTTTAATAATAAAATATCCTCCTCAAGAAAACCATCCAGTAAAAGTGATTGGCATTGTCACCGGGAATATCACCAATTAGCTTTCAATGAAATTAGTGAAATCATCGAGGAAGAAGTATTTAAGAAAGGACGCTGTTATTTATTAGTATATTTGCATGAACTGTACATCGATTCATTGGAGAAGATCTTTGAAGAAAATTCTGTTAAAATAAATTCTACTTTTATACAGCACACCACCTAGAAAAAAAATTTTGAAAACATTTTCTAAGCATGTAAATTTTTTTACTATTCGTAATAAAAAAATAATAGCACCTAATTATTTACAAGCAATAGACGATACAATGCTCGAAAACTTACTAACTGAAAGTACTTTGCAAAAAGCTGCATTAATTTTAAGAAAATTAATACTGCAAATGGAAAAAAATAAGTTACCGATTAAAAATATCACAGCACAGCATTTAATGTCAGGAGAAGTTTCGATACCTCCACAATTACTAGACTTTTACTTTACCCTTCTAAGTGGATGTAATAAGAAACGGGAAAAAAAGCATGAAATGGGCTTATCAAGTTCGTTCTTATTCTCAAGATGTCATTTTTGCAGTCCATAATGGTCATGTGAAAACGTCAAAGCACATCATGCTAGGTATGACTTTAAAGAGCTTAACAAGCAGTAGGAAAATTATTGATATTATAAATCAATACGGCCATTGTATAAGTTATCAGGGCATCGAGGAACTTGAAACTGTGAATCAACGTATACTTTTTTTGAACAATCCAGTTTATGCCCAGAAACGATTAAAAAAGTCCTGCAGTTTTTACTGGTGTGGCATATGACAATTTCGACCGTTTTGTGGAAACTACAAACGGAAAGGATACTCTACACGACACGGTGGGTATTATTTACCAGAATATCGAGGCCAATACAATCGAAGAATCTGAGATGCCCCAAAAACTTAACATGTCGGAAGCGTCGATTACAAATAATGAAAATAATTTACCACATTCAACCAAAAAAGGAGAAGAACTTTTGAAGCCATATCTACCGAAGAGATTCCGTATCCTAAAAAACCGAAAATGACGAGTGAACTGCAATCAACGATTGATGATACAGAAATTATACACTCAACAAACTCGCAATTATATACCGAAATCGACAATATATGGATGATTAGTCACGTTATGCAGTTACCTGACGTTCCTATGTGGGTTGGTTTCAATAGTCGGATTTATAACAATGATCGGCCGCAGCAACTTATTTCTTATTTAACCCCAATCAATACATCACCAACCAGTACATCTATAGTTCTAGAAACTATGGAACAAAGTAAAAAAATAGCCGAAGATTTACATCAACGTTGCATCCAGGTTACCTATGACCTTGCGATAGCAAAAGTAGCGTTTCAAATACAAGCTACGGAAAAACCTAAATTTGATAATTTATTTATACACCTAGGACCGTTCCACATTATGATGGCTTATTTTAAAGCTATCGGTAAAGTAATTAGTGACTGTGGGTTAACAAATGTTATGGTTGAGAGTAGTTTGCTGGCAAACGGTTCTGTGAATGGTTTTCTTGATGGAAAGCACTTCAACCGCTGCAAAAGATTGCATCCTCTAGTAGCACTGGGATTGGAAGTTCTTAATTTTAAATCATTTTTGCAGCATGATAATACAACATTAACAGATGATATGATAGAGGAAGTGAAAAGACTACAAAACTGTGAAATATCGTCATTTCATATTGAAAATGAAGATCTGAAAGAATTAATGAATAATTACAATATTTTCAAGCAACGATGTCTCAGTGGTGAGCATGGTAAAACCTCACAATTTTACTTGATTTACATCAATCTTATACATCATTACTTGGACCTGTCACGGAGCATTCGCACTTGGGATTTTGTACTTTTCATATCAACATTGCCTAAAATTACGAATATATTTTTTATATGCAACCAACAAAATTATGCAAGGTGGACCGTAAAAGAAACCCATCCTGACTTATACGAAGAATTTAAACAAGGTTGCTTTGGTATCAAACGGACCACTAAGCCATTTTCTAGACAACCGATTGACCTGGTATTAGAGCAAACTATAAATGCAGACACTGCTAGAAAGCTCACAGGTGTTATACACTTCACAAATTCAATTTCGGCACGTCAATGGTGGGCTCGTAATCATGATGTTAGGTCTACGATTATAAATCAAGTTTATCTAGAACTAGGATTGCAAACTCATCAAGATGTTTCAACAGACTTAAATCTCCATAATATCCGGAAAAATACCAAACAGTTGAGAAAATTTATCGCTACCTTCGATCAATTTATTAATCCCTTCAGCTCAGAGAAGTGCCCAAAGACCAACTGATAAATATTTCATCTGAAAGAGCCGTATTACCACCGGTAGAGGCATTCCTTCTCAATATTGAAAAAAATGGAGATTATCAACGCAAAACATTTTTTTCCGAATGTTTATCAGATATTAACAGATTTGAAAAACTTATAAAGAAAATATCCATTGACAATTTTTCCAAAGATTATGAGAAAAAGAGGAAAGTTAAAGTAGGTGGTAAAATTCAAGAAATTAAAATCCAAAGAGATTTATTTGGACGCATGCTGGGTATCTCTATGGATTACAATGTAGACATTTCAAATATTTTGTCTTACCCAATTACCTCAGTACCATTGTCCATGTGTCATTTGGATGGCACTATTTGTAAGACCAATAAATCTGACTTGATGAAATGCCTAGAAAAAGAGGTCCAACATGAGCAACGACATCATATAGATGTTCTAATAATTGATGGTTTATTCCTATTGCATACAATGAAAAATGTTCCAAAAACATTTGGAAATATTTCAAAAAAATTGTTGCAAATGGTCACTCATTTAAAAGCATCGAGAATTGACGTGATCTTTGATCAATACTTTACGCCATCGATCAAAGATTACGAGTATTCCCAACGGTTAGAATCTGCACAATTAGAGTACACCATAACTGGGCCTGAGCAAATTCGATCAAGTGACTTCGCGAAAGAGCTGAAAAATTTAAATTTTAAAGAAGCTCTGGTTGATTTTTTTTATTTCACATTGGGCTACTGATGAAGTGGTGCCATATATTGGCAACAAAATTATACACATAAATTTTAGAAAATGTCATTCTTTCACTGTTAATGAATCCAACAAAGTTGTTTCAAGAGTTGTCATGCCCAACACATGAGGAAGCAGATACAAAGATAGTGTGCCATACATGTAACATCAACTATCCAGCAGAAATAGTAATCAGAAGTATTGACACTGATATTGCTGCTATAATGCTTGGTAACATGCATCACCTTAAAAATGATTTGGTTGTTTGGATGCTTACGGGTACTGGAAATAATTTAAGATATGTGAACCTAACCAAAATACACGCAGAGTTGGGAAAGTTAATTTGTCAGAGCTTACCTGGATATCATGCCATCTCAGGATGTGATTTTAACCCTGCGTTCTTCAGAAAAGGAAAATTAAAACCTTACAAAACATTAAAAAAATTTCCAGAGTACCAGGAAGCTTTCAAGAACTTCGGTACGAGCACAAATTAATTGAAAATACACATGAACAACAAAATGTCTTTATTATTATTCAGAGATTTATATGCAATATATACAATGCCGGTAATGTAATTGATGTTGATACCGCTCGACTTCAAATGTTCATCGACTCGTATACAGTCTCTGATGTAAACGAAGCTTTTGACAGAAAGAACTTGAGAAAATTTGACGCTAGCAATCTACCACCTTGCAAAAGCGAGCTATTGCAGCAGTTTCTGTGAGCAAACTATATATGTACCATTTGGAACAATGCTCATCTGAAAAATACAACCCCATATCAACCAGAAAATAACGGCAGGGTATTGGAAAATGATAAATACCACTTTAAATGGTTTGAAGGGGATCAACTACCAAGTTATGTCGCTGATTCACTCAAAACTCAATCAGGTATGTAATTATTCTGTCAAATTATTATACATAATTTTTTTAATTATTCATAATTGTATAAACTTGTTTAAATGTTTTCAGAAACTGATGGAGAAGGCGATATTGATGACAATCAAGCCACGGACAGGAGTAGTAATGACGAAGATGAAAATATCGACGACAATGACGTATGATTTTTACATGTAATAATACTGTTTCTGTACTTAGTAATAATAAAAAAAATGTTTTTACTTTATATAAGATGCTTATGAGAACGTAATAAAAGTATTTTTTGATTGGATTTCTTCAACTATCGCAATAGACTAAACGCCCTTCCCCACTCGTACCCGCTTGAACAGTTGCCTTGCACTCGCACCTGTAGCAGACTTTCAATGTGTCTGGCAAGATGTAAAAACCATTAATACTGTCTGGCTATTGAGGTAAAAAAATTTTATAGGTTCCCAAGTAACATATATAAAATTCAGCTTTTGTACTATAACGAAAGTATAATTATTTTTTTTAAGTTTAGGGGTGTCTGGCAAGGGGTTCCAACCATACTAAGTGTCCGGCAATGGATGACGTGACTTCTAATGTTATTCCGAAGAAAATATAAAAAAATTGAGCTTTATACTTTATGGAAATTGAGGTACTATTTTATACACCTTTACTACCTGTTACCTGCCCAAGTAACCGCAATCCAAACTCCATACTCGATGATCGTTCTTACCTGTGCTGGTGGCATCCGCAGAGAAACTTTCAGCTTTTATAAAATAACGAAGGTCTGGCAGTCGTGGGCTCTTGGTTTCTTCATAAGCAACAAATTGCACACTACCTTGCCAATCCCTGTTCTTTATCGAATATTTTCAAAAATGTAAATTCCTGCCTCAATGAAAATTTTCTACCTTCACCTCAAAGAAAATCCGGGATGAGAAGTATTTCAGTACCATGGACAAACTGCATCTCTTAAAAACACTAGCACTAATAATATCATTATATTACTTAAAAATATGTAGAAATAAAAGATAGAGAGAAGAAAATATCAGTTCCTCTGTACATCGTACGGGCAAACTGGTTACTGCAAACGTTTGATAGCCCATACGGTGTACGGGCAAACCAGTTAAGGCAAGGGTCGGCAACCTGCAGCTCGCGAGCCACATGCGGCTCTTTAGTTCCATACGCAAATATTATTTATTTTATCAGAAAAAAAACATTTAAAAATTGTTCTGAATCAATTAACGAGGATTAGGCACCGTTTCTATCTCTCAGCTACTTATACTCGCTTTTCAACGCACCCCTCCCCCGTGACACGCGTCGTCAGTCCTTCGGAAGCTCTCGAATGACGCCGTCGTCGGATGTTTGTTTCTATGTAGGTTTTAATTCTCTTTCGATGCAATACAATTTGGCGCCTTCACCAGTGCTTTGGCTGTGACGTATAGTTTGTTGTTTCAAGTAGAAGAGTTAGAATCGAATTATCTTCTCAAAGGTATGCATGTACATATGTAATAATAATAATAAAACCGAAGTAAAGGTAGGTAACATAATAAGTATTATATTTTTAAAAAATACGTATTTTTTTCCAAATAAGATACCTAACTAAATTTTTGAAAAGTCAATAAGAATTGTCAAAAAAGAAACAAAGTACTACTATTGGATATTATCGTGAAAGTGTTTTTATTTAAATATATATTTAATAAATTGCCTATTTTTTATTGTTTATTTATTTTATAGCTTTCATTATTTAAAAATTAGCGTTAAAATAATAATTATAAGTGTAAGTACCTATAAATTGTTGTTTAATAAACCTATTTTCGAATGTGGATAAAAGTAGGTAGGTATTTACAGTTTTAGATTGTTTATATGTTTGGCAATATATATATTCATTGATTTCGGCATAGCTGGGCATAACACCTTTACTCGTAAACTAAGTATCTAATATTTGCCAAAATTAAAATGTGCAGACTGCACCGTGATAAACACGTTCTGACAATTAAATCTGCTCGTGCCAGTCGGCGATCACCGCACAAGGGAGGTGACAACAGATGCGACGAAACTATGTAGTTACAGTCAATAAGATCGATTTAAATAAAATCGTTACAATAGCAACTGATGGAGCTTGAAGTATGACAGGAAAAACAAAGAGGCAGCAACGATTCTTCAGAGCAAAATTAACCACGAAATTCTTACGCTTCACTGCATAATACACCAAGAAGCGTTTTGTGCGTAAACATTTCCGCCCGAAATACATGAGGCCGCGGGTTCGAGTCCTGGTGCCACTGAAGATCCGCCATAAAGAGGGGACTCTGATGCACCTTAAATCTGTTGAGCTCAAGTCCACCCGTTGCGGTTTTTAGAAGAGGTGTTTCAAGCTGAATTGTCATCGACGTCATTTGATCGAGGCGCAGAAATACACTTGCCTCCGAAAGATTGTGTACAGGCGAGCAACTTTCATATTCATGCAAAGATCGCTGATTAAATGAAGTCTTTCTGAATCAATACTATTTTTATTCATTCCCCTAACGTCGTAAACTCAAATAGTATAAACAACAATCACCTGATTATTACGTAAAATAATACAAATATTTATAACTTGAGAACGACACAAATCGTGTGCGTCAAAAGTCTGCGTACACTGGAAAAGACCTTTACAATAATGGATTGTAACTGTCGGAGGGAAGATAAAAGTTAATACTTTTTAAGCTATTCCATTCTTTCTATAACTCTCTCAATATATTTGTAAGAGATTTAACAAGCTCAGTTGTTTCATCTGTGGATATTTTGTTCCATTCTTCTACTATGACAGATTTGAGCAATTCCTTGGATGTCATTACGTTCTCCCTGATTATTCACTCGAGTAAATCCCGAAAATGCTGTATTGTGCTTAAGTCTGGATTCTAGGTTGGCTTACGGAATTGGGACATGTCAGAACAGCCATGGCTACACAATGGGAGTCATTTGCTTGGTACCTTTATGCCGCTGAAAGTAAAAATCATCACTCGTCGTAAGTTTCTGCGCATATACCCAAATATTTTTCTTCAATAAGTTCAAGTAACCAATTTTGTACATTGTTGATTCAATAAATTCTAGAATACCTGCCGAAAGGCTTCCAATTCACCCGCAAACATTATGCCTCCTCCTCCATATTTGATGGTCGAAAAAGGATTCTCTTTCTTAAGATCTGTCCAGGAATTTTTGCAGGCATATTTTTGTTCTTTTAGATGCCAAATTACAAAAATTACTTTCAATTGAATATATTACAATTTTCCAATAATTGTATGCCCTATTTAGATGGGGTTTTTTTGGCAAAGGCCATTCTCTTAGCTCTGTTCTCTCGAAAGATGGATGGTTTCTTGAGTGTATCTTGACCATGATAGTCATTCTTTTTCAGTTCTCTTCGAATTATGGTTAAAGTCATGCTTTTTTACAATATCTTAGAAACACTTTTAGCTATTTGCGGAACTTATAGTCTTGGATTTTTTTTTTATATATAGAGCGTATTACAAAGCAAGACTCTCGAAGAGACACTACAGACAGGCGGTTGGATCTAGACTTGGACTTAAAAATTTTAGTTGATTTGTATTTTATGAACACTTTTTGAATCAATAAATGTCTTCTATAAACAATTTCAGCAATTGCTTTAAAAATTTTCTCTTTTCTGAAGATCTATGATGATTTTTCTTTCAATAATATATCGAGCTCTATTCTGTTACCTGTCATGGAACCACAAAAGCTTTCAAGTCTCAAATCCTAAATAAATCGTAAAAGATGCTTATAATTACTTAAAAACACTATTTAGTGCAATTATTTTGTAATAAAAGGTCTTTAAAAGCTCAATTTTGTAAGTGTACGCAGACTTTTGGCGCGGATGGTTGGTGATTATTTGGTGGTCATTCTTGTTTTTTCTCGTTTTGGTGAATTTTGTTACTGTTGTTTGAATAAAGAAATTTTGAAGAATTGCTGACAAGTATTTTTATTTTCTAAAGCGAGATTTATTTTCTATAAAGCAGACTTTTGGAGGCAAGTGTATGAGGTTCGTCGTCAATAGCCGCCGCGTTACTTTACATTGCGTTAGTTCTTGCTCTCTAACCATTAAATAGATGATGGCCCAATCAATTCCGTTTATTGTTTAAAGTACCCAATATAAAATGACCAAATTTGGTCAAAACATCTATATTTTTTTATTATTTATTTATTTTATTGAATAAAACTATCTTTTGGCTTTACAAAACATGCTTTGCTTTGTTTCTACGTTACCTAGAAGCCAAGTTACAAGGAATTTTGTAAAATTAGAAAAACGGGAAGGGGTATTTAATATACCAGAAGTGGACATTTTTTAATTTTTCAGAATCTGTCATTGCGAGTCTGATAGCTCAAAATACACTCTGTCGCAAAAAAATATATGCACCCAGAAGAAATTGAGCTACATTCACGAAATTTGGTATGCATGTAGTGTATATGAAAATAAACAAATGATTAAAAATTCAGAACAAAATATCATTTTATTAAGCGGTTACAGCTTGCAAAAGGTTAAAAATCAGTAAGTAGTAAAGCCACCTCTGGCAGCTATACAAGCCGAAATTCGGCGTGGCATCGATTCAATTAAATCACTTATGACCCCCTGTGGAAGATCCTGCCATAGTCTTTGCATCTGCGCAGTTAATTCTCCTGTATCTCGGGACGGCTGCAATTGCCTTCCCAGCGCGTCCAGACATGCTCTATTGGCGAAAGATCTGGTGACCTGGCAGGCCATGGTAGGACGTCATATCCTTGAAGACATTGTTGGAAGAGTCGCGCAGTATGTGGACGAGCATTATCCTGTTGATAAATGGCACCTGGGCGACTTGATAGCATGGGTAGCACAATCGGCGTTAAAATATCGTCCACGTATCTGCGAGCTGTCAAAGTGCCTTGAAGGACCACTAAAGATGATCGTGTGTCCCAAGAAATTGCTCCCCACACTGTCATACCTTGTGAAATTGCTGTATGCCGCTCGACAATAAATGCCGGGTCGGACCGCTGGCCGGTGCGCCTCCAGACACGTGTGCGGTGGTCATCAGCACTGAGACTGAATCGGGATTCATCACTGAAGATGACACGTCTCCAGTCTGTCACACTCCAAGTTGCCCGAGGTCGGCAAAAATCCAGTCGACACTGCCTATGATGTGGGGTCAGTGGTAGCGTCTTAGCGGACGTCGGCTCCTCAAGCCAACTTCGGTCAGTCGTCTCCTTATGGTTTCTCTTGATGGCACTGGATGTCTGGAAGGAGGTAAGTGGCGTTGAATCGATGCTAGCGACGTTGTTGGTGCCGAAGTGGCCACTCTTCTGATTGCATGATCCTCGCGATCATTTGTGTTCCTGGGACGTCCTGACCCTCCGCGACGGTACACTCTACCTTCTGTGATCCACTGTTGCCAACACCGAGCAACTACCATATCGCTCCGACCGAGGTGGCGGCCGATACGTCTATTCGACCAACCTGCTTCTCTGAGGCCTATTATACGGCCCCTATCAAAGTCCGTCAGCTGCTCGTACTGCCGCCGGTTACGTCTTAGAGGCATCCTAAGTCTCAATATCGTCTATCAAAGTCATCAGATTCGTTTGGATAGCCGTACGGCGCTCGTACTCATGCTTTTAAACTCTCCCAGTTGCGCAACTAATATGCGCATAGCACACTTAGCCTTGTCTCATTGGCTTCGAAATTTTAATCATTTGCATATCTCTTACCAGACTACATTCTTGCCGAGTTTCGTGATTGTAGCTTGATTTCTTCTGGGTGCATATATTTTTTTGCGACAGAGTGTATTACAAACCTGTTTTTATGAAACTTTTTCAACCTGATATTTGTATTATTTTCTGGAGAAAGTGTTAAAATATTTCTTATTGTAGGAATATTTTTTTGAGTTGTGGAAGGTTATTTAAATAATGGTCTCGTAAAGAATGCCACATTTCTTATAATATTTACTCGATCAGCTCTAAAAATTTTTAATTTTAATAAAACATTAATAATTTAGTACATTTTTTGATAAATGCATCTTGTCTGTTTTAGTAATACCTTTACTGATATGAGTTTATTACTTTTTTTCTGTAATTGCTTTAAAGTTTTTCAAAACTAGTTCTAAAATTTCTCTTATAATTGGGATTTTTGTAAAATTTGGATAAATTTTTTTTAAATATTATTAGGAAAATACTAGTATTTATTGGTATTGATTCCAAAAAAAAAAAGGATTTACAATGTCTTAGTGTGTTACTCTCAAAAAAAAGTATTTCGAACGTGTTCAGATACCTTATGAAAATTAAACCTCGAAATTTGAAATGTGGAAACAATCTGTAATTTCGAATTCACGATTAATTGCAACTAGGTTTTTTTGCTGTACATGTCTTCATTTGTAGTTTTGAAAAGAAGTGGAGAATTTTGTTTTCCTTTAACATTGTATATAACTTATAACTCTTTAATATAAAAGACCAAGAAACCAGCTTAAAAACGTCAACCCCCAGCTGGGTGAACTCGTTTTCCCTCGATAGTAAGTGAATTCAAAACTCTGAGAGCATGAAAATACATATGTAGGGCCAGTAAACTCGTACCTTCCCTCCTATATTTGAATAAATAATTTTATATGTTGAAAACCTACTAATGAATATATGCTGTCAGGAATTCCTTTGCATGTGTTTGTTTATCTTATGATGAAGAATTATATATTTAAAATAACAGATTATATTTTACTTTCTTCTCTATTTTTTCAATTCCTACTATTATATAGCTCACAATCTCTATTTATTTATTTATTTATCTTGGTGGAATTTTCAATCATTAATAAAATACATTTTAAAGCGCTCAATCTAGTTGAAATTTTATATACATGATTTTATATTGGATGACAATGCAATAATTTTTAATTATAATTAATAAAAATTAATTGATTAAAACTAATTATTTTAAGAATTACAAATACAGCCACGTTGGCATCATTTTTGGCGAGTTAGCGACTATTTTGGCGACTTGTGTCAAAACTTAAAAATCTTTTTTTTTTCTCACGTTTTAAGGCATTCAGATGAACTGAAATTTTATATACACGATTGTTTTGGATGACAATACGATACTTTAATGATAATTAATAAAAATTAATTACCACTTAATATTGTGATTCCGTCATATGTATATACATATTTATATTAGTTGTAGCTATTTAATAAAACGTAGCCAAAGTAAAATTTTTCTTTGTTGATCTCAGTAGAAATTGACTTAAAAAAATGTTTTTTTATATTACTTGTTTCTATCTAATTTTGATATAATATGAAAAAAACACTTTCAATTTCGTCATAAAATATTGAAAAGAGGTCTATTTGAGAGAGATAAAAGTTTAGAAACAATGTTTTAATAGATTTAAATTTTACCACTTTAACTACTAGCACGTAATTTTATTATGTCCCAAAAAGAGTTATATAATATTTATTACTTATTTTTTTAGAAAGAGGGATATAATATTTATTACTTTAAATGAACTAATATACACTGCTCAAAATAATTAAAGGATATTGTGGTTTTAGGTGGATCTTGTGGCGAGGAAACTTTTTAGCTGATTGATACATGGTCGATAGACGTAGTAGTTTATATGAGAATAAATTACACATGTTTGGCAGAAAAAAATGCATTTTATTGCGCATTTGTGTACAAAAGGAAAAAAACACAATTTGTGCATATGAGAAAAAAAGAATAAGAAAATGTGTTTTCTTCAAAAGAAATAATTTTCAGTAGGGGGTATGGTTTCCACGGACGGCCAGCAACGTTGAGCACCTATGAGACATGGAGTCAATGAGGCTATTAATCACGAGTTGGGGTATTCTGTCCCACTCTTCCAGAAGAGCTCTTTCCAGTTCTTGGAGAGTTTGTGGGGGTGGTTGGCGGCCAGCAACTCGTCTTCCTAGAGTGCTCTATCGGATTCATGTCTGGAGAACATGCTGGCCATTCCATTCGTACGATTCCTTCCTCGAAAAGGAAATACTCCACCAGGTTAGCACGATGTGACCTGCAGTTATCGTCCATTAAAATGAAGTAATCTCCGATTGCTGCAGCGTAAGGGACTACAATAGGTCTGAGGATCTCATCCCTATATCGGGGAGCAGTCAGAGGTCCATCTCGAATGATGTAGAGGTCTGTGCGCCCGTCAATGGAGAAGCCACCATACACCAACACTCCCTCACCGCCAAATCTGACCCTTTCGTGCACGAACGCAGGATTATTCCTACTGTCACGGTCCCTCCAGATGAAAATACGCCTATTATCCGGATGAACAGAAAAACGGGACTCGTCAGAAAAAAGAAAATTGCTCCATTCATTTCTCCTCCAGTTCACATGCTCTTTTGCCCACTCCCTGCGGTCGCGACGATGCCTTGATGTTAGTCTAACGCATACCGTCGGTCGGCGAGCATACAGACCTACACCATGGACCTGGTTTCGGACAGTCTGAGTTGAAACCGTGGTGCCAGTAGCCGAGCGAAGGTGTTGTTGGAGAAGAGTAGCGTTCATATTTCGGTGTTTCCGAGCCGTTAACACTAAATAACGAACTTCATTGGGCGTTGTTGCCCGTCTACGACCTTGTCCTGGTCATCGGCCTGCACTTCCAGTCTCCAAAAAACGGTTCCAGATCCTGGAAATCACACTTTGTGACACTCCAATGGCTTGCGCTACTTCGGCTTGAGTTTGGCCCCCTTCTAACCTACCAACAACTCTCCAAGTTCTGAATCGGTTAAATGACTTCGCTGAGACATCGTACTCGTCGAAACAAAGCAGTCACTGAATGCCGATCATCCTGGTCTTCATTTCAGTTGAAAGTCAAATTTCATTCACTGCCGCTGAAGCGACGTTTTTGACGTCGAACTCAAAATTAGCATACTCCACAGTTTGAAAATCAGAAAAATTTGCATTTGTGATTATCTTCCATTTTCGGCAAAAAAAAATTTCGCTTATATCTTTATTTTATATAAAACGTACAATATCCTTTAATTGTTTTGAGCAGTGTATAATACTAAATTAAAATACACTTTAAACTCTTATAGCTGAGCTCTATAGAAAAGTTAGAAATTAGGTTAATTTCTTAACAGAAAAAGGAAAAGAGGATAATATCAGTTTCACCGGGTAAAAAAAAATCACTTAACTTGTGAGACATCTTGTTTTTAATAAAACACTTACATATCTAACATTTACATATATCGATTACTTAATACTGGAAATATTTAACATATATTTATACTTATTGATCGTCATCTATTTTCTGTTTATTTAGAGAAATGGATTTTTTACAAAAGAGTACTAATAAAATTTATAAACATATACAACATTCAGTAAAACAAAACAGCTGAAAATGAAGTTACTCTACTGTGTAGTTTATTATCAATGATGGTTTCGATTATTTTTTTTATTGCAAAAAGTAATATTTCTAACACATCACAGCTTTCTGAATGATTGCAAAAACTACAGGGTTGAGAAAAGAGTTAACGAAGAGACCTCTATCGAAAAATTTAACAAAATATTTTTTGTAATAAAAAACTTATAAGCTCATACAGACTTATCATTAATGCTAAAAATGATTCATGTATGTACAAGGGGTTTTAGAATATTCCAAAAAAAATTTTTTTTTCTGAATACCATTGCAAACTAATAAGTACTTTAGTACCTTGGCATGCAACAACGGAAAAAGAGAATTTCATATCAAAGTTATTAGTAAAAGAGTGAAAATTTACTCTAACTTCTTTCTATATAAATATCGACGAAATCTAATGTCTTATATAAATCAGTAATTTACACCTCTTCAAACCACATTCCCTTAGTAAATGAATTTTTTTAACAAGACTATGATTTATCAGTCCAACCACCCTAAATAGGTAACAATTCTTTCAAATAACGAATCGACCTTTTATCATCAAATCTAAATCTATGAGATTGCTACATCCAGGTGGCATTAGCAAACACGTTTGATTCTAGATAACAAAAGTATGAACTTCAGAACGCTACAGTTTCATTGTACACAGAAGCGCCAGTTTATGTCTGAAAATGCCTTGGGGATACACGAGATACATTTCTTAGTAATTCAAAAAGAAAGATAATGAGACTAGAATAAAATTGCTTATACACTGGCCTCAAAAAGTTAAGGTACAACCGGGTTTTTGTGTCTAATTTGCAAATGAATGAATGTAGAAACAAAAAATTTGGAGGATATGTGCATTAAGTAGTTTTTTATTGAATGCGTCATAGAAATTTGTATAAGTGTATTACAAAAACGATTTATAACAAAAAAAGCAATATCTGCGGAAAAGTCCATTCTTGGAGAAAACAGCACATCACAGTGTTATGTAGTAAAATGGCATAAAAACAATACAAAAATGGGTTCTAATAAGGAATGTGTCCACCCCTAACTTGAATGCATTGGCAGCATCGATTTCCCATGCTGTTTATTAAGTTGTCGGACACCGGAATAGGAAGCGAAGACCAGACACAGAGTAAGCCTTGTTTCAGCTCATGTAACGACCTTGTAGGAGGATTTAAAGCAGCAACCTCTCTGCCAAGATAGTCCCAAAGATGTTCTATCGGATTCAGGTCTGGAGATCGAGCTGGCCATTCCATTCGTTCCAAACCGTGATCCTCCAGATACTCCTCAACAATCCGAACTCGGTGAGGTCGTGCATTATCATCCATCAGAATGAAGTCGTTACCAATAGCAGCAGCATATGGGCGGACATATGGATCAAGGATCTCATCCCGATATCTAAGACCAGTTACGGTTCCTCCATGGAACACATGCAGGTCAGTGTGGCCACCGAGCGAGATCCCTGCCCAAACCAGGATTCCACCACCTCTATAACTGTGTCTTTCAACAGTGTTGGATTGATGGTATCTAGTGCGCTGTTCCCTCCAGATCAGTAGACGCCCTGAATCACTCTCCATTGTAAATCTGGACTCGTCTGTGAACAGCACAGAAGCCCATTGTTGCTGCGTCCAAGAAACATGTTCTCTTGCCCAGCATAAGCGGTTCCTTCGCTGTCGTCCGTTGAGGGAACGCACACAACTGGTCTTCTTGCATACAGACCTGCATTGTGAAGACGATTTCGCACCGTAGTAGCGGAGATTCTTCTTCCTGATGCTTGAAAGTGGTCTGCAACGAGCTGCGGCACAGTAGTGGTTCTTCTCCTTCGTGCCGAAAGAGCTAGAAAACGGTCTTCTGCAGGTGTTGTAGCTCGTGGTCGACCTGGAACAGGTCTTCTGGACACAGAATCTTCGGATTGGTATTGATCCCAAAGTCGCTGAACAACACTACGAGACACATTGAGACGTCTAGCAGCATCAGCCTGCAACAATCCCATTTCCATCCATCCAACTGCCCGCCACCTTAACGAATTGGGTAAACGACGTCTCTGAGACATTTTCTAAACTCTATTGACTATTGTCACCGAAACTGCCAACAACTGTTGAAAATCAACACAACTTACACACAAAAGTACGAAACCTTGATATTTGCATATTTTTCTCTCACTCATAAATATACGTTCTTTTCTATAAAATAACAGTGGTAGCAATCGTTTTTGCATTAATGTTTTTTAAAGTTCGTTATTATCATTCATGTAAACTATGCATTTTATTGTTACTGCCATTTTTTTTATGGTGAGCTTCGAAAAACATGTTGTACCTTAACTTTTTGAGGCCAGTGTATATGAACTCACGTATATGTCATAAGTCATTGTGTTTTATATACCGCAAATTCCGGCGTATAACGCGCACTTTTAACACAAAAAATAACACCTAAATTTAGGATGTGTGTTATACGCCGGGTATAAAAACGATAGCTTTAAAAATAACAAGAGAAATGAGCATAACTTTTTTTTTATTTCTACACATGTTGAATATAGAAACGATATGCCTTAGAGAGGTAGAAGAGTTGTAGTTCTAGAAGTATACTATTTTTTCAAAAAGTCTGGGATGATACCTCGAATAAAAGTCTTCAAAACATAACAGCATTGTATACTAACGTTTCAGATTTCTTCGTAAAAAGTGGGTGAGCGTTATACGGCGAATATACTTAAAAAATAAAAAATGCAGCTTGAATGTATGGGTGCGCGTTATACGCCAAATTTTACGGTATATATATTTATATTTGAGATCTAACTCAACGAATGTTGCAGCACTCGGGCAATATTTATCAGTCATTTTGATTAAGTACTATAATACACTGCTGGTCATTAAAATTGCAACACCTGGATAGAAATAAATAACAAAGATCTGAGAAATGTAACTCTGGCTGTTCATATTTACCGACGACGCAAACAAGACAAGAAGTGCATGTTTCATGCACCCAATGGTGGCCTGTACCATCACACTAGGTTCAGGGCTCGTATGACGATACCGAATTCAACAAGGCCGCTTGTGTTTTCCTCTTTACCTCCTAACACAGATACGTTCATCATGATCCTGCACGCAGAACAAGTAGGCTGAAAAGACGACAAGTTACTCCTGTGACTACTTTTGTCATTGGATGCTCACCACTGTGTGTATGTCTCTATACTGTCAAGGAAAGCCACAGTAGTGAAAGCCGCACTGACATTCCGGGCTGCTCCAGGCGTCATACCACAGTCCGTGCAGATACTTGTTCTGCAAACAAGTCCACTTCCTGACTCAAAGTCCGTAATGCGGTTATACGATCTTGCAACGTCGATCTTATAAAAATTCTATCCTTTTGGCCATTATTGGCGCGAGGTCGTATGTATGATCTCTTTCTGAACCCATCGATTCCATGTTCACATGACAGTCGTTTGATTCTGACCAATGCGTTGATAAATATAGCGGAACGATAAGCTGCACTCACGATAGACCACGATTCTGCAGCTATCAAATTCCAACACGTACTGGTAGACATTTCTCCTTCTTAGACGAGGTTTCACAAGATTTTTTCCCAAGCAAACATCATGCAAAAGCTATTTTTGAATGAGAAAAAAGCTGCACAACTTCTTTTTTATACAGAATTCGAGATACTGTTTCTTTCTCCTGCTTGGTTCGATAGCTATTAAATGCTATCCATTTGCGTTTCCAAACATTTTTTTTCCTTTTACTTGAATTAGACGTTTGTATTATCCCTTTCTTACGGTGTAGCAATTTTAATGACAGTTAATACAACCACATATTAATAAGTAACGATGATTTGCAAATAACCCAATAAAGTAAGCATTAAAAATCCACGTTTGTGTTATATAGTTTCTGATTGGTATTGTCTTCTTTTTTATGTGTGAATTGAAAAGACTTTAGCTCAAATATAAAATAAAAAAGAGTAAATCTCACACACACAATCTCCATATGATTCAGGTGTGTGTGTGTGTGTTTCCGGTTTGAAAGGTTATAATATTTTAAAGAGGAAAAATATTAATATTGTATTAAGTTTTATAAAAAAAAATTCAGTTATAAAAATTTTTATTAAAGTAATTCAATGTTTTTGAAAAGATATGCCTCTAGCGTACATATATTCACTTTAAAAAATGATTATTAAAGATCTATGCATTTAATAAGAAAATAATACTAAGAGAAGAGAATGGATTTCACTCGCAGAAATATTGTATAGCAAAAAGGTTATATTTGTTGCAAAATGTATCATTGTATTATATATAAAGTAATATTTCTTAACAATCAAACAGCAATAGTAGAGAAGAGGTATTTTTTTTATTCTTTCTAGAATATAAATATAGGTCTCTTCGTGTTTGATTTTAACATTGATGGCTAATATAGCAAAAAAAAGACCGTTAAGTATTCTTTTAAAACTAATTATGTAAATGTGTGTGTAATGCAACATAATACTCAGCTTAACATTATGACTAGTGATGTACTTTTACAGCAAATACACTGCATAACATTAACTGTACACAGTGATTTTATAATTAACACATGAAAAAGTTCATAGCTTACAAGGAGGTATTTTTTGTCGCATGGTTTGAAAACGGAAAAAGAATTATACAAAAGCTTATGGGTCGCGTTATAACGAAACAACGATTGTGTTATAGCAGTAGGATCAACTTATCGACATATCAACAGATTCGATGTTAAAAATCTAAATTAAAGCAAGAACAGCGCCTAAATCTTATGTTGCAAATTCCTGCAAAATACACAGTATTTCTCTAAACATTTTAATACCATTCAGAACAATGTGTATAAGTGAAAAATATTTCTCAACTTGTGAGTGGCTACAAAAACAATGTATAGAAACACATTAAACTCAGAATATGTAATGCGACTGCATTTAATCTCAATAGACCTAGATTTTGATAGTTTGTATGGAAAAAATTCAAACACATATCCAATTTACTAAACGTAATGCATGGAGATGTGACTCTTGGATCAGAGATTAATATTATTAATCAGTATATTATATTAAAAGTAGATAAAAATTTTTGGAAAATAAATGAAGTGCTCTCTTTTTTTTCATTGCCATTACCTAAAGTACCTATAACACGGTGTTGACCTATTTTAAATATTATTTTAAGATATATTCTTCTAAGTGTGTGTGTGGAATAGAGTTCCACGAAAACACCTTCTAGTTCTAGGGGTTCCGTATGTTGAAAAAGTTTGATGAGCACTGTGTTACAGTACCAAGCAGTGGCGTAACGGAGAATATTAAGAATCCCCAGCAAAGTTAGGTTTTGGGCCAAGAGCTGATGGTACTTGGCGTGCTTGGACGTATTTACGTACTAGGCGTCAGTCAAGTTTTGGGTTCCCTAGAGCCCTGCTCCTCCACCCGCGAGGGGGGTTGCGGGAATGTACGTTACGCCGCTGGTACCAGGTGTCCGAAAAGTATGACTACACTTTCAAACATTAATAACAAATAAACAAGCAAATATATTCACTAACGATTTCATATGTTCCATAAAAAAATACCAATGTTTTATTGCACGATTTCAATGTGCACATTGATAGTTGAGCGCAAAAAATTGAGTCTATGTGAGATTTCTGTCCACATTCTATGAAGCATTGCAGAATCAACATTCTTAATGGCCCACAATAGTTCGACTTTTCAAATCATCAGTGCTACTAATTGGAGATTGGTAAACAATGTTTTTCAAGCGTATAGCTACAAGAGTCCAAAGGTGTTATGTCTAGAAATCTAGGGGGCGACGGTATTGGGACTTCCCATGGCTGCTTTTCCGTTTAGGCACTTGCCTAGGGAGCAAAAGATTTGGGGGCGCAAAAAATTGGAGGGTAAAAAAAAGAGAAACAAATAAAAATTACAGCGAATGTACCACCACCTAGAGAGTCCTGAGAGAAGCATTTATGCCCATGAGAAAGTAAAGACTGAAATGAGACCTACTATGGAAAAAGAAAAACTTAACAGTTTGATGTTGCTGTGCACTTAAAATGATATTAAAATGGAGATTGTTTTGAATGATGTCATTCATGATTTTGCAATGAGGAAAGCTAAAAAAATCTTTGTTGTACAAGCACAGTGATAGCAACTCAACAATGAATAAGCATGTCTAAAAGTAAAAGATAGTACAGCGTTGAAAAAGATCAAAAGCTGAAAGCAGTTCATACAATAATGTGTACTCTTTATTGTAATTACAAACGATTTCATTAATTTACTGCGCTAATTTTATAAAAGGGTAGGTGGGTGGTTCGTCATATTGTAAGATAAAAAATGAAAAAGAGTGTCCAAACCATGCCACTATCTTTTCCTTACGGCTGCTGGTTGCCAGTCCAGGACACGGAGGGTCCATAGGTGGTGGTTAATGGAAAGATTCTCCAAAGAGCAAAAACAACGAAAGAGAAAAGAGTAAGAGAGTTAAGGCAAGGTAAGAACTGAAGGAGAGGGGGTGCTCTCTAAATAGTGGAGGGGCGTAACAATATGAAGTGCCTAGGGGCGGGCAGGCTAAAAACGGCCCTGGAACTTCCTCTTTCCTTCCATCATCATTTCATTATCAAACCCCAGTGGGAGGGTTCCCCAATTACGCTGTTCATGTATGTTGCAGATTTAAATTCAATAAATCCTTCTACAACTCGTGCTTGTACTTGTGGTGAAGCCATTTTGAAACGAGAATGTTGCCAAACGAGGACATCGCGCCATCTAGTTTGCATTTCATTCAACGAAAACTTTTAATCTTTTCTTAATTGAACGTAAGAAACTGTAAGCGAAAATCTCTTTGCTTATTTTTCATTAATTTTTGAGAGTGTAGCCATACTTTTCGAATACCCTGTATTATTACCGATTGCAACCTCTATGCAATTAATATCGTGTTATATAGATTTTATATGTAAGCAAAAATTAGAATAAGTGTGTAAGTTGATACACCTATAGAAATATCTATTATAGTTCGTAAAGAAATGTTTATTTTCCCGTTAATATTGATTCGAAAATTCTGTAACTTTTTTCTTTCTAACATAAAAATATAAAAACTAACTGCCAAGAGTTTGTAACTCCTCTAAATTTTTAAATAGGTCAGTAAACTGAAAATATACTAATAGGGAAGTTTAACAATCAGAAAGTTTGAAAATTTTAGCAATAATGTACAGTGAATAAGTAAACTATAATTATTTTCTTTTATCATGAATCATTGTAAACCTCTGTTTTTATGGAAAAGTTATTAAAAACAAATAGAAGCAGGCCTTGATTAAACTTTGAGACTATTCATCTCGTGTGTGTGTGTGTGTGTGTGTGTGTGTGTGTGTGTGTGTGTGTGTGTGTGTGTGTGTGTGTGTGTGTGTGTGTGTGTGTGTGTGTGTGTGTGTGTGTGTGTGTGTGTGTGTGTGTGTGTGTGTGTGTGTGTGTGTGTGTGTGTGTGTGTGTGTGTGTGTGTGTGTGTGTGTGTGTGTGTGTGTGTGTGTGTGTGTGTGTGTGTGTGTGTGTGTGTGTGTGTGTGTGTGTGTGTGTGTGTGTGTGTGTGTGTGTGTGTGTGTGTGTGTGTGTGTGTGTGTGTGTGTGTGGGTGTGTGTGTGTGTGTGTGTGTGTGTGTGTGTGTGTGTGTGTGTGTGTGTGTGTGTGTGTGTAAGATTTATATCTCTTGTAAAAATTTCTGCTATACATAGAACAGTGATTCTCAACCAATGGGCCACCAAATTCTTGAAGCGACCAGCTAATTTTTTTTAAATTATTAATTATTCTCTGAGAAAAAAAAGTGGTGGGATTTAAAAAAAAATACTTTATGGGAAAAAAAAAAGCACAGAATGGTAATTTGGAAAAGTTTGAATTAGTGCCAAAGGACTCCTATAAAAAAACTATTCATAAAATTGTAATTGACCACTTGAGAACAGTAGAGGAGAGAGTTATTCATTACTTCCCAAAGTAAGATACAAAAAATTTTATTTGGTTCGTAATTCATTTCAGATAATGGATACTTCTGTATATGAATTAACTTTGAATGAAGAGGAAAAACTATATATATATAATTTCACTCTGTAATAATCGAGATTTAATTTCAAAACATTCGGAAGAGTCAATTAATTCATTTTGGATTAAAATTAGAAGCAATTATCCTATAATAGCCAAAAAAGTTTTACTAATATTGCTACAACTTTTTACATCTTATTTGTGTGAATTCGGATCTTCAGCATTGACAAATATAAAAAAAAAGAAAAGAAAGATCGCGACTTTTAAATGCAGATAACGAAATGAGAATGGCATTAACATCTTTACGACTAAATATAAACGAAATTATCAAAGTTCATGAAGCTAATATTTCGCATTAAATATATTCTTATAATAATTACTCAATAAACATTTTGTAGACTTTGTCGTACATATTTAACATTGAAAATTATTATCATTGCGTATTATAGATAAGCAAAGTTCTTTTAAACTTATTTTATTGTTAATGTGGTGCCAAATTCTGAAATTCTTAAAAGTGTACCGCAAAAAAAAAACCAAATTTGATAACCACTGACATAGAATATCATGAAAATATCGCTCATTCACCTTATTTCATATGGACTTGCTTGGTTTCCGTCCTTCTTTGATCCGCAGGTGAATAAAAAAAAACTTTTGGTGGAGTGTTAATCCTTAAAACACTTAATATTTTTGTGAATCCATAAATATTGCGAACTGAACTGAAAATACACACACACATGCGAGCACAAGTTGAAGTTACTCTTTAAAAAACCAACATTTTTCTTCATGCTCAGATTTAAAAAGAAAGGGGAAAAACTCTCTTTCGAAGGCATATGATTAAAAAAAAATACTAAAAATAACAATATCAACGAATGGAAATTCTCCAAGAAAAAAAACCCATCTCTATTTCATAGAACTACAAGAATAAAATTATGCACAACAGAGCTGGGGGCAGTCATTGTTCTGAAAATAATATATTTGAATAAAAGAATGCGCGCGCTCTTGAAGTGAAGAAAATTTATTGGGTAGTAGCGACATCTATTGAACTTTTGCAAAAACATTCTAATGATTATGTTTCACTGATCTTTTCAATTTCGATCTAAACGCTCTCAGTCCCGACACATAAAAATCTATATCTTCTAAAATAAAAAAATAAACTCCGTAAAGTTTACATTCTTCTTCTTAATACACTAATTTTTTTTTTTAATAATATTAGTATAACTTGAATTATATTCTCCATGCTGTTCCTGGGGAATATTTTAAACTTTTTATGCATTGTATTTTTCTTTCTAAATTATTTTTGAAACATTGTACAATATTAAATTGATATTGAAATCAGCATAGTAATTATATTTATTTTATGGAGAAAAAAGATTTATTTTTAGAAGTAATTTTTGATCTTAGTAATAATAATAATAGCGTTGGTTATTTCAAGTATTTTTGTCCGAATTTATTACAATCAAAATGATTAATTCTTAAATCACAGATAGAAAATTCAGTAGAATTAAAATTTGAGCACACATTAAAAAGTTGTTAAAAATTATTCGTTGAATTAAACTTCTTTTAAACTACTGTCTATTAAATTTATTTGAACTCACTGTAATTTTATGTGAGAACAACTTATAATGAAATCCATATTACTTGAAAAATGTCGATATAGATGCCTCTCTCTGCCCACTCATAGAACTCTCTTAGTACTGAAAACAATAATCTTCTTTAATAAAATAAAAACGAAATTTTAAAAAGAAAAAACAATGTATACTTTATTCCCCGCGATACTTGATTCCAGATTATTGTCACAAAAGTCACTTATTTTTATTTTCCTGCTAATGCGACAGAAATTTACATTTAAAAATTGTGATATTTTGAACTGGGAACATACTATTAAATATATATTATAAGTTTCTATCCTAGAAAAAAATTTATAAAAGATAAGGATAACTTATAAAGACCTCTAAAAAAAGGATGGAAAGCGAGAAAATATATTCTGAGATTTTCGTCCGAAATGAGTTTAATTCCGTTATATTAAAAGAATGTTTCATAATTTCTTAGAAAAAATAATAGTAGATAATATCAAGCAGCAATGGTACTTATTTAGTTTTGTTTTTAAAAGTTGAATGTATATTATATACCAGGGATGAGAGACGAACCGTTGGAACGCGTGCCATTTATGGCCCGCGGCACAATATTTTGGGCACGCCACCGATCAAAACGATCAACCACGATTGATTCTTCATTCAAGGAATTTTCAGTGAGATTTTCTCAGCTCAAAGATATATCAGAAACACACTTAAATTTATTATAAACCTTGCCGTGACATCATTTGATAAACTGAACTTATTCCAGTTCGATTGGTTGGAAATTGAAGAATTTAAAATGCAATTTATTGATTTCTAGTCTAGTTCAATATGGATTCAAAAATGTATTGAATAAAGGACAAAGTTAGAATTGAGAGAGAGAGAGAGATTGAAACAAAAAAAGTTAGCAAGCAATATAAGTAAAAATGCCAGTAACGAAATTTTGAAAACATTAAATTTTCGATTCCAGATTCGTTTAACTGTTTGAAGAAGTAGGCTCATGCTATTTTAGCCATAATTTCATCGACCTATGCCTACGAGTCCTTATTTTCAGAGAGATGAATAACATTAAAGACTCACTTGAAACCATTTGGCAGATGACTCCGATTCAGCATACATTCTGCTAAAAGTAACATCTTACCCAATCCTAATATAATTGTCAGTTGTCATCTAATCTGTAACAGCAGTAATTTGTCATCTAATCTACAAGAGCAGAAATCACACTAATCTTACTTTATATAATTTGAATTGCACATTTAACTAAAATATTTACTACTATTAAATACAAAATGTATTTTTTCTGTAGTAAATAAGCGTTTTGTGTATTGTTAGTAGTTTTATTATTTTCCCAATAATCGCGAATCAAAATTATTTGATGGCACGGCTATACCTCCTTAAGGTATACGACTACCCTAAAACCATGATTTTTTTCAAAAATTGGCAAATTTTTTATGATTTTATTTTATAGACCATTTTATTAACTTAATAACAATACCAAGTACTTTATTTTCCCTCTACTAGAACAAAAACTACAAGCGTTTTAGTAAAAAAGCAAATGCCATAACTTTACATAAGATGTCAAACGTTAAAATGCGTTTTACTCGCGAAATGTGTTTTTTTTTTTCGAAAAACTCAAACGGGGACCGCGATTGCTCAAAAAAGTTTTGAAAATAATTAGCTGAAATTTTTTGCTTATGTTCTGCATAACAGTAGAAGTGTTTTGATCTTCAGATTTATCAATAACTGTTCTATTTCAAAATTTGCAGTTCTTAATGTGAATATAGTCAATGTTTTTTTAAGCAATTTCTTATAATAACTTAGATAAAGTGCTCTAGTTTTTGTAAAAATTAAAATATCTCTTATCGTGAAGGTCTCTTCAAACAGGAATAACAAAGTAACACATCAAAATTGAAAAATTGAGAATTTGTTCATAAAATCTTTGTACAGAGCGGGCCCCGTTTATGTAATTTTTCGTACATTTTTACTAGCTTTTTCCCATTTTAATAATAATAATTTTTTTTCTTTTACCAATTTTAGGATTTTTGCCTTAAAATATACTAAATAAATGTAAAAATCACAAAAAGATCTCCATATCTCCTTTTTTTCAAAAAAAAGTTGTCGCAAGTAGTCGGATACCTTAAGCATTTCTTTAGAAAAAAATGGCGCGTTGATCGATAAAGGTTCTCCACCCTTGTTACATACCTTCTGTATGAAATCCTTTAGATTAAATGTATCATTTTTTTAGCTGCCGAAGACTAATACCAGAGACAATAATAAAGTGCACAATATCGCTCTGATGATGCATTATTTTCCATTCAAATTTTCCTATATATGTTTGCAGCTACGAATAAAGCGATGGAGTAAATAGATTGATAAGCTGCCTTGCATTAAGTATAAGCATGCTCATCTCTAAAATCTTTAAACTAAACTGGATACATGACTTTCTCAAGTTTAAAATTATACCTGATTGATCTTAGATTTCTGATTTGCTAGCGTTGTATATAAGGATATATTGTAGGCTTATGTTATTTCTGTAAAATATTCGTGAGGCTGTGTGATAGCAGACTAAATATGACCACACATCAATGGCGCACACAAGGGGGGTCTTAGGGGTCCGGACACCCCCATAGCCCTTGAATTTTTTTGTGATTGGTTATAATCCTATGTATATATTACGTAAAATTTAATTATGTGATTGTTATTAATAATTCATTTTATTAATTAATGCTAATTATTTATTCAATAATTAGTTTTGTATTATTTTTGTTCCAGAAAATCGACAAAATCAAAAAAATATGTTGGGTGGCGTATTGGAGCATGATACCAAAATGGTGGACTTTCGACCCTGGACCCCCTTCCCTTGAAAAAATTTTGTGTGTTCTACTGCCACACATTATTACGTTTCTACGATATATAACGTGCATTAATTCTATAACAATTGGAATAATTTATTTACAGCCTATATGTAAAAATGGCTACATGTGATTGTAAATTTCCTTTAAATTGCCAAACCTTTTAATCACACTACTCTATTTCCAAATTAAATATGGGTTCATTAAATCTTTGTACTATTTGATGTTCAACTTTTAAAAAATGTCAGTATAAAAGTATAATTAAGACAAGGGTTTTCAAAAATTATTTAAAAGTCTTCATTTCTTTCAGCAAATTTTGCTTCTAAAATAATGTGAATACATGTTGTTATAATAGGAAGAAATGCTAAGCATGCAAATATTGTATAAGATTGCTTCAAAATTTCCAGCGATCAAGTTAAATATATCTAGAAGAGCTTCTTAATAATTTCATTTTCAAGAAAAAATAGAAAACAAAAGAGAGAGAGTGTATTGTTTCTTTCTTTAACTTCACTGTTAATCATCCAAAATATGACACCAAGGCCAAATATAAACTGAAGCGCCAAAACATGACCACTTATACAATAACGCATTGCGCCACCTTTGGCCTGCAAAACAGCTGCAACTCCCCTTGATAAAGATTCCACAAGTTCTTAGTAAATGACTAGACACATGTTGCGCCAATTAAGAGATATTTTTGACCTTCTTATAATAAATAAACTGTTTTTAAAGCCCAAAATAGTTTTTTTTAAATTTTCGAAATTATTGCTTAAAATGAACTAATCTCTCATCCAATCGAGAGAAAATTAATACTTGTATTCAAAAAATACTATATTATTTGATAAAAAGTTTGTTCTGTCGTCTGTGAAAGCTGTGATAACCCTTTTTTTTTTATATCTATATTTTCTATTTTTTTGGAAGTCAAAAGCTTATGAATAAAACCATAGAAGGGAAAAGCTACCTTGATAAAATGTATTATGACCAAACAAAAAGCAAAATCAAGTATGAAGAATACGACATAGGAAATAGTTGATGGAAATTATTAGATTAAAAATATTATAAAGATTGTTATATATTACTCGGTGAATATTTAAAATATGTTGATATTGCTATATTTATAATTTATTTCATTTTTCTTTCATGTCTTCATACTCTTTCATTCGAATGCAAAACACACACACACAAAAAGAAATCTCAAGCATCATGCCAAGTTCAAAGAAACCAGGAATAAAAAAGATATTGAAAAAAAATGCTAACCTCATAATTACAATTATCAAATAATTCTACTGAGATAGGTAATATCAATAAAACTTTTCAAAGTATTTTTATCAAAGATACAATATACACTGCTGGCCACCGTAAATGCAACACCAAGAAAGACAAGAGATAGCACAACAAAATTTATTTTGTAGATAACATTTTAACCAAGTATCAAATGATTAAATTTATAGACTTCTGTGAAGTGTGGTTCCTGCCAGAGTAGTCGCCATTGTTGAAGATCACCGCTGCCACATGACTCGGCATTGATTCAAAGAGACTTTGGATGTGTTCTTGGGGTACAGCAGACCAAGCAGCTTCCGCACGTTGCCAAAGTTGATCTGGTGTGACAGCTGGGGGTGTAATCTGGGTCAATCGTTGAGCAACCATGGACCACATGTTTTCTATCGGTGAAAGATCCGGAGAGCGAGCCGGCCAGGGAAGCAATTCAATCTGGTGATTGACGAAGAACCTTTGAACAACGCGT
This sequence comes from Trichonephila clavipes, assembly GCA_019973935.1. Taxonomy (NCBI): domain Eukaryota; kingdom Metazoa; phylum Arthropoda; class Arachnida; order Araneae; family Nephilidae; genus Trichonephila; species Trichonephila clavipes. The sequence goes on along the minus strand of BMAU01019013.1, from coordinate 127,377 downwards.
GTCACGTGTGGTTGTGCATTATCCTGTTGAAATATGGCTGTGGCCAAGCCCTGAAGGTAAGGAAGGACAACTGGCTCCAACACCTCGGTGATGTAGCGGTGGCTGTTTAAAGTACCGACAATGCGTACTAGAGGAGTGCGAGAGTGATACCCAATACCGTCCCATACCATAATACCCGGTGCAGGACCAGTGTGTCGGTGCATAACGCAGCTGTTCAGCATCCTCTCTCCACGATGTCTCCACTCGAATTCGACCATCGTGGTGTTCCAGACAGATGCGTGACTCGTCAGTAAAGACGACATCATTCCCTTCTGCCGTTCACATCCTTCTTTCATCGCACCATTGACGGCGGAGACGTTTGTGGTTCTGCGTCAAGGGTAGATCTAGCAATGGACGTCTTGTGGACAGACCACTCTGCTGTAAACAGTCTCGAATAGTGCGCGCGAACACTGAATGATGCGTTACAGACTCAATGTGCTGTGCTACGGTTCGTGATGTGACTGAGCGATCCGTCACTGTCATGCGCACAATTTGCCTGTCCTCACGTGAAGTGTTGCACTGAGTTGGATGCGATCGACCACGTCGGTCCGTCGTACCCTCCAGCATCCAACGGTCACATATCTGCATTACAGTTGTTTGGTTTCGTTCAACACGACTACCGATTTCCCTGAAAGATAATCCACAATCTAGGTAGGCAACTATCCTTCCTCTGTCGAACTCGGATACTTGAACAAAAGCTGGTCGATGTTTTCTACGATACATAACTAATAGTATTTGAAAAAACCACAAGAAAAACACAATTGCCGAACTGGAAATCGTCGAAATCTCCAAGCCCTAAGTAGCGTTTGGAGGTGGCGCCACAGTCGCGCGTGATGTGTGTCTGTGCTGAAATTCTAATCATTTGCACACGCACATATCTCACCTCCGCTAATGCATGTTGTAAATGTCATGTGTATTTGCATGCTTCCTTCAGGGTGTTGCATTTACGGTGGCCAGCAGTGTATATACTAAGCCTTAAAGAAAACCTTTTTTTCCCAAATAAGGCATATGAAAGGAAACAAAATTGTGCAGTACACAAAAAAAAATTCAAAAGGAAGTGCTGACAATACGAAAAAAAAGGAATATTTTTCAAAAATGTAAAAACATGCAAAACTTTTACTCTTCTCGTGACTCCACAATAAGTGTAAAAAAATCAGTTCTCAATAATATCTTAGTTTATTGGAAAATATAAATAAGAAAAGACATGTAGAGAAATGTGCTTCCCTCAGAATAATAAACTACAACTTCTCACGCTATGCTATGTGTAAAAAGTTTTAATTAAACATGATAAATCAAATGGCTTGGCAATTAAACTAGATAGAAGGTGACAGGAAAGTAATTTATGAACCTTAAAGAAAAAAAAAAAAGCACTTGATGCGTTCTTTATTTTCTCATTTTAGCAGGAAAAAACACATTTGCTTCTATAAGGTTTCTGCTGCATTGATTTAAGGAAGAAAAGTTAATTGAGATTCCCACGAATTGACCTGAATCGTATCTTAAATCCTTAGTTTTTATTAAAGTGAAGCACACACTCATAGAAAAGAAACTTTGTTTATGTTAGTAAGTGGTAGCGAACTTCAACGATGAATTATTCAGTAATATAATTAATTAATTAATTAAATTCTTGAACTCTATTTCAAAACACCGAAATTTAGTGTGCTCGGTCACGAATATACTAAATTCCGGTAGTGATTTAGTTCAGTGGCTGCGAAATGATGTTCGTAAGAAAGATTTTGAGCATATAATGGAATAAAAACACGCTCATTTCACAAATGTTATTTTTATTTACGATAAAGTAAATAACCATAGTAAAACTTTTAAAGTTGATTAAATGATTTTATGAAAGGAAATTCTTATTACAATTTCATGCATAGCTAAGAGAGTTATAAGTTAGTTTCGGCTAATAAGGTGTAACAATGAGCTATCCGCGTGGTCTATTCTCTAGAACGAGATTTTTCCTTCCTGCCAAATTTGCACTTTGAGATAGAATAACTCAAAGCCACAAATGAATGACACTACTAAATAGAATATAAATAGTCAGTGATATACGAGATAGTTGTTATCTGTACAATATTGCCACACTAGTACTACTTCAATTATAGTCGCAATTAGAAGAGTTTCAGAGTTTGCATCTCAGAAAAGATAAGTACCCATTATTTTTTACTATTTTGTTTGTCTAGTAAACACAAAGCGTAATCAGGTCTAAAGTTAAATTAGTAAAAAGGAATTATTGTGATTATCTATTTGCTATCCATTCTAGTCTGATTTAATGGGTTCTCCGTCCCTTCAGTTTTCGGAGCCCCCGGGAGCCTCAACGATCAGTGAGATCTTTAACTCGACCAACACGAGGAGGAGGTACCGCAACAAAGGTAACTACAATATTTATTAAATTATTATTGTCTTCCTTTGAAAAAAAAGGAAGGAGGATGTCCTCAATAATTTTCCAAATACTCACCAAGTCTGAATAAAATTCATATCACTGTTAATAATTCATAGAAAACTAAATTATTATGCTACAGAGCAAATTATTAATTTCAACTATCCCTCTTGTCAACTCCTAATACGCTCATGGACAAAAAAATTAGCGCACCAAGAAATAATTGCGGAATCATAACGAAACTTAGCATGAAGGTACACGTCGGGGAGATATGCAAATGATTAGAAATGCAGCGTGATAGCGCAGAATAAATTATTAGAAATGCAGCGTGTAGCCGGTAGAGGGCGGTTAACGTCGTTCTCCGTGGAGTATAAAACAGGTAACAAAACTTGTTTGAGTGTGCTGAATCGTTTACAAAGCAAGAGCTGAGGAAGACATGCCCTTACGCCGTTTTCGAAGACAATATGAGCAGCTGTCGTAGTTTGAGAAGGGAAGAATTATAGACATGATGGAAGCTGGATGGTGATTGTGTTGTGAGGAGGTGTTGGGACCAGTGGATCATAGAGATGTCATTTACATGAAGACCAGGCTCAGAACGCTCTCGACAGACCAGTCGTCGAGAAGACCGCCACATCGTAAGAAATGCACGCGTACAGCAACTGCTTCATTGGCCGCCATCTAGGCACAGGTAGAACCTCAACTAGGGGCCCCTGTGTCTTCTCAAACCATACGAAGGCGCTGGCTGAAGGACATTTGGGATCGTGGCGTCCATTACGTGTGTTGCCCTTGATGCCCACCCATCGATGCCTCCGTTTGGAGTGGTGCCGCGCACGAGGAAACTGTACTGCAGTGGAATGGAACCAGGTCGTCTTTAGTGACGATTCCAGATTCAATCTCAACAGTGATGACAATCGTGTTCGTGCGTGGAGACCCCGTGAAGAACGCATCAATCCTGCCTTTTTTTACAGTAACACACCGCTCCCACAGATGGGGTGATGGTATGGGGTGACATCGCCTACAATGCACGGTCACCCCTAGTATTGATCCGTGGCACCATGATAGTCCAGCATTATGTCCATGACATCCTGCAGCCACATGGGTTGTCACTCATGCAACGGCTCCCAGAAGCCATTTTTCAACAAGACAATGCTCGGCCTCACACGGCAAGAGTGTCACAAGACTGTCTCCGCACTGTCACTACTCTTCCTTGGCCTGCCCTATCCCCAGATTTGTCTCCAATAGAGCATATCTGGGCTCATTTGGAATGGTGAGTTGGGCATCCCCGAGTTTGAGTAAACTAGAGGCAAGGTTACAGCAAATATGGAACGAAATGTCTCAAGATATCGTACAGAACTTGTATACCTCAATGCCCTATCGTATCGCATCGTGCATTCGCGCTAGAGGAGTTTCAACAGGTTCTCCATTCTTTTGCCTTTTTCTCTGAAATAAATTATCCTTTTTCTTTGATTTTCTAATCATTTACTCATATCAAAGTAGTCATTACGTATGTAAAATTTCGTTTCATTTTGACGACTTTTTCTTGTTGCGCTAATTTTTTTGTCCATGAGTGTAAATTATTCGGCTATTCCGAAACTAATTTCATTTTTTGTGCGAAAATGAAAGACAATTTTCATATAATGAATAAATATTTTATTAAATTATATATTGTCCATTCTGGACCAATAACTTTTGCCTTCTTTAGACCATACCTCTGCTTACCTTTTGCAGTGGCATGATACCACGATCATAAAAATTTTGTTCTTTGCCGGCAAAGTACTGATCCAAGTGATTTTTGACCTCCTTAATTTGAATTAAAGGTTTTACCAACTAAAACTTTTGTAGAGACCGGAACAAATAATAATCAGAAGGTGCCAGATCTGATGAATATGATGGGTGTGGCAATGTATCCCATTCAAGCTGAAAAATCTTTTGGTGAGTTACCAAACTTACATTAGGTCTCGCATTATCTTGGTGAAACACTACACCTTTTCTCCTGATCAATTCTGGCCTGTTCTTTTTAGGTGAATCATTCAATTTGTGTCCATCTGATGACAGTGATGGTTGTATTGTCCGGTAAAACCTAAAAAAAACCGATTCCTTTGAAATTCCACCTAACAAATAGCATGACCTTTCTTTGATGAGTATTGACTTTTGAAATGCTTTGAGCCGGTTTATTTTTTTACTCCATGATCTCTTGCATTTGACATTGTTATAGACAACCCATTTCTCTTCCCCAGTGATGATGCGCTTCAAAAATGGATCATTTCCTTGACGTTTCAGAAGCAAATCACAGACGTTAACGCGACGACACAAATGTTTTTCCGTGAGAGCATGAGGTACCCATATGTTGAGCTTTGAGGGAACTTTCAAGTGGTCCTGAAGGTTTGAATTCAATAAAATTTAACCTTTCAGGGATCTCAAGAGTTGTTATTCGCTGGTTTGAGTCAATTAATGCCTTTATCAGCTTCAACTGACCTTCCAGAACCTGATGTATCTTGAGCACATCAAAATTGCCAGACCGAAATTTTGCAAACCAGTTTTGCCACTGGAATACTATCTATACATCTTCTTTATACACATCAGCTAAATTTTTTCTTGCTTGAACAGCATTTTTACCTTTTAAATAATAAAAAAAGTAAAATATGCTGATTCTCCATATTTGAAAGGGTACCTACCAAAAACTACAGCGTAGAATTAATTGGACTTTTTCACAAGCAAGCCTTGCTGTATCAGCTCTCAAATAATATAACTATTACGCAGCTTAAGTGTGAAGTTGGGTGTGAGAAAATATTATTAAATCTCTGGCGTGCTGTGGACTCACTCGAATCCAGTATCGAATGCGTTGTGATTTAACGCTTTGATCAGGATGGAATAACTCACTACTCAAATCATTGACTTCCACACTTCCTTACAAGTATAACAAGACTTTATTGAACACTTTTTAAAATGCTATCATCAAACGTTAATTAGAATACTCGGTAATATGGTAACTCGCAACAGATCGCATGCCTTCTACTCTCTCAAGTGTCTGTAGGCGTACCACTACATCTTTATACAGCCACGCTTTCACAGCGCCCTCTATAGTTGGACTCTAACAGTCGTGAAAAAACTTTTAAATTTTAAAAGAGTTTTAAACATTGGTCCTCTAATGCTCAATGAGAGTCTCAACATTCGACAACGTACAATTTTCAATTCAACTCTTCTCGAACATGTTTATGCCAATCAACAGATTACTTTGGTTTCGTTTTCTAAAAATAGAGAAAGAGTTTTATATTATTACTAATGATATAATTTATGAAATATAAAGTTACGAAAAAAATTAAAAGTAACTTAATAAATTTTTCATTCTTTAGATCATATCATAAATCCTAGCCCTTCTTACATTTCAGAAAATGTTTAAGGTCAAGCTAATGATAGGAAGCATTAAGCGACAAATTAATAAGTAATAATGTTTCATTATCTATCTACTTATCATAAGATTTTCAAAAATGTAAAAAAAAAAAGTGTTAACAATGCTTTTTTTTTTGTTATGTTTTTTAACCTAAAATAAATATTCATTTAAAAAATACCTTTGTGATTATAATTATAAACATAACAAAAAATAATAAAAATATTTAAGTAGAAATTAATTAGAAGAAACATTATTCAAGGAATATAACTAAAGAAAAATTGTGAGTTTCAAGATTCATCATTTGCATGATATATATACAGTCCCCTAAACTTTTTCCTTGGATATCTATGGGATCAATTTTCTGGTTCAAATGGAGTTTGGAACATGGGCTTATTATCACACACACACACACACACACACATATATATATATATATATATATATATATATATATATATATATATATATACTAACTGGTATACCCGTTCTTCGCATGGGTGAACTGAAAAATTAAACAACACAGATTGAAGGATAAAGAAGTTTTTAATGAGTTAATTTTACGTGAATTGCAAATTAAACAAAAAAGCTTTTTGCGTAGCTCAGCTAAACAAAAAGAGAGAGAGAGAGAAATAAAACACCTTTGTTAAATTTTAAGTATGTAGATCTAATAGCTGATAAAAAGGATTTTTTTTTATTTATAACTCCCCGTAATACTCTTGAGGGTCGATTTTTGAAAATACCTTCCTAAGCTGATCTCTGCTCAGCAAAAGTAACAAATTGTTAAAAGTTTTGTGCAATGAACGCTTAAAATAGTGTAAATAATTTTTAAGTGAAAGTATAATACATTAATATTACTTTCTGTAGTATTTATTTTATGTTAAAATTGTAATATTCGCAAGCAACGCCGTTTCTTAAATTATAATGGCGATTCAATGAAAAACATAGCGAAATGTTAACGATAGAGTCAAGTTGGCAAATGCCTAGCTACTTTCGTAACTCGAGCTTTATTAGAGCTTTGTAAGACCCGCCGTGTAGGGGAGAAATGCACTTTAATACTTTATCCAACCGCATTATGATTTACTGCAGTTTTTTTCATACAATATTTTTTTTTGGATCACTACATTTACAAATTAAGGGATATACATAAACAAAATACTCCACTTTGGGAAATTTAATCCGTTAGAGCTAATAAATTAATTAAAGATATTCCACTGTAAAATTGATTATATATATATATATATATCATTCACTTAAAATAAGTAGTCAATTCATTTTCTAAGGTCTTCATTAACATACAAAAACATAAGACACTTAAATTTTGACAAACTTTTTTTCCGCTAAAATACTCATCATGGAACCCGAGTTGCCATATATCTTGGAAGAGTGGATATCAAAGAATATTCCTGCTAAGTATTGGTAGAATATTACTTCTAAGTTGGTGTGGTGTGGTAGTTAGGAGAATAGGGTGCCAGCTCGGGTGTCGTCCACGTCACTTGACCATGGTTCAAAATTACGTGATACGTTGCCAAAAGCTCTCGTGTAGCTGAATAGTGCTACATTAATATTCACTCTCTCACACTCCAAAAAATACAGTACAGTAGTTATTGCGTTTTTAAGTATAAAAATAATTATATCTGCCTATTCAATTAAAATTATAGCGTTATGATTAACTACTAATCACAAACAAATTTTGAAAATTTGTCCAAATGATGCAGTGTGAAAGAGAAAGTTTATTTACTTTAAGTATCAAAACTGATAAAAGCATTTATTTGGAAAAAAGATCAATTTTTACTACCAAATGTGCATAATAAAATCATAAAAAAAACATTAAAATAAAGAGAGATTTATAACAACCTCCTCCTTCAAAACTTAGTTTTATTCTGAAATAAAAAAAATAGGCATTATGCTGATCAGTGGAATTAATGAGAAGCGAGCACCTTGCGTAGCCAAAACAAAAAAAAAGTTCTTTCACAAACAAAAGATAGATATATGCTGACGTGGTCTTTTTTGCAGCGCAAGCTAGAATTGCTCGCAGATGGCAGAATTTTTTCCTACTTACTTGACAAATATCGTTATATTTATGACACTTCATACAATATCTTTATAAATTATAGTCTATGATATAAATTACAGCCTATGTGCTATTCTGATGTATAAGCTATATTTCTGTAAAGTTTCATTAAAATCCATTCAGTTGTTTTTGCGTGAAACACCCACAAAGATACTCACAAACTTTCGCATTTATAATATATATTAGATATATATATATATATATATATATATATATATAACTAGCTTACACATTTTTTTAACATTAGTTTTCTATGAACTATTTACTACTATATAAATTTTATTCAATGGCGGTAGTTCTGCTATGAGTTCATACTTAATGGCATAATTGTTGCATAAGTCAATACAGATTTATTACCTTGAAAATTTTTAATGTTCTTTTTCACACAAAAATATTCAGATTTTAACTTATTTCTATGCTTACAATTTAAAACATTTCCATCATTTATTAAAAATATATTTTGTCAACTTTAGATGGTGCAGCAACTATGTTATACCAACAACATTTCATTAATAGTGTGCATGGGAATAAGATGCTTATGAATAAATAAAGCAACGCACACATTTTTCTAGATCTATTCTATTAAGAACTTCTCTTTTACTTTAAAAAATCCTTTTTTATTTAACAATTCCTTTTATTATTAAATAGCACTGACTGGTAATACTGACTACTCTACGAATATGCCTCTGGCCTCAATCATTGAACAGAAGCGGTTTGGCCACTGCGTTGTCTATAGTGCAAGGAAATACATGAAATTATATATTTTTGACACACTTTGGTACACTTCACTTTCGACACACTTCAGAAATGGAATGATGATGGAATGCGTGTAGTTCCAATTAATGAAAATTTTAGTTTAAATTCTGTTAATTCCCGTCCACTGTCTATTATCCACGTCAAAAAACTGTTCGCATGTATCATTGCTTGAGTACAAATGAACGCCTTGACAATTCACTGCCAATATATATATATACATATATATATATATATATATATATATTTGTATATATATTGTATATATATATATATATTTGTATATGTATACATATATACATATATATATAAACATATATATATATATATATGTATATATATATATATATATATATATATATATATATATATATATATGCATGCGGCAAATAAACCCGGCAAACAATTTTTTATATAACTTTATAAAAATCAAGAAATTAACAAAATATAGCAAATAATAAGAAGAGTACACTCGTACTAATAAATAAATTTAATTGGTTTCAAAGTGACCGCCGTTTGCAGCAATGCAGAAGCGCAAACGCTTGCAGAAATTTCAGCAATGAACCTCAAGTCTTTTACCTTTAACATACCTCCTTCCCGCAGAAGGGATTGCTTTAGAGAGACCAAAGTTTTGTGCGGTTTAGTGCAGGTCTTGGACTCTAAAATGGACCATACACTGTAATTCATGGGATTGAGAGCCGACAAGTAGGGTGGTCCTTCTTCAGCTGATATCATGTCTGGAAAGTTCACCTTGCAACCTTCTTGTGTCTTTTTGGCTTTGCAAACTGGTTACTCTTGTTAAAGCGTCCAGTTTGCATTTCTGAAATGCTTTGGGGCCCACGGTAGTACAACATCTGCAATAATGTCCCTCTGGTACACTTTTTGATTGATTTTAACTCCCTCTTCCACAAAAACCAAAGGTGTTTTGCCACTTGCACAAATTCCGCCCCTGACCATGGCCGACTTAAGATATTGGCGATGTTCAACAATTGCCGAAGTGCTTGGAGTGTCCACACACCAGACTATCATTTTAGGAGTTATGAACTTGTTGAACCTTAAGAAGCTTCGTATCAGTGGAAAGGAATCTCTCCCAGCGCTGACTTGCGGCTCGTCTCAAAAGTTTTCGAAATCTTCGGAGCCGTACGAGTTTGTTCTTTTCAGTGAGAAACTGAACTTTTCTTAACTTGTAAGGCTTCAGTCCAAGCTCCGTTTTTGCTATTCACCTCACCTATCTGTAACTTATTCCCATGTCGCGAGCAATCTGTCTCATGTCATGCCGGATTTCTCTGGACTCGATGACTTTTCGAGATGGCCTTACGATTCCTTGAAGTGTTTACAGTACGTTTTCTCCCACTTCCTAGACGTTGATCATCATTGCCAAGCTCTCTGATTCGACATATTGCATCAGACACCGTTTGCCGAGGTACATTCAGCAAACCAACTGTCGTTTTCTTGCTGAAACAACTCTAAAATAGTAGATCTTTTGCTCGACATAATCAAAAACACATAAATCAAAGTAAAAACTAAGAAATATATTTAAAAATATTTTATTATTAAAGAGATAGATAAAGAAAGAGGAAAACACCAATTAAAAGGAAATTCGTTAACTATTCTAGGAGGCAAGAAATTTGTCCGAGTTTTTTTGCTGCACCCTGTATATATCCAATATTACGGAATTCATTTAAGGCATTTGGTATTACGGTGATTCTTTTTTCTCTGGTTGCTGCAATCGTGTAAAGGACGAGGAGGCCTTTTGTAGAAATTGATTCACAAGGGGATTTGTTGGGGTTACGGGGCTCTTATATAGATACAAAAAAATACCGTTTTTCAACAATTAGACTCTTACAAACTTGAAACTTGGCAAATTCGTTTCTTCTGTTAAGTAGATATCCTCTAAGAATGGGTCTTGTGAAAATTGACTTCCAAGGGTGTTTGCACGGAGTTACGAGAGCATTATAGATAAATGCTTGAGGTTTGAACTATTAGACTTTTAAATATGGCAAAATTATTTATGTTAATTTGGGATCCCTTAAAAACAGAGTTTATGGAAATCGACTGCCAGGATTTTCAGGAGCTTTATACATAAAAAAAGATTTCCGTTTTTCAACTATTAGACTCTTTCAGACTTGAAACTTCGTAAACATGTTTGTTATGTTGAGTAGAAATCCGTTAAAAATGCGGTTTGAGTAAATCGAATTTTAGAATAGGGACTCCAGGGAGTGAATGATAAATATACTTCTGTCTTAGAAATTCAAGTTTTGTCCTTTTTAGATCAAGAGGTGAGGTTGATAAGAATATTTTTAAGAATCGAAATTTTTTAATGCTAGGGCTTAGATAACAATTACCTTAAAATAATGTATAATATTATGATGTGATGAAATACCCAGAGAAATGGACAGGAAACGACTAGTATACCTATATAACTCAAATTTCTTGACGGCAGTCTTAACAGATTTGAGTTCAGCTCATGTAATTGGATTCGATTACGTTTCTCCTCTCTCCTCTAGACTTTAAAAATATAAGCACAGGTCAAATACAAAAAGAAGCTCATAATTTATTGCAGTAAGAATTCCTATACGTTAAAGATAAATTTCATTTTATAAGTTTCAATGTATTGGTCTTTTAAACCTCCGTCTCTATCAATATAGTTCAATTTAATCATTCTTTACGATTTAAAATATCAATATTATTTTTTTGTCTTCTTAATGATTATCGTCACTTTTCAAAAACATACATTACATGAAAATTTCGTACTTAAGAAAAATTTTTCTCCGTCTAAGAATGGAAACAAAAAGCAGTAATTTTTTTAAACACTTAAAAACAGGAAATTATTGTTCGTGTTTTGTTTTTTTGCTCAACATCCATAAAAAATATGCAATAAACCTACATTATTAGATAGCCCTCGTGCAATCACTTTTTCTATAAATTGCTTTAAATGCATTTTTGTTTTATTTAAAAATACAATGGCTCATAAACTCTACTTTTTTTCATATGATTTTCTACAACATCATTGAAAAAATGCATCATTTCCAGAATTTCGAATTTCTATTCTATATGCTCTTATTTTTCTTTCCTCTTCGTTGATCATTTGATCTCTTCTGAAGGTAGTAAAAAAATATGTACTTTCCAGTGCAATATGGAAAAATTGTCATTATTGCTTATTTTAATGGGATTGAGGAAACTTGATGAAAATTAGAGACATTTTCTCATTTGATTGGAATATAATGTTTTAGCTTTCTCACGGCATAAAATGTCTACGAAATTGCTTTAATAGAACGTCTTTAAAACAATGCCTCGCAAACTCTCAATATTTAGGGCCCAATTTTAATCATATTTTTCATGACGCTCCTCCCCCCCCCCTCTCCTTCCATACAATAATAATGTATTGAATTCAATAATACTTTGACGCTAAAGCTACAATCCGACTTTAATTATAAACTGTACAAATTATTAAGATAAATATTAACTTTTGTATATAATTTTGTACATGACAAGCCCATTGGGCCCCTAGTAATTATTAAACTTGTTCTCTTAACTTAGTATTAATGAATAAATGGTCGAATACACAGTGAGTAGTATTGCTACATTTATAAATATATTATAACATTGTAAATGTGCATTTTTTTATTACCTCAGAATGTATTTTGTTTTGATTCCTTTCAGTAAATGAATATTTTTTTAATCATTTATTTTTGACTTTTCGATATGCTCGTCCTAGTCCCACAGTTTCAGAAGCGCTGCTTTAACCCTTTATCCACCGACGGTACTTATAAGTACCACTCACTTTAAGATTACATAGAATGTCCATTTTTACGAATATTCTGACAATACTTAGCAAGAATATTTTTATAAATCCACTCTTCTAAGATATATGGCAGCGCCGGCTCTGTGATGAGTATTTTAGCGGGGAAGGCGAATTGTTTTATAGCAGAAATCGCGTTTTCAGCTGACGGTGTTTACAGCGGATTGCGAAGATTGTCATTTTTGCTCCGAAAAAATACACTGGTGTGCAAAAATTAAGGAAGAAGTCGAAAAATTAGCATATCAGCTGAACGAAGAGGCAGAGCGGACAGAAAGACCAATCTGGAGATTAAGGAAGGTGATGTACGGTAGCACATGCGCAGATATGCAGGTAGACGTAATGGGGGAGTGTCTGAGTAGTATAAAGCAAGTTGTCGGTGTAAAATCAGTATTTCTGGTAAAGAGATTGCACACCGTATAGCAGTTAAAATCACACCGAGTTGCTGCCTCAGCGAGAAATGGCGAATAATCAATCTGTTAGACGACATCTGGATGCTTTTACCCGAGGTCGAATCATTGGGAAGTTGGAGGAAGACCGCAGTGTGACAAGTGGGGCTGCAGAGTTCGGAATTGCTCACAGCATCGTTTCACGACTTTGGAGACAATTTCAAACTACAGGAACAGCTATCCGGGGGTTCAGAAGTGGTCGTCCACGAGGAACCACAACCGCAGATGACCGGTACATTGCCTTACAGGCCAGAAGAAACAGGCGGCAGACAGCGGGAGAAATCGCTAGACACATGACACAGGCGACTGGACGACCGATATCGCGTTTTACCGTGGCCAGAAGACTGCACGGTGGTGGTCTGTTTGCACGACGCCCTGTACGGTGTGTACCTTTAACGCCTGCCCATCGGAGAAGGCGTTCTCTGTGGTGCCGGGAACACTGGAATTGGAGAGACAATGAATGGGGACGAGTACTCTTTACAGATGAGAGCAGATTCAGTTTGAGTAGCGATTCTCATCGCATACTCATGTGAAGAGAGCGGGGAAGCCGCAATCATCCCTCGAACATCATTCAAAGGGACAGGTATGGAGGTCGCGGTGTTCTCGTTTGGGGAGGCATCATGCTTGGTAGTCGTACAGACCTTCACATCTTCGACGCAGGTTCAGTCAACGGGACCTGTTATTGTAACGAGATTCTTCTTCCATATGGGCGTCTTTTTAGAGGCGCTATGGGTCTGCAGTTCCTTTTCATGGACGACAATGCACCATGTCATCGCACAGTAGCTGCCGAACAGCTCTTAGAGAGTGAGGATATTGAACGTATGGATTGGTCGGCACGATCTCCGGATCTCAATCCCATCGAGCATGTATGGGATTTTCTAGGCAGACGCTTGGCAGCTCGTACCTTACCACCAGTAACGATTCGGGAGCTTCGATTGGCGCTGCAAGACGAATGGGCAGCAATGCCTCAACAACTCATTGACACCCTCCGTCTCAGCATGGGCAGATGCTGTGAAACCTGCCTAGCAGTCAGGGGAGATCATATCCCCTACTAAAGACCGGATGTTTCTTGCTGGACACCCATCACAGGGATGTTTCAGCCTTCAGTCGCATTGCGCTCCATGCTACTTTTTCAATCAAGCTCCTTTTATCCCTCTGATTTCTCTTTTAGTAAGTGTTGCTTACATTACACATGTCCTTACGTATTGGGGATCTTACGGTATTAAATGTGTTGATTTGGAAAGCTTTTGTACAAAGTTATATTGAAAAAACCGTCTCGTCCTTAATTTTTGCACACCAGTGTAGTTAATATCAAAAGGTAATTGTCTTATTTTTTGTATGTTATTGAAGACCTTAGAAAACAATTTGACTATTTAAGTAAACGGTGTGCATAATTAATTTTACAGCTGAATATCTTTAATTAGTTAATTAGCTATAATGGTTCAATTTCCCAAATTTGAGTATTTTGTTTATGTATATCCCTTAATTTTCAATGTAGAGATTCAAAAAAAAAATACTGCATGAAAAAAAAACTGCAGTAGATCATAATGCGGTAGATAAAGGGTTAAGACATTTGCATTTGTGGAATGCTCTCATTTAAGACAGGATAAATGGTTGCAATCTCCAAGAAAAATCTCTTAAAAATGCATGCGTTGCTCAAACATCACCAGATATAAACGTGGTCCTTCAGGATAAAAAATGTGTTAAATTTCAATAAGTTTCATTTAATATTTAAAAGGGAGTAACATCTTTCCACACACTTCATTTTTTAATTGTTGCACCATGACAATGGATATGACGACCGTTATTATAAGAATTCTTTTGTCGACTAGGTCTTGAAGGGGCTAAATAAAAATGAGGCTGGAAGATTCAGAGTATTTTATCTACTAATGTTCTGGCAAATAAAATTTTAGCAGTATATATACACTAAGAGGATCCTTAATGTGACTACCTCTACAGTATTTCTTTTGGAGCTCTGTTGCATTAATACAGCCTTCATTCTTCGCAGCATAACACCCCCTTCCTTTGGAGTTGCTCATTGCCCGTTAACAGTGAGATAACGTTCGACCATACACTACACGCATCCAATATGCTCTGCAAGATATACAGATACTACTTCCTACGCCAACATTTTCCCCTGATCTCTCACTCATCGAAAATGTTTAGAAAGTGATTGGAGGCAGCTTGCATGCCCCGAACTGCTACGCTTAGAAAACGAACTGTGGCAAATGAATGATTGGGAATACAGAGCGTAGATGGTAATTGGGAATAGATGTCATTCGTTTCTCATTGAATCTGTAGTTAGACGTTTTGCTAAGTGTTTACCGTCTACAACGGTCCTACAACCAACTCAGTTAACGTTTCTCTCAATCTGTGCTACAAGTCTTGTTTCAAAATAAATATCATTTGTTGTACGTTGCTATTCTATCTGTTCGCTGAGTTTCTTTTTTTTCTGTTCACTCGTTCTTGGTTTGATCACGATGTGTGTGTGTCTTAAGAGTTCAACTAATTTGGTTGTTGGGTTATACCTGAAGTCGCAAGTCTACTGCAATTGTCCAACTTCATTAGTGATTCTAAAAGACAACATCCGACGGCAATTTCTCACCTTACCTACAGATGTGCCGCACAGGGCTTTCAACGTTGTTCCTTGATTTCAAGTATCGTTGATAAATGACGGCTAATGAGTTGAACATTTGTTATAAAGAACATCGTTTACTGCAAAAAATCGATTGTTACACTAATTATTGCTTTTGTTATATAAAGTGTCATCTGTTGGCCATTTTTTTGCCCTTTTTTGGTTTCAATAAAATCCCATGTCATGTCGAGCATGTGTGAATTTGTTCCATAAATTATTGAATTTTCAAATGTTAACGACTTTTGGGTCACCTGATGAATTTATGTAGGAAAGTAATTGAACACTCAAAGTTTCTAAATAAAGTTTAACGTGTTATAAATAACATTTTTTTTTCCTGAAAGCACTACAAAAAATCTAAGAAAACTACATTTCCGGAGATATCACGATGAGTGAGTGAGTCGATTTTCTCCTAAATATAATAATTATAGGAATACTTTCTTTTACATGAAAAATATTATCACATCTTATTTCTTCAATTTAATAAACACATGCAAACAATTTTTTGCCATCACAAATTTCTTATATTTCTTTTGTATTATATCGTCTCTTATTAAGCTCACTGCTAGAGCTTCCTGGTAACTTTTTCTCTACTTTCACTCATTATTAATTTAAGTCATAAAGACAGTTCTTCGGAAACTTTCAATGCTAGCGACCAAATTTTCAATCATAATTTTCATCACTCCCCTTCCTCCGTACAATAACAATATATAGAATGTAATAATAATGTAGTAACGTAAGGCTACAATACGACTCTAATTATAAACCACATAAATTAAAAAGATAGTATTATAAATTTTTTGTATTTTATTTTGTATATGGCAAGCTCATGGAAGTCACTCGTAAGCTTTAAGGGGACTTGGCACCCTTTGAGCAAACTTCTTTATTTACGTATTTAAAAATTGTATTCTAGCATTTTATACAATGTTTCTATTCAAGAAAATGTTACCAGATGAAAATTTTCATATATTATTCACACAATTTTAAAAATGTTAATTTTTTGAAGAAAATTGGGAAATTTTTAAAATCTTACTCCTTTTGTAAAAATTAATTTTTTGACCTAAAATTTTTTTATAATACTCTTATGGATGATCTAAACAACTTTAAGGATCGATTTTAAAATAACTTCATTCGTTTTTGAGAAAAAAAATAAAATGTTGATAGACAGGCTAAAAATCAACGAAAAAGCCAACATGTCTTACATTTAATTTTTTTTTAAAAAAAGTATTCAGTTTATAGCAAAACGAATCCCTAATTTTATTACATGCTTTATTTTCAACACGCAGAAAAAAAATTGAAGTGATTGGTAAATAATTGTCGAAGGAGTAGCATTTTGAATGCACTAAGGTTTCGAAAAACACAAACTGAGAAAAACAGGTTTAAAGTTTATAATTCTGAAAAAATAATTATTATAAGCTTAATTAAACTTAAAATACCATTTTAAGATATTAGTTATACGTTTTTCTTTAAAATAATTGCATTTTCATATTTTTTCAACCCACACATTTTTATAAATGATCAACTTTTAGAGAGTACTAATTGCCCATGAAAATTCAAGAAAAATGTTAAAAATTTTTTTTTTTTCTGTCACGACAGAAATTTTAGCTGTTTTTCTTCTTTTTATATTAAATTATTACATTTGTATGAAAAATATATCAGGAAGAAGAACTGAAATTATAAAATTATTAATATAAAATGCCTTAATTTAAAAATTTTACATGCACACATTTCACAAGGAAGAAAAATTACATTATTGTATTGCCTCGGAAATATTCTGCTTTTAATACTACACATTCTTTTTTATAGTTATTATTTCTATTTCTAAAATAGATTTTTTTATCATAAAGCATTTTTTAGCTTTTTTTTCTAAAAAGGGGGTGTGGCTGAATTGCCTAATTTGTTTTCAAATGAAGTTTTAGTCAATGTTGGGTGACAAGTAAAAACTCAAGATTAAGTTCTCTCTCAGTAAGTGGACTGTAGTTTTTATTACTTGTTGCTCAGCTCGCTCGTTTCGACTCCTTACTCGGTGGTTGATTGATTGATTGATTGAATATTAACGTCGCACTGTTCAGCTACACGAGGGCTTTTGGCGACGGACCACGTAATTTTGAACCATGGTCAAGTGACGTGGACGACACCTGAGCTGGCACCCCCCTCTCCTAACTACCACACCACACCAACGGGAGGACGTTTCAGCTCTCGACAGATTTAACGTGCATCGCTGCCCTACACGGCGGGTCTTTAGTGGTACTGGGCTCGAACTCGTGGCAAGGCAAGCCACGATCCGATACCTATACCACTCGGCTACCGCGGCCACAACCTTACTCGGTGGAGTCAGAGGTTACACAGAATAGTAAGACACTCTGAGCGCTAGAGGGCGCTCTACATTTACATACGTACACTGAACATGCCGCCCGGCCTTGCAATGTTTTTCAACATGCAAGATTTACATAGAACATAATCATAAAGATAACACACAGAAATACAATACTTCAAAATACAAACAAAACAGCATACAAATGAAGACAATGTATAAAGCAATTGATAAATCACACAGAATTTTAAAAAAAAATTACTATTCTACACACAAACATTACTATCTGAAGGGTTATATATGCTACTTCACACACACACTGTTTCAATTGGTAGAATGCACAGTTTCGAAATGGGTCTCTTAAATATACCTCTAGTGGTTTTGACTTCCACTACTCTTACTTTAGAATCCTTTCCTGGATAAATATTGTTGATTCTACCTAATGACCATTGACATGAAGGTAAATTATCCTCTTTTATTATAACCATATCTCCAATTTTAGCATTCTTTTTCTCGAAATGCCACTTATTTCTCTGCTGCAAACTATTTAGATAGTCTACACTCCATCTTTTCCAAATTAATTGAATTATTTTTGTAATTTTCTGCCAATTATCCAACCTATTTTCATTTAAATTAGTTAAATTGATCAACAATTGATGTAATTGATCTACCTATCAAAAAATGAGAAGGAGTCAATACATTTAAATCATCTAAGTCAGAAGATAATGGGACAAGAGGACGAGAATTTAACACATCCCCTCTATTTGGATAATCACGGTCAGAAACTCTTCATATGTTAATCTAATGTTACCTACTACTCTCTTTAAATAGAACTTAAAAAGATTTAACGCCTGCCTCCCAGAGACCTCCAAAATTTGGGGCTCTAGGGGGAGGAATTTCCAATCTATTCCTTCAGAAGCCATATAACTTGCAAGTGCCTCATCAGGTTTACACACCAAATTAAACATTTTTTTTAAATTCTATATTTGCACCCACAAAATTTGTTGCATTATCAGAATACAACTTAGCACATTTACCTCTTCTAAATATAAAACGCTTAAGTGTAGCAATAAATGCATTAGAAGTTAAATCAGTCACAATATCTAAGTGCACAGCTTTAGAAACAAAACATATAAATATACAAACATAGATTTTGTTATATACACCTTTTCTCTGCCCTTTATACTTAATGTAAAAGGGGCCACAGAAGTCCACACCTGACACATTGAATGGATAATTTTTGATAACTCTATCCTTTGGCAAGTCAGCCATTATTTGATCAGTGCAAGTAGGATTGGCCTTACAACAATTTACACAATTATGAACAACTTTTCTACAAATATTACGGCCATTTAATATCCAAAAATTTTGCCTGATCTGATACAACAAGGATTGTGGACCACTATGTAAAAACTTTTTATGAAAATACTCAACTATTAAATAAGTCAATTTATGTTTCGAAGGCAAAAGAATTGGAAATTTCTGGTTATAATTAATATCACTATTTCTCAATCGACCTCCAACTCTCAAAATCCCTTCACTATCAATAAATGGATTGAGTGTTTTTACTCGACTGTTGGAAGGTACCATGGCAGAATTTTGAATACCATTCATCTCTACTTTAAACTCTTCCTTTTGTACTAATTTCAATAAAAGCTGTTCAGCCTTTTTTAATTCTCCTAACTCTAGAGGCCCAATTCCTTTGCTTTCTTTGCTCTTACAATTATAAACAAATCTACAAATAAAACTTAAGACACGAATAATTTTAAAATAGTCATTACTAAGGTTAAGTAAATTATTTACAAAAGAGTTAGTAGCAGAATCAAGAAAAAAAGTTAGAAAAGTCACTACAGTTTTTAAGTTCACCTGGATCCTTGATCACTGCAACAGGAATTTGTCGTTGTGGGTACTGGTTGCTCATCAGAAATTTAGGACCATTCCACCACAACTCACAGGTTTTAAGTTTTAGAGAATCCATTCCTCTGGAAACGAAGTCGGCAGGATTGTCCTCTGTTGCCACATAACACCATTGCTCACTGGAAGTCATCTCCTGGATTGTAGCAATCCTGTTAGCTACAAAGGTTTTTAGTTGATATGACTCCTTCCTTATCCATGACAAAACTATCATGGAGTCACTCCAAAGAAAAGTATTAGTCACATTTATATATAATTTCAAAGCTTGCTTGACACGATGCACTAATTTTGCTAACAGCACAGCGGCACATAGCTCAAGTCTGGGAATCGTTGTTTGCTTGGTAGGCGCAACTCGGGATTTACTGGCAATAAGATGTACAAGCATCTTTCTATCTGAGGTTATGGATTTGCAGTAGACGACAGCTCCATATGCTGACTGGGACGCGTCGGAGAATCCATGCAGCTCGATCACTTCCGGTTGCTCTAGCACAATGCATCGATTGATGTTGATGTCATTTACTACCTGAAGTGATTCGACAAATTGTCGCCATTCTCTATTGATTGTATCTGGAAGCAAATCTGTCCAATCAATCTTTAACATCCATAATTTTTGAAGGAAGATTTTCGCCTTCGCCACCACAGGACCTAAAAGACCTAGAGGATCATATATCCTGGCGATGGTTGACAAAACATCCCGTTTGGTATTTAATTCGTGCAAGTCTATTTTTACTCTGAAGGAGAAGCAATCATGCTTGGGGTTCCAATAAACACCCAACACTTTTATCTCTGATGAATCTGAAAAATCATAATTTTCGGAAACCTCAATCAATTCCGTATTATTTCCGCACCACTTATGCAAAACCATACCTCCTTTAGCGAAGATATTGATCAGTTGATTTTTCAGTTCTTTTGCTTCTAATAAGGTCTCTGCACGGGTAAGTACATCATCAATGTACATGTCACTCATCACAACTGAAGACCCTAATGGAAAATCCCCTGCTTCATCTAGGGCTAATTGTTTTAGCGTACGTGTCGCTAAAAATGGTGAACTCGTTGTTCCATAGGTCACAGTTGACAACTCAAACGTTTTTATTGGTTCGTCCATGTTCTCTCTCCACAGAATGCGCTGAAGTTTACGCTGATCTGGATTAATCCAAATCATTCGATACATTTTTGCACATCCGCAATGAATGCAAATATGTGCTTTCTAAAGCGAACCATTATTGAAAAAAGGTCATTTTGAGCAACTCCCCCATTGTATTGTAGAGAGTTTAAAGAATAACCGTTTGTAGTTGCACTCGACGCATTAAAAACTACTCTCAATTTACTTGTTTTTTTATCAGAGTGATAAACACCAAGATGTGGTATGAAATACATTCCACACTCCTCTCTCTCATCTACCTCTTGCATATGGCCTAGCTCTTTATACTCTTTTAAAAAATCTCTATATAATTTTAAATAGTTAGGCTCACGCTTTAATCTATTCCATAAAGAATTTAATTTTTAAGGGCAATATCTTTTGATTGGCCTAAACAATTTGGATCCTTTTTAAATGGCATAGATACTATATATCTTCCCGTACTATCTCTAGTATGATTTTTTTGAAAATGATCCTCACAAATTATCGTTTCCTTATTTTTTATTGTCTCAGGTTCAACATTTTCGATTTCCCAAAATCTCCTCATTGTCTTTTCTAAATCGACATTATCTTTGATTAACCCACAGTGAGGTTTATTTTCACTAGAAACTGGAATACTCCCACTCGCAATATAGCCGAAGACTGTATTCTGAAAAATTAATTTTGTATTTAAAAGATTTGTTTGTCCTGGTAAAAGAATTTCATAAAAGATTTCTGCTCCCAACAATAAATCAATATTTCTCGGAATGTTGAAATTTTCATCCGCTAATTTCTCTCTACTGAAATTACCCAAACTAACGTTAAATGGTTGAGAAGGAATCATATCCGTAATTCGCGGCACTACAAAAAAGTCTGCGTTAGTTTCATAACTATTTCCTCTATTTGCAATTGTTGCATTAACGCGCGATTTAATCGTTAACTCTGAATTATTTAATCCTGAAACTAAAATGTTTATTTTCTCTCTTTTTTAAATTGAGTCTATTCATACACTGTTGCGAAATAAAATTGCTTGTTGAACCACCGTCCAACAGTGCTCTGACTTCCTGCATTTTCCCAAAGGAATCTCTAATGAAACAAATCGCGGTTGCAAGTAAAACGGATTTCGATTTTACGTAACTCGTTGCAGTAAACAGATCTAAACCCTGACAAGACACCTCTTTCGAAATCTCCCCTATGTAATTTATGGGTTTGAACACAGACGCCTTCACTGAAAGTTGACTCATCGAGGATTCCTCTGTTTCCGGCTCTTTCTGCCCCCCAATGAAGAAGGTTGAATGACCCTTTCACTCGTAAAATTTGGGTCTCCAGAGAAACACAAGGAAGAATGATGCTTTTTTTTTTGCAGCATTTACAAAGAACTTTAGATTTACAAAACTTGACTCTATGCAAATTTAAACAATTAAAACACAAGGAAATATTTTTAACAAGTTCTACCCGTTTATTTACTGATAATTGCTTATATTGAGGACATTTATTTAAAAAATGACTATCAGATTGACACAAAACACATTTTTTCCCTTGACATCTGAGAAAAATACTCTAGACATATTTTTAGAATTTTGATTTTTGCGACAATAATTAATATTCTCACTCAGTGGTTTTCCTCGCGATGAATAAAATAAATCAATTTCTTTTCCCAACGTTAAGGGATCAAACCATTTATCTGCTTGTCTGACACTAATATGCGATGCGGTTTCTTTATCTAAAGTACTAAATATTTTGTCTGAAACTATTAATTGTTTTAATACCTCGAAATTTGAAACATTTCTCAATTTTAAATAGTATTCCCAATTTGTTGTTAATCTACTAGCAAACTGGACATGGGATTCACAATTTTGCCGTGTTGCTTTCTTAAAATTCTCTAAACACGATTGAGGAGTTGGCTCAAATTCTTGGAGTATTATGGACTTTATTTTATCATAATTTTGAAGATCCTCATCGTTCAGATATATAATGATATTTGCAGCTTTTTCTCCTAATAAATTTAACAAAATCTCAGGCTTAAATTTATCAGTAACACTTTTGGCTACAAATGCACGTTCTAATGATAAAAAAAAAAACTCCATCCCTCAGGTTTGTCGGGAATTTTCACTGTAAGTGTGCGGATACTTTTAATTAAAGAATCCACAGAAAAGGAATCATTACAATTAACTTCAGTATTATTGTCTTTATCATTTGCTCGTATTCTCGCTATCTCTAAATCAAGCTTAGACTTTTCTCTTATTTTTCTAGCTCTAATTGTTGACTTTCGTCATACTTTCTTTCTTCGATAATTAAATTTGCTAACTCATGCACTGAATCAGGATCGTTTTTGTATCTATCACAGTTTTTTATAAGATCCATGAAGTCTAAAACAGTTAGTTTATCACTCACTCACAACTCTAATTCAGAAGCGATTCGCCTCAAGTCTTCTTTTTTTGCTCCTTTAAACATCGTTAAAGTTCGATTTTTAACGAAAGTCAAAAAACTACAGCACATACCTCGTATTTTCAATGCATAGGTCTCTCCGGTTGAGACTGGACCAGAATGTTGGGTGACAAGTAAAAACTCAAGATTAAGTTCTCTCTCAGTAAGTGGACTGTAGTTTTTATTACTTGTTGCTCAGCTCGCTCGTTTCGACTCCTTACTCGGTGGAGTCAGAGGTTACACAGAATAGTAAGACACTCTGAGCGCTAGAGGGCGCTCTACATTTACATACGTACACTGAACAGTCAACTTCTAACTTTCCGACATGCACAAGTGACATATCAATCGAAAGATAATAATGCAAAGACTAAGATTAAAAGAAAAGAAAATAAAAAGATAGGTTTGTGATTTTTAGGGTACCAAGTCTTCTTAAACATGTTCTTAACTTAGTATTGATACAAAAAATTAATTATCAGATACATTGTGCAGTACTGATACATTGATAAGTATTTTATATCATTATAAATGTGTCAGAATGTAATTTGTTTTGTTTCTTTTCAGTAAATTGATAATTCTTTAAATAATCTTCTACTTTCGACTTTTCGATATGCTCGCGCCCTCCATGTAGAGTTGTCACACTCCCCTAGGGGGCGCACCACATTTTGATAAACGCAGCGTTAAGATTAACATAATGCAAGTTCTTATTCTATTTGCAATAAAGGGACATAACTACTAATTAGCTTAAAATAAAAAGTTGTTTGAAATACCGCAATGACATCTGTAATTTTGTACAATTTAGTGACTACTTACTAAAAAGCAGTAGTCACATTTTTTTCAACTTAGATGAATCTTGTTACAAAAAAAATGCTTTAAAAAAAGAGATGACCTGATTGAAAAAAACAGAGATAATCTTATATGAAATAAACAGCCTTTGAATTGTTTTATGTGTCGTTTACCAAATAAGTAGAACGGGGCGCAGCTGGACATTGTGCAAAATCTTCATACCTATATAACCAAAGGTTGTTCCTGTTGGTACCGGAAACTCACAGATGTGTGTGTGTGTGTGTGTGTGTGTGTGTGTGTGTGTGTGTGTGTGTGTGTGTGTGTGTGTGTGTGTGTGTGTGTGTGTGTGTGTGTGTGTGTGTGTGTGTGTGTGTGTGTGTGTGTGTGTGTGTGTGTGTGTGTGTGTGTGTGTGTGTGTGTGTGTGTGTGTGTGTGTGTGTGTGTGTGTGTTCAGGTTACAACTATTTAGGAAGGTACTCAATTTTTTTTCCTTTTTTTAATTACTTTTTAACTTACTCGAAATGTAATCAGTAATTGCAGTGATTCAGTTCAATTTTTGAAAGTATTCATTTTTGTAAAATCAAGCTTCTGAAATTATGAGATAACCCTAGAACATTACCTTTACCGATAAATAAATTTATAAAATAATAAGAAAAATTTTAATATTAATTACGAACAAATATATATTACTAGAAATTGAAATAGTTAATATTAACCGATGTAACTTTAAAAGTAACATTAAAAGTAAAACGAGAATTATCCATGAAATATCACATTAGGATATATTAAGTTGTGTGAATATTAAAAGACATACCTATAAATCTACCTAACTTTTTTTCCTTGCTTTAATTTACAGCAAAAAAATGTCAATTTCTTTTACTTGCATTTAAGTCTTCCTGTGACTTATTTTCTATAATAAACAAATATAAAATTGGATAGAGTTTTTTTTTCTCTATATTTTGGACGTAAAATATTTTTTTTTTGCTATTCTATAGGCCAGGGATGGCGAACCAGTGGCACGCGTGCCATTGATAGCACGCGATACAATATTTTTGGCACGCCAGTGATGAAAATGGTTTGCATTTTATTTCAAAATTTCTAAGTTCACAATAAAATGTTACGAACAAACGAGAGTGCTCAGTCGCGGGGCGGCGGGGATCAACTTGTTTGTTATTGCCTTGCCTTGCCTTAGTTACGTTGTAGCTTTGCTTATGATGTAAAATTTGTCTACGCATAGCATAGTCAATTTCATTGACGCAATTGTATTTTAAAGTTTACCTGTGTTATATCTATAATTTTTAACTTATTTAACATGGCTAGTTCTCAAAAGAACCAAAAGTGCAAGATAGTAAGTGTAAAAGAGAATTTCAAATTTGGTGGACCGAGAAACATGGCATTATTAGTAAAGGCGACAAAGGGGTTTGTGTTTTATGTTCTGGAATAGTGGTATGCAGAACATCGTCTGTAAAACGGTATTTTGAAACAAATCACAAACCTTCTTATCAAAAAAGTGAGCTACAGCAAAGTATTTAACTACTTACATACCGTTCGGCAGATGACTCCAACTGAGCATGAATTCCACAAAAGGTAACATCTTACAATCCTAATATAAGTTATTTGTCATCAAATCTGCAACAACAGAAATCATATTAATGTTACTTTAAGTTGAATTATACGTATAACTAAAACATTTATAGCTATATAGTGCAAAAGGTATATTTTCGTAGTAAATAGAATTTTTAGTATTTCGTTGCATTATTTTCCCAATAATCACGTCAAAATTGTTTGACGGTACGTCTACATCTAATTAAACACTCTTTTAGAGAAAATGGCCCGTTGATCCATAATGGTTCGCCACCCCTGCTATAGGCCATTCAATAAGAAGCACCAAGAATAAGAGAAAACAAAGTCAAAATTATTACAGAGATATTACACGGTACACCCTTTTATACAGGGCTTGTTGACTCCTATGTTGTTTGAAAACTCTTGCTGTTGGATTCTTTATTTAAAAATTAACTTCAAACACATTTTAACAGAAGACTAAAAACGTCCTTGTGGCTGGTAGCTAGCAAAAAAAATCTAGCCTTTAGTAAAGGATTTGATAACTTGTGTACACTTGTGTGTGGACGATTTCCATAGTTCACCCATAATGTGTACAAAATTGTCATTGGGCTGTTGAGAGATTGCGGCCCATTCCTTTAGTAATTGTAACCCTAGCTGGCGGATGGCGATATGTTGCTAAGCAGCTCCCTTGAGTGTCCAACATACGTTCTATTGCATTTAAATCCGGGAATCCTGCCAAGTAGGTCATTCCTAGAATATCTTCACCTTCCTATAGCTCTTCAAATTCCTTAATAAGACGTGGTAGGTTGTCGTTCTTGAAGATGGTCTGAGATGAAGATTGAGAACCTCATTAGAACAGCAGACACTTGTAACTGAACCTCCTTAGAAAAGGGGGGATATCAATACGGGTACCAAGCATAATACCTCCGAAACGAAACCTCTACTGCTTCCAAACTGGTCTCTTTCGATGAGATTAGAGGGGATATTGCATGTTCCCTGCCTTCTTCAGTTCAGAATGCGTCTGGTATCGGTAATCAGATTAAATCTATTCTCATCCTTAAAGAGTACTCAACCCCATTGCTAATTTGTCCTGTTCTTGTCTTTTTAGTACCACTAATGTATCTGATGAGCAAACGTTAATGGCACATACCACACTGGACCTGTCCCATCCTCCTAATAGACCACCATTAGGCGTCTCAATATCGGTTGGCCTGTAATGTGTCGCATGAGTTTTGAGATTTCTCCCTCTATCTTGGCAAGTAGAACAATATACCAATAGTCCATCTTCGTGCAGCTCAGGTCAATGATTATATTGAACCCTCAGACACACACACAGCTGTTCCTGTATAACATGTTGAAAACGATCCCGAACTTCGCAGCCACACTAGTCACAGTTCGACTTTACTCCATGTTTCCAACGATTCGACCTCAGATAAAGTTATCCAGATGTCGCCAACATGATTGCCTATTGGACATATCACACTGAGGCAACAACTTGGCAGCGTTTAAATTGATGCTATAACTTTCCCAGAAATGCTAAATGTACACCTTCAGCGTCCATTATACTCTTCGACGCTCGCCCATTACATCTGCATATCCATGCATCAAGCTGCATATCCATTGCATCAAGCCTTTCCGTAAAGGACTACAAGCCAGTGGCGTAACGTACACCCCCAGCAACCCCCGCATTGCAGGGGGCCCAAATCCTGAATGGCACCAAGTTCATATTTGGGCTTGGTGGCCAAAACCTGACTTTACAGGGGGCCTTAATATTCTCCGTTATGCCACGGCAGTTTCCTGGTTGGTCTTTCTGTCTGTCCTGTCTGTGTGTTTTGCTTATATGGTGATTTTTGAGCTTCGCCCTTAATTTTTAAACACTAGTGTATCTTATCCTGAAAAAATAATCGAGTGAAATACAGTTAAAATAAATCGATTGCACTTATTAAAGAGTTATTTATGACTGCTGACTATTACCTTGCATTTCTTGCAAGAAAAACATACATTCAAATTTACTCCCTAGAATTTTAAAGCATTTGATAACATGCAAGTCGTTGTTAGCGTGTTATCAACTATATACTGTAGCTCTTCATCCATCTATAAACATAGAAATATCTAACAGGTATGTCAGAATGTTGAAAATGAGACGGAAAATATTTAACGCAATCACCATTTACAATGGGAATGATTTGGGTTTTTTTATTGATGTTGCACTTTAAAGCAACGCTAGGGCTATTTGTAACGGACGTCGCAATCTTAAACTTCAATCGAGTGACGAGAACGACTCCTAGGCTGACATCCCGTTTTTCACACCTCGTAACATGACATGTATGAGTCTCGATATATTTAACGTGCATCAGTTCCTCTACACGGTGGAAACTTCAGAGGCTTCAAGACTCGAACTCACGACCTAGTGGCAACGACTGTTTTTAAATAATTGAAGAACAATTATTCAAAAATATAAGTTCGAAAACAACTGTTTATCCATTTGAACCATTAATTGGTGACGCAGTAGAAGTGATTGGAAAAAGTAATTTTATACTCGATAAAGTAAACCGAATTAGTGATATTAGACAACAAAGTTTTACTTAAATACATCCCCTCATAACAATTTTGTCGGCTGGAATCAAATTTACGATTGTATCATTTTCATCTAAATATTCCCCATTAAGATATAAAATAGGAAAATATTCTTTATCTGTTCCGTTTTACGTATCGCAAACACTCAATCTTAAAGGTTTCTTAAATCGAACACTTTTTGCTCATTTTTTTTTCCTGTTTGCCAAGAATTATTTTTCGTTCAATTTGTAAAATAATTTATATACTTAATGCTACCTCTTATTTTCAAAATAATGCGAAATAGTAGGTAATAAAAATAATAGGTAAATACATAAAATGTATTAACTATGATTTTATATGAATCGTAATTTTACTTTGATCAGTTTCAAAATTTCTATAAAACTGACGTTTACTCACACCTTTTAAATGCTTCTTGAAAAAAAAAGGGTACTACCAAAGATATTGCCTTCCAGTATTTCCTAATAAATGTCATAGAAAACGACATAATCGAAAGCATTTCCTTTGTTCCTTGCGACACATGCCAACTTGAACCTACTTTCATGATTCAAACTGAGAGGAAGACTTTGGGGAAATTCATATCAATAAGTTTTAAACTTTTGTGTATATAATATCTAAAAAAGACTTTCTCCTCGATAAAAAGATCACAAAATGAAATATATAATTCATTTTCAAATGAGACATCGTAACTTTTTAATACTGAAAAACAAAGAATTTTATTTTTCTATCAAATATGAATTATTTTTGGTTTGGCCAATCGAGAACCCAAAAATAATATTTCTAATATTTCATGGTTTGATTAGAATAGAAATCAATAAATCATAAAAGGAAGCAGCACAGAAATTTCAAAGAAAGGAAATTTTATTTCTTCTTAATTTATGCTAAAAGGTAATCGTAAAAAAAAAAATCTCATAAATGCTAACTATTTTTAATATCTTATCTACTTCCCCGAATGCAGCTCGATGGTTTTCAGCTAGAAAGAGCAGTAAGTATCAAAATATAGTTAATAAATCTTTTATTTATTTCGGACTTGCTAATAAAGCAAAAATAAGTACTAGTTATAAATGAGAGCTACATTTAAAAAAAGCCACATTATAAAGCAACACGACGGCTGTTGGTGACGGACCTCCTAATTTTGAGCCTCTGTCAAGTGACGAGGATGACACCTGCCATCCTCTTCAAATTGCCACACCTCGTCAATGGGAGGACTTAGTGACTATAGCCATTAGGCTACGGTGGCCGAAAGCTATGATTATGCTATTAAGCTATGATTATGCATAGAATTTAAGATGGTGTATTATTTGTTTGTATTTAAAAATATCTCATTCATAAATTATTGGCTTTTAAGTATTGGTTATCATATAAGTAAAATTCATTTTGAAAAATTTAATAATTTTAATAGTATTCAATAAAAGTATTTAAACATATAAAGTGATATGAAATTTAGAGATTCTAATCAATAATACTCTTCTGAGAAATTAATATTGAATTTGTGTCTGCATTTCAAGGGCATTAAGAAAAAAACTGTTAAATGAAAATAAAACTTTAAAAAAAACAGCACTTTATTTAAAAGACTAGACATCGGAAAGAATTGTGTCGTCTTTTTTTTATGTATTTAAAATTCTTCTGAAAGAGAAGATAAAATTGAATATTACCTCATTTAGCAATATGACTGACTTTCTTTGCTAAACATCAATGTCAGATAAGCTTTATTCCGAATATTCAATATGCACAAAGTTCTATACCAGGGTTAGACATTAAGTTGATCGCGATAGACCAGTAGACCACTAAGACATTTTTGGGTGACCACCTTCACTAAGATCTAAGAAGGACATACTAAAAGAAACTTTTTTTTTGGAGCACTAACGCCAGCTAGACTGAAGAATCGGCTTTTCACAATCGATTCGAATTGTGGTTTCTTATGCAAATGATTCGATAAATGTGTAGACGACATGTGTACCTTCATTGGAAGCACATGATAGCGTTGGATCACTGCGATTCTAGCCGTATAAATGAATTTTTTCCCACATGTCGACTGAAGGGGAGAATAAATGTTAATGATTAGACCTTCCCGTGAAAGCAGGGGACTGGGTATTGAGATATGACCCCTCCCCATTCCACGCTTGTTCTACGTTGATGTCATGTCCCACGATGGTGCGGGACACGGCAGTGAACGATTTAAGGTATCCGACTACTTGCGACAACTTTTTTTTGAAAAAATGGAAATATGAGGATTTTTTTGTGATTTTTAGATTTATTTAGTATATTTTAAGGAAAAAATCTTAAAATTGAAAGCAGAAAAAAAATTTATTATTATTAAAATGGGAAAAAACTGGTAAAAATGTACAAAAAATTACATAAACGGGGCCCGCTCTGTACAAAATTTTTATGAGAAAATTCTTAATTTTTCAATTTTGATGTGTTACTTTATTATTCGTGTTTGAAATGACCTTCAGGATAAGAGATATTTCAATTTTTACAAAACCTAGAGCACTTTATCTTAGTGATTATACGAAATTGCTTAAAAAGAAAGTGATTATATCCACATAAAGGACTGTAAATTTTAAAATAAAGCAGCGATTGATAAATCTGAAAATCAAAACACTTCTACTGTTATACATAACATACACAAAAAATTTCAGCAAATTATTTTCAAAACTTTTTGAGCAATCGCTGTCCCCGTTTGAACTTTTCGCAAAAAACACATTTCGAGTAAAACGCATTTCAAAGTTTGTCATCTTGTGTAAAGTTATGGCATCTGCTTTTACTAAAACACTTGTAATTTTTGTTCTAGTGATTGGAAAATAAAAAACTTGGTATTTTTATTAAGCTTATATGATGGCCTGTAAAATAAAATCATAAAAAAAATTTGTCAATTTTTGAAAAAAATCATGATTTTAGGGTAGTCGGATACCTTAAGTATATACATTGATTTCAGATTCATTGGTTCACTTACATACTCTGCACGCTTCATGAATACGTCCCCGTTCCACTGTCTAGTAGTAATCTGCCATATTTTGAAAGAGGGATATAGTGTGGAAAACATACAATTTTAATACAGAATATCCACTGGGGGGACCACAACACCTTAAAAATATTAGATGTAGCCCGTACCCTGGAAAAGTCTACTCACCTCTGCTCTATACAATATTTAAATATAAATAAAAGTTGTTTATGAATTATTCAACAATTTCATCTGCCATTTTTGTGTTCTATATTATACATATTATTGGGTCAAGACATCTAGTGCTGATCATTTTTACTTTCATAATTATATTCAACATATTATTCACCTTTAATATTTTAGCTTTCTGGAAATCCATACTAATTCTTTTTCCCAATGTAGATATGAAAATTTTTGCATTTAAATTTGTATAGCTTTCAAAACAGTATCTGCTTATTGTACAGCCGTAAGACAAAATAAATTTCTAATTAGCCTATGTTGTGTGAGGTAAGACTTTTTCTTAAAATAAATTATATTTAGCTCATTGGACAGTGTGTTATGTTTGAAACTACATTTTACTCTTACCACCTTTAATAATCTCACCTAAATATTTCTTTGGATTTAACAAATCCAGGATTCATTTAATCCTTTTAATTCTCAAGAAAGCATTTTTTTAATCGAAAGACGCGTAACAACCATTCAATAGTTGTAGGCATGTAACGCTTGCTGTTAACTATGAATGATTTGAGCTAAGCACGCACACACACACAAATCTGTTGTAAAGGATTTGTAGCGGAAAGAATTTCTGAAAATAACATTTTTAATTAGCTTTAAACATGCAAAATCCTTCTATACATTCTAAAACAAGCAATACTCAATGAAGCACTCAAGCTCACGAAATTGCTTCATTTATGTTTCCCTACCTCCATCTTGTTATAGATTCACCATCCTACTAAACATGCTAATCACTCCAAATGGAATAGGACCATTGCATCTTCTTTTGAATACTTCAGTCGGTTTCTTAGAATAAATCTCCCTCTAAATAGTTAAATCCGGGGATTAGAGGTGACGTGATTCATAGCAAACAAAAACTAAGAAGCCGTTCCTTTAAGACCAAGAGACGCCAATTGGAATTGTACGGGGATTACTGCCTTGAGACAAGGACCTTATTAGAGAGGAAGTGGGGCGGTGATTGATTCATCAGAAATTTTTTCTTTTCTTTTTTGCTTTCCTTCTATTCATTCTTTAAAACATGGAGCTTAAAAACTTCTCTTTTCTTTTGTTCTTAATAATGAATAGTTTATTTATTTTTTCCTTATTAATTTTTTTAATCTTGAAGAGAGGTTTATTATATTTGAAGATATATATATTGGGTATATACAGACGTCTGAGCTTCAGTGGAGATTTTTCTGTACTTTTTAATGTATAGTTAGATGAAATAGAACACAAAATTTTTATACGTTGAAATACTATTATTCTTTTGAGAATGCTTATTATACAATTACGTAGAGATAAGCATTATAAGTAAGAATTATATAAGTGACCTGAATGCGTTGTTGCTCAGTTAAGTATTAAGCCATTCAGACATTTTTAAATTGGTTTTTCAGAACATATTATGGTGTGGGATGAGGAGGAATGTTCCGAATCGTATGAGACCACCTATAAATATTTTTTCTACTCTGATAAGAGTAAAAACTTTACTTTCCTTAAAATTTAAACTATATACAATTATAACTAAACATTCTGTACGCTTAAAAAAGTTGTACAAAGGGCAGGATGTTTGAATAATGGTATGGTCAAAAGCTTCTATTTTTATAAATATGTAGTAAAATTACTATTCATATACATATATTCAGAAATTATAAAGAAATGAAATCAAACATTCCAATGTGTGTTGGATTACTGTAAAGTTGTTCAAAATATTTAGCTTTTCCCAATTTCATTTGATTATGGCTGTCCTTCTCAAAGTTTCGATATTCGCGATCCAATATTCAATCATAACACAGGTCTGCGATGAAAAAATTGTATATTTAACTAGTGGGTTTAACTATATTTTTTGTGCTGATTACGGGAAAAATAGTGAAAAATCCCATCACCCTTAGATAAGTCACAAATTTCATCTGAAATTTTCTTATTTTCAGGGGGTTTCAGGTCCAGTATGCGTACGATTTTTCAATATTATTGCCTATATAATTGGTGAATTTAGTCTGAATTATGGATCTTTTATGGTGAATAGGTTACTAAACAATGTATGTTATTTACAAACACAGTTTTATTCTATTTATTTGCTATGACAATTAATCTAAACTCGGAATACCAGTTCCTACTGGAACGAGATATGTCTCATTCTGTCTGCCCCCTCCCCAATCCTACTGGCTGCTAGGCGTCGTGCGCCGTGGTCTTGGTTGCAGTCAGTGACTCAGTGTGGAGCTAGCCACTGTGGTGTAAACATCAAACAGATTTGTGCTACGGTATTTAAAAGAAATGGCTACTAGAGGATGTGTTAACTCTCCTAACTGTTTCTGTTATATTTGTGGGTCTTATACCGTCAAGAAGCAACAAAGGAACATTTCTAATTTTGTTCAGAAAGTGTATTTTGCATACTTTGGTATTAAATTAGGGGATCAAGATAAATCTTGGGCACCCCATGTAGTGTGTTCTGTGTGTGTTGAAGAACTGAGACAATGGTTTAAAGGTAAGAAGTCATTTCGTTTTGCAGTACCCATGATTTGGAGAGAGCCTAAAAATCACAGTGATGACTGTTATTTTTGTTCTTGTTCAGTGCAAGGTTTCAATTTAAAAAACAGGAAGGACATTTCATACCTAACCATCATACGTTCGGCTATTCGCCCTGTACCTCATGGACCTGACTTGCCTATTCCTTCACCTCCGGATACCCTGGACAATATTTTAGACGATTTAGACCAAATATCACATATTAGCAGCGACAGTGATTATGGCTACGATCCAGGTACAAATGACCCTGAACTTTTATCTCAATCAGATATGAACGACTTAGTACGAGATCTGGGCCTTCCAAAGGACACAGCGGAAGTTTTAGGCTCTAGACTTAAAGACATTTGTTAAACTCCGGTGTTTCATTTTCGTGGTACCGATTTAGAGAAAAGTAATTTGTCCCTTTTTTTACGCAAGAGGGGGACCTAGTTTTCTGCAACAATGTACCTGCAATTTTGGAAATGTTCAAAATTATGTATGAACCAGAGGAATGGAGACCTTTTATTGATTCGTCAGAAAGGAGTTTGAAAGCCGTACTTCTTCACAATGGTAACCGATTTGCTTCTGTGCTTGTTGGACACTCAGTCCATTTGAAAGAATGCTGCGAAAGTCTTGAGTTTATTCTTAATAAGCTCAGCTACTCTGACCATAAATGGACAATTTGTGGTGATTTGAAAGTTATTTCTATGTTACTAGGTCAACAAAATGGTTACACGAAGTTTCCATGTTTCCTCTGTGAATGGGATAGCCGTGACAGGAAACAACACCACGTAAAGCAGACATGGCCAATCAGAAAGGCTCTTATTCCTGGAGTTAAAAATGTTGAAAGACAAAGTTTAGTAGATCCTAAGAAGATCTTGTTTCCACTACTTCATATAAAATTGGGGCTAATGAAACAGTTTGTAAAAGCATTAGACAAAGAAGGAGAATGTTTCAAGTATCTTTGTGAACAGTTTCCTGGTCTATCCGATGCTAAGCTGAAAGAGGGCATCTTTGTTGGGCCTGACATAAGAAAACTTTGAAAGATGAAACTTTGTCACTAAAATGGAAATGAAAGAAAAAATGCCTGGAATTCATTTAAACTTGTTGTAAAAGGCTTTCTTGAAACAAAAATGATCCAAACTACAAAGCTTTGGTTGCTGAATTGTTACAAAACTACAAAATATTGGGCTGCAACATGAGTGTCAAAGTCCATTTCCTCCACTCACATCTGGACTACTTTCCAGAAGATCTTGGGGCTGTAAGTGAGGAACAAGGAGAACGTTTCCATCAGGATATAAAAGAAATGGAGTGCAGTTACCAAGCTCGTTGGAATGTCAACATGATGGCAGACTACTGTTGGATGTTAAAACGGGAAAATTCACAAGAACACAGCCGAAAAAGTACTAAAAGAAGCTTCGATGGGAAAAGAAAACGTTTTTACAAAGACTTATAGTAGCATTTTCAACACATGTGTATCACTGTCATTCTTATTTAAGCTATTTATCTCTGCTTTTCTTTCTTTTAGTTTATATTAAAATAATAAAAACAAATCCAAAATTTTCGTTTTTTGTACTTTTTTCAAATATTTTACCTTTATTTTGTAGGCAAGCCTTACGTGATAGATAAAAACCCATGTCATTTTTGAAATCAGCGCAAGTAACTAAATAAAGATCAGTTAATAAAATCAAAACAATTTTTAAAAAAGTTTTTTTTGCAGACCTGTGTAATTTTCATTGTGCCCCCCTCATACAATAATAATGTATTGAATTCAGTAATACTATACTTTGTCACTAAAACTACGATACAACTTTAACCTCTTAAGTGCCACCGCCGTATATAAACGTCTCGCTCAGCCAAAGCGTTAATTTTCCGGACGTAAATATACGTCTTTCTGAAGTACTATCTTCAGTGAACTGCTATTTAAAAAATTAATCCGAAGGATTTGGAATGCAATAAAAGGAGCTTGGAAATGTTTGCGAAGGATTTACTTAATTCAGAGTTTATTTGCTTCTTTATTCCTCCCCTCCAAAATACATCACACACACTCGCCTACATAGTAAAACGGTTGGCATTGGAAAGCGAATCCTGTAATTTTGAATCGACAGTTAAGGGATTAATCATGAACCATACAAGTTATCAAAATAAGGGTTACTTTTTGTATATAATTTGATATAGGACAACCCCACGGGGTCACTGATACTTATTAAATTTGTTCTTAACTTCGTATTGTTAAATTAATTGTAAAATTCATTGTGTAGCACTGATACACTTTTAAGTATAATATATCAGTGTACATGTGTATTTTATTTTTTTTATTATGTCAGAATGTATTTTATTTATTTACTTTCAATAAATTAATAATTTGTTTAAATAATCTTTCCTTTTCGACTTTCCAATATGCTCGTGCCCCCCTCTCTTAGAGTTGTCACACCCCCAGTTTGCGAAACACTGTGGATTTTTTTTTTTTTTTTTTTTTTTGCGATTTAAAGCTTACGGTGAATGCATTACCTTTGTGGAATCAACACTAGAATAAGATGTTAAATATCTACATTAAGAGGTCATAGAACACTAAAAATCGAAGTTTATTGTAAAAAAATGGGATTAAAAATACTTTAAATAGTTGATATCAATAGCAAACAGTTATTCAAATATAGCACAACTTTTCAATCACGGAAAGTCTCCTTTTTTATAAAGAAAACTAGTACTTTTCAATGATATTTCATTTTGAATATATTTATTTTTTCTACAAACAAGCAATTTTTTGTGTATACTCATATAAAACTCCTTCCGAATAAAACTTTTCTTAGAATAGACAAAAAATTTTAATGAAAGTTTAATTGCATGATAGATATGTATCACTATTACGTCTTCGATTATTTCAAGGATGTATTTGTAAAATTTCAGAAAAATTTCCAGTGCAGATTTTAGATTTTTGTATTTTCTACTAATTATTCAACTTGAACCACTTATACCAGAGTCTTTATTTTTTATGTGAGCCAACTGTATGAATACATTACCATAAATTTTAACGCTAAGGAGAAATTTTAGTATACAGTGAAAATCCCTTAACACAAACCTGAGGAGACTGAAATACATTTTCGTGTTAAAAGAATTTCTTGTAAAAGGATATTGCAGAAAAAAATATGTACTCAATAAAACTAAGTTTATTAAAGTACATTTTATATACACAGATATGTATATATGCATAAATCAATAAAACAAAAACATTCTCAGTAACTTAATGAAATTTAATACAAAAGTTTCAAGTTTTTTGAAAAACAAAGCATTTATTTTCTTGGAAAATAATTGGGTGTTTTTCTTTGCATTGACTTTTTTATTATCAGATTGCCAACAAATTCTTCGACGTCGTCGTTTTGTTATTCATTTTACCATTGGAATGTGCGTCTAAATAACTGTGCATATTTTTCATCATGTTCCTGATTTCGAATGATGTGGGAACAGGAACTGCATTATTCGTCGTCGAAACCTGCATCAATGATATTTTTTGAACACTGAAAAAACTCCTAAAGTCTTTGTCTGCCATAATTGTGGCTGTACACACATTATCATCATCTACTGCAACGAATTATTCCGGTAATGAACCTGCGTTGCTGGTGTTTTCCGTATTTTGTTCATTCCCAGTAGGGAAACCTTTTCGTGTTAAACGATTTTCGTTTCGTGTTAAGAGAAAAATGCATGAAAATACGTACTAGTGTGTCGGGACCGTTGTAATTCGTGTTTTCCGATATTTCGTCTTAAGCGTTTTCGCGTTAAACGTATTTCACTGTAGATGGAAAAAGAAGGGAATTTTCAATAACACTCAAAGAATTATGAATATTTAAAGAAAAAGTTTATGTTGTGTGTACCTCATGTTTCAACACATTTCAAATTGTTCTACCTAAATTTCATGAAAATCTGGAAAAAATTAGTAGTGTCAACATTCTGAGTCCTTTATTCCTTTAAGATGTGAGATCAGTTTCTTTTTCGGAGAGGTGTTTCTAAGAATTTCGATTTTTACATTCGTCTGCATTAACGGAACTTATTTACTAACAAACCTGGAAGAAATAAAAAAAGAGGTCAAACGTAAAATACAAAATCTTCTTCGTGCTGTTGAGGAAAAAAGAAAGTCGTAGAGTCAAAAACATCCAAGTTGCACAGAAGAAAATAAAAGCCCATAAAATCGTTCCCTACTATAAAAACAAGATAAAAGATCATTTTGTTTTCTTCCCTTTTTTACTACAAAACTCATTTAGGAAATGTGGAACACGCTCTGGAAACAAATGCAGTTTCACAAATCATGTCCTTGAAATTCTTACCTATTACTCTTGTTAAGTCCTATTACTTTCGGTCAGAATTCTGTTTTATTCTTCTTTTAAGTGACCCACATAACTCGTAAGGAATCGCTCTCTTATCACCCTCCCCATCCCTTAAAACGGTTTAATATAAAAATTTATAACCGAAGCTTAACTGAAATTGTCGGCAAACTTAACTGACTTCACCTGCACTTGGTAACTATTTGTCAGTTAAGTATATCCTGTCTATTGATAGGCGGATAGTAAATCTGGGAATACAGGACACGCACTTGTCAAAAAAGGACGCCTTTTTCCCCTACTCCTTTTCTATCATTATTCATTACGAATAAGTGAAGCAGCAATATAGGACTTGACCTTTGACAGGTATCACACATTGAAAGCAATACTTTTTGAAGATTAGCGACGCTGTTTGATATTTCCTCTTTGCAGAAAGCGGATGTTGGAGATAATTTGATAGCACACTGAGGTAATCTTTACGATATAGTCCTCCACCTAAAAAGAAAAAAAAATTCCAGGATGAGACTGAAACAAATTAAAGACGACACAGAGAAGCATTCTGCCCTTGCTCCTCTGGGGATCAAAAGGTCGGACAAGATTGATAGCGCAAATTCTTCTTGGAAAATGCGAATTCTTTTTGATTTCCATTTCCTCAAACGCAGACTTATATCAAGTGAAGTTTTTAGAAAGTAAAAGAAAAAAAAAGATTTCCCCTTCTGCTATTTTAATCAGCTTACCTTTTCTAAAATAGGACAGTTTCCAGGTAGAAGGTCATAATTTTGTTAGTGATCCAGCATTAGGAATGAGTATGGAATAGTGCAATAAGTAGTTTTTCGAAGAATGAAGCCTATTTTTACTGCTTTAATTATTTCCTATTTAGCCAAACATTATCCACTACCTTATAGCCTCTCTTTTTGATCATTATTTTTTTTCTTTATTATTTCAAATTATTTCTTGACAAAAGACGAATATACGCATTTAACATAGTTCGGTCAAGATAGAGTTCAAGAAAGATCCAGTCTTATACAGCACACTTAGCATTTTCCTGCATTTTGGAAAATAATTTCTATAAAAAAACAAACAATACTCTTATATTCACTTAACACTTTTTATTCAAGATCGATCTTCTAGAAGAAGGTTGGGTAAACTTTTGAGACAGAAGAGCCAATCTGTAACAGAAATAAGACAATTAAACTATCCGAGAGCCTAAAAAAGAAAGCCTTTGATAGTTAGGCTTTCTTGATTTAACCATCAAAGCTTTTCTTACCGTATCATAGCTTTCCTTTTACCCTAATCATCGTAACGTCCCGATTCTCATCAAATGTTTGCTATTTATACACAAGGCATTGATGCTTCAATTTCACCAGATTTATTCATTTTATCTCTAATAATATCTTCAACATTCTTAAGCACGCGCAGACCATTTCCATGCATACGCTTGTGCTGGATTGACTGATTGATCAATTGATTGAATATTAACGTCGCACTCTTCAGCTACACGACGGCTTTTGGCGACGGACCACGTAATTTTGAACCATGGTCAAGTGACGTGGACAAAACCTGAGCTGGCACCCCCTCTCCTAACTACCACACCACACCAACGGGGGGACGTTTCAGCTCTCGACAGATTTAACGTGTATCGCTGCCCTACACGGCAGGTATTTAGTGGTACTGGGCTCGAACTCGTGACAAGGCAAGCCACGATCCGATACCAAAACCGTTCGGCTACCGCGGCCCCTCGCTTGTGTTGGAGGGGGAAGGGTTCTGGTAGAGGTCGCGATCATGACTTTCGTGCTAAAATGAATATTTTTTTATTATATTTTAATATAATTTTATCAAAAGTAATATTTTACATTTCTTCAAAAACTAAGAACTATGGAAGATAATTTTATTTCTGTGTTTCAGTACAAAAACAAAGAAAGGGGAAAATTTCAGAAAGTTGAAAATTTAAATTTCAAGCTTCGTGATAGAAATTATGTACCCATAATACTGTAAATGCTTTATTCTAGAATTCTATGGTAACATTGATAATTAAAATTTATTGTAGATATTCTTGTATACAAAAGTCATTTCAACACCTTAAGACCTTGTCATAAAATACGGAATCTGCTTTTCACACTTCTGTTGGTGATTTAAATGTATCTCTTGACCAAAATCATCAGTGCTCTCGAACTCATTTATACAACTAAGTAAACGCTGCTGGATATCACTTTAAGGTATGTCTTCCCATGGAGGCATTTTTACCAATAAATTAGACTTTTGCTGCTTTATAAACAATTGTAACATTTTCACTGATTCTCAGTAAGCTTTGTTAAGGTATCCGACTACCCTAAAATTATGAATTTTACCAAAAATTGACAAATTTTTATAAATTTATTTTATAAGTTACCTTATTAGCTTTGTAAAAGTATCAAGTTTATTATTTTCTATTCTCTAGAACAAAAACTGCAAGTGTTTTAGTAAAGGCAGATGCCACTACTTTAAGGTATCCGACTACGTTCGGAACCGTGATTTGGCAAAAGCGCATAAATGGATAATTTTCATGGTATTTAGTGTCACTCAGATTAGAATACACGCATAAAATTGTTTTAAGGACATTTTGACAAGAAAAACTTATTTAAATATAATATTTTGACAAAAAATTGATTTAGAATAATCTTTTTTCCAAATGTTCTCCTTTTGTGAAAAATCCTTCTATTAAAATAATATTTTGCCTGTATATAGCTCAGACCTCTCTAGAGAGGTTCAACTAGAATTTTTGAAATACATAACTTAGAAGTGGGTTTATTCATATTTCACGACAACACAGGGGAGCAATTTTAAGAAAAAAACGCCAATAATTATTTCACTTAGTGGTAACTCTGAAAATAATGGGAATTTTTCAAAATTTCTAGTTGAGCCTGTGTAAAGAGGTCTGAGCTATATACAGGCAAAATATTATTATAATAGAAGCATTTTTCACAAAAGAACATTTGGAAAAAAGATTATTCTAAGTTAATTTTTTGCCAAAATATTGTATTTAAATAAAAAAATTTGTAAAAATGTCCTTAAAACAATTTTATGCATGTATTCTAATCTGAGTGACACTAAATATCATGAAAATTATCCATTTATGTGCTTTTTTAACATCACGTTTCAGAACGTAGTCGGATACCTTAAGCAAGATGCCATACTTTAAAATGCGTTGTACTCAAAGCGTGTTTTTTTAAAATACTCAAACGGGAACAGTGATTGCTCAAAAAGTTTTGAAGTTAAATAACTTAAATGTTTTGTGTATGTACTGTATAATAGTAAAAGTGTTTTAACCTTCAGAGTTATCAATCACTGTTTTATTTCAAAATTTGCAGGCCCTTATCTGAATATAATTGCTGTTTTTTAAAGCAATGTCATATAATAACTTAGATAAAGTACTCTAGTTTTTGTAAAAATTAAAATATCTCTTATCCTGAAGGTCATTTCAAAAATGAATAGCTAAGCAACACATCAAAATTGAAAATTTGTTCATAACTTTTTTGTACAGAATGGGCCCCGTTTATGTAACTTTTTGTAAATTTTTACCAGTTTTTTCCCATTTTAGTAGTAATAATTTCTTTTTCTCATCTTAATTTTAGCATATTTTTCTTAAAATGTTCTAAATAAATCTAAAAAAACAACAAAAAAAAATCCCCATATCTCCATTTTTTTTAAAAAAAAGTTATCACAAGTAGTCGGATACCTTAAGGAAAAATTATTTATAATACAGAAAAATAAGAATCTTAAATAATTGTCTTAAGTCAGTCAAATATTTAAATGCATATATAAATACAGATAATTTTTTCACAGATAATTATAAAGGAAAAAGAGAAAGCGAAATAATTGTTTTGTTCGTGAATGTCACGAGTTTAAATAATTTGACGGACCAAGTCTTTCCGACTAAAATTTTAATAAAAACAAAAAGGTAACATAAGTTATTGTGGGTTTCGATGTAAAGTAGTTATTACCCACGTCAGCAAATAAAACTGAAAATCCTTCAGCTTCTCCGAATATATCATCCGGCTGGCAGGTGCGCACGCAGGCATCTTCAAGCATACGTCATACTCGCAGTCATCATTACGTAGGCGTCAACATCCCGCCCGGTCTTGCTATGTCCACATGCAAGAACTTAACAATTTGTATCTTAACATAAAATAAGTAATAAATTTTAAACATGAATTAATACTAATAAATATTAAGTGAATATATAATTGAATATCAAATTTCAGCAGAGAGAATTAGCTTAAGTTCTCAAATAATAAAATACATAATACAAAGAAAATTGTAATACATAGTAATTTGATACATGAGACAATATCAAAAATTCTAACAATAAATTCCAAGTTAATAATATCATAGATAACCATACACATTTAATTTTCAATAGGCAGTATACTCAGCTTATTGATAGACCTTTTATAAATACCTTTACTAGTTTTAATGTCTACAACTCTTAACTTTCTTATCCTTCCCCATGTATATTTTATCTACACGTCCCAATAACCATTTACAAGGAGGAAGATTTTCTTCTCTTATTAAAACCATATCTCCCAATTTAAGATTTTCTTTATTAAAAATCCATTTCTTTCGTTGTTGCAGACTATTTAAATATGAAAGGCTCCACCTTTTCCAGATCGTTTGAACTGATTTAGTTATTATCTGACAAACATTTAAACGATTTGATTCGCAATGCAACAGAGACGGTTCCACTATAGCTGGGATCGGTCTCCCGATTAAAAAGTGAGCTGGGGTTAAAACCTCCAAATCATCTATGTCAGATGAAAGTGGTGTAAGAGGTCGAGAGTTCAAAATTGCTTCAATTTGCGTTATTAAAGTCAATAATTCTTCATAACTAAATTTTGAGTTTCCTACAACACGTTTAAAGTGATATTTTAAAGATTTTATATTAGCCTCCCATAGACTTCCCCAGTTTGGGCTTCTAGGGGGAATAAATGACCATTCAATGCCTTCTTCTGCGAAAAACGCAAATAAAGACTCTTCTCTATCTCTTACTAATTTAGACAAAGCCTTTATTTCTCGATTAGTGCCTATCATGTTAGTACCATTGTCCGAAAATATTTTATGACACTTACCCCTTCTTGAAATAAATCTTTTCAATGCAGCAATTAAAGCTTGTGAAGTTAAGTCACTGATTATCTCTAAGTGAATGGCCTTTGTTACAAAGCAAATAAATATACAAACATAAACTTTAATTTCAGGACCTTTCCTCTGATATTTATTTTTAATAAAGAAGGGTCCACACACACACACAAATCAATTCCAGTTGAATTAAAGACCTTATCAGGAGTTATTCTTTCTTTTGGGCAAATCGGCCATTTTTTAGAGCAAATTTTAGGATTAAATTTAAAGCAAATTACACATCTATGCACAACTTTTCTGCAAATATTTCGCCCGTGAATTGGCCAATATTTAAGTCTAACCTGATAAAGTAAATGTTGGGGTCCAAGATGAAAATATTTCTCATGGTAGCATTTAACAATAATTTCAGTTAGTTTACTTTTCACAGGAAGCAATATAGGATGTTTACTCGAATAAGGAAGTCGAGAGTGTTTCAGTCGTCCACCTACTCGAATGATTCCCTTATCATCTAAAAATGGGGATAAATTTAAAATCTTACTTTTATTACAAATATCATCACCATTTTGCATAGCTCTAATTTCCGTATAGAATGAGCTAAGCTGAAATTGTTTCATTAAATAAATTTCTGCTTCCTCCATCTCATCTGAAGTAAGAGATCCCCTTTTCTTGTTAGTTGGATTTCTAATGTTAAATAGAAGCCTGTAAAGAGAACTTAACACTCGAACGATAGTTAGAAACCTATTACTACGAGAAAGTAAATGATCAAAGAATGTTTGATTAAAGTTTAAAGTCAATACAGTATGTTCTTTAGAGTCCTTTGATTTTAGTTCAGGCAAATAATCTACTTCATTCAGTTCCGGGCACTCAGAGACAGTTTCTGGGAGTTCGTTAGTTCTTAGGAAGGCTGGACCAGTCCACCACTTGTTTTGGGAAATAAGTGTATCAACACTAAGTCCCCTAGACAAGAAATCTGAGGGATTGTCTTGTCCTGAGCAATGAAACCAAGAATCAGGATCAGTTAACTTGGAGATCTCCTGCACTCTGTTAGCCACGAATTGTCTCCATCTTTTAGA
The DNA here is from genome assembly GCA_019973935.1 of Trichonephila clavipes. Lineage (NCBI taxonomy): Eukaryota > Metazoa > Arthropoda > Arachnida > Araneae > Nephilidae > Trichonephila > Trichonephila clavipes. The sequence continues at coordinate 83,017 of BMAU01019013.1, read as the reverse complement.
AGAACCTTTAATCCAGAATAGGACTATTTTGGAGTCTGTCCAGTGGAACACTTTGCACTCCTTTTTCTTGCGGATGATTTCTTGCACCTTTGAACTCAATCGAGCTGCTACTAAAGCTCCCAGGAGCTCAAGTCGTGGCAAAGTAACTGCTTTCAGGGGTGCCACCCTCGTTTTTGAAGTGATGAGATTTACGAGCACTTCATTTTGTTTTCTTACTTTCACGTAAGCTGCTGCTCCATAAGCGAGTTTAGAGGCATCGCAGAATATGTGAATTTCAATGAGGTCACTTACCTCATCATTTGTTGAATCAAGAACTAACCTTGGAATTCTAAGATGATCTAATAGGGGCAGTTCTTTACACCAAATCAATCACTTTTCCTTTAACTTTGGGGGTAAAATTTCATCCCAAGTTATTTTTTTTATCCAAAGTTCCTGTATGAGACATTTTATTCTTATAGTAAAAGGTGAGAGCAATCCCAGGGGATCAGATATCTTCCCTATTGTTTGTAACATAAATCGTTTAGTATTTTCGTTTATCGAAACGAATTCCAGCAAACCTTTAGTATCCAACGTCAGACAGTCATCTAGAGTTTGCCAAGCCATGCCTAACACTTTTGTTTTGTTTGTTCCCAACCTGATGGATGCATCCATAGGATGTGTGTCGAAACCTTCAGCCGCCCACTGAGCCATTAAAACGGTATCATTGCTGATCCATTTTCTCATCTCCATTCCTGCTTCTTTCATAATATTCTTAGCGTGGCGAGACATGAAAAGAGCTTCTTCTCGAGTATCCTGTCCCGTAATCCAATCATCCACATACATGAAAGAATCTAAATGTTGTACAGTTATGGGATGAATTTCGTTATATTTCTCAATGGGATATTTGATTGTTGTTGCTAGTAGAAATGGACTAGAATTATAACTCCAAATATCACCCTGTTAAATCTATAAACTTGCAAAGTGAGCTTTTCCCCAATACGTGGATTACTATCTGTCCATAAAAACCGTACAAAATCTTTATGTTTATCCGCCAAGCAAATCTGAAGAAAAGCCTGACGAATATCCGATGATATTGCAACTCGATTTAGCCTGAAATTAATTAAAACATCTAAAAGAGATTAGGATTCAAATTAGGTCCAGGCCACAAGCAATCGTTCAGTGATAGTTCGTTAGCTTGGTGTGAAGCTGCATCAAAAACAATACGAGTAGAAGTAGTAACACTACCCTCCTTTTTTATCGCTTGGTGTGGTAAGTAATACATTGGTTTGTGTACATTAATTTCAGTATCTTTGACTTTTTCTATGATTCCTTGATTCAAATAATCTTGAATCGTTTCTTTGTATTGAGTGTAAAGCGTTTTATTTCTTCGTAACCTTCGCCATAAACTCTGGAAACATTGTTTTGCCACAGAAATGTTATTAGACAATTCGTTCCAATGTTTACGAAAAGGTAATTCAACCACATACCGATTATTATTATATATTGCACTGTTTCCTTAAAAATATTCATAGCTTGGTCATCTTTCCGATAGCAAGGGTCATCTTTTATGCCAAGGGATTCGAGCTCAAAAAACAGTTTTAATGTATCCTCAACAGAATCATTATCTTTAAGAAGGTAACATGAAAAATTATTAGTCTTGGTTCCCTGGAGTCGTCCACCAGCAATCCATCCAAATTCAGTTTCCCTGAACAACAATTCTTTATTTACTTTATATACGTTATCTTTAATTATTCTAAAGAAAATATCCGCCTTCAGTAAAGCGTGAATTTCCTTAGCTTCGTAAAAATAGGGATCTGATAATTCTAAAAATTCAGGAATTTTTATTTCCGAAACATCTAACCTAACACTTGGTGTCAACCCCGTAATTTTTCAGTCACAAAAATTCTACGTTTTCTCTAAAAGTACCACTTTTATTAGAAGTATTAGTTTTCCCTTTAAGTTTTGTTGCAATGAATTGAGTCCTGAAACTGAGGAATTTATTTTTTCTATTGCAATACCAAGAAAATCACACATTTATCTGGATATAATATTAATGTTAGACGCTGAGTCAAAAATGACGGGACATTTTAGTTCTCGGCCTTCATTATTTCGTAAGAAAACGCTACCAGTCGATATTAACACGTTCTTTCTATGTTGAGAAGCAGTGCTACTCAAAACTGTGTTCTGTGTCGAAGAATCCACCACATCCGATTTCCGGTCCCCCGGGTTTGTTAGTACTGGAAGTTCGGCGGAGGGAATAGCCCCTTTTCTTCGGTCACCTATTGCCGCAGTACAGAGGGAGCGAGAATGTTTTTTGCCACATGGGCACATATACGTCGAAGTACATTCATCCTTTTGTGGTTTTTTCGCAAACACAGTTCACATAACTTATGCAGACGGACTAGATCTAATCGTTTTTCGGGGTTCAATTCTAAAAACTTTTTGCATCGAAATATCGGATGTAAAGTTTTATCCTTACAAACTATGCAACTCTTGTTTTCAACAGATTGATTGGTTTTTGTCTTAAAGCATAAGTTAGGTTTTCTTAATATCGTTTTTGTTTCGACAATACAATTTTTATCTACGGATAAAATAATGGTTTCGCGTTGTTCTAAAAATGCAATAAATTCATCAAATGTGGGAACATCTTTTTTTGCTTTTAAACTCAGTTCAAAATGTTTTCGTGATTCATTATCCAATTTCTTTAGCATAATATTTAATAAAAATACATTAAATAAATTATTTTGTTCATAGTTTAATAATTTTAGACCCGTAAGCTTTTTTTAATGCAATCAATCATTTCACGAATTTCTTTCGGATTCTCACGTTCTATCTTCTTAAAATTTAATATTTGTTGCACATGAATATCGACAATCAATCTTTTGTTATCATATCGGGATTCGAGTGCTTCATACAATGAGGAAAATGTATCGAAAGTGGAGGCAAATTCTTTAACTTCTTTTGATAAACAGGAATTTAAATAATACAATTTCTGTGACTGAGTCAGTTGTTCGTTTGTTGTAATTAAATCGTCAAATTGAGATTTAAAGTTACTATATTGTTCATATTTTCCCGAAAAGGTGGGAAGTATTATAGGTGGAATTTTTGTTTCAGCAAAAGTTCCGTTTTCGTTTTTGTTTTTTTCAACTGCAGTCACAGACAATGATACATTAATAGAGTTAATCAATTTTTTAACTCTTACCTCCAAATCGTCCAGACATGTTTCACATTTGTATAAATCTTCTTCGAATTTCGCTTCTTCTGTTGGTTTTGCGGTTTCTAATCCAAAAACTAGTTCTCTCAATTCTTCAATTTTCCTCTGGAGTTGGTCAATTTTTTTGAGTTTGACCTCCAGCTCGGTTATGTCAACATGTTTGGACACGTTGTCCATGAAGGTTGCAATTCTAGTAATACTTCCTTTTAAGGAAGCTTTAGCTTTGTTTAATTTTAAAATATCCATCGCGCTTTAGTTCGTGACTCACGGGCCGACAGGACGAAAAAATGTTCGTGAATGTCACGAGTTTAAATAATTTGACGGACCAAGTCTTTCCGACTAAAATTTTAATAAAAACAAAAAGGTAACATAAGTTTTTGTGGTTTTCGATGTAAAGTAGTTATTACCCACGTCAGCAAATAAAACTGAAAATCCTTCAGCTTCTCCGAATATATCATCCGGCTGGCAGGTGCGCACGCAGGCATCTTCACGCATACGTCATACTCGCAGTCATCATTACGTAGGCGTCAACATGTTTAATTGGTATAATAAATTTTTACCAGTTTTTTTCCCATTTTAGTAGTAATAATTTCTTTTTCTCATCTTAATTTTAGCGTATTTTTCTTAAAATGTTCTAAATAAATCTAAAAACCACAAAAAAAAAATCCCCATATCTCCATTTTTTTTATAAAAAAAGTTGTCACAAGTAGTTGGATACCTTAAGGAAAAATTATTTATAATACAGAAAAATAAGAATCTTAAATAATTGTATGCAAATATTTAAATGCATATATAAATACAGATCATTTTTCACAGATAATTATAAAGGAAAAGAGAAAGCGAAATAATTGTTTAATTGGTATAATAATTTTTTACCTGTTTTTTCCCATTTTAGTAGTAATAATTTCTTTTTCTCATCTTAATTTTAGCATATTTTCTTAAAATGTTCTAAATAAATCTAAAAACCACAAAAAAAATCCCCATATCTCCATTTTTTTTATAAAAAAAGTTGTCACAAGTAATCGGATACCTTAAGGAAAAATTATTTATAATACAGAAAAATAAGAATCTTAAATAATTGTATGCAAATATTTAAATGCATATATAAATACAGATCATTTTTCACAGATAATTATAAAGGAAAAAGAGAAAGCGAAATAATTGTTTAATTTGTATAATAATTTTTTACCAGTTTTTTCCCATTTTAGTAGTAATAATTTCTTTTTCTCATCTTAATTTTAGCATATTTTTCTTAAAATGTTCTAAATAAATCTAAAAACCACAAAAAAAATCCCCATATCTCCATTTTTTTTATAAAAAAAGTTGTCACAAGTAGTCGGATACCTTAAGGAAAAATTATTTATAATACAGAAAAATAAGAATCTTAAATAATTGTATGCAAATATTTAAATGCATATATAAATACAGATCATTTTTCACAGATAATTATAAAGGAAAAAGAGAAAGCGAAATAATTGTTTAATTAGTATAATAATTTTTTACCAGTTTTTTCCCATTTTAGTAGTAATAATTTCTTTTTCTCATCTTAATTTTAGCATATTTTTCTTTTTTCTTAAAAATGTTCTTAAAATGTCCATTTTTTTTTTATAAAAAAGTTGTCACAAGTAGTCGGATACCTTAAGGAAAAATTATTTATAATACAGAAAATAAGAATCTTAAATAATTGTATGCAAATATTTAAATGCATATATAAATACAGATCATTTTTTACAGATAATTATAAAGGAAAAAGAGAAAAAAAATAATTGTTTAATTGGTATAATAATTTTTTTAATAATTGATAAAAATACTAACGAACCGCATACAGTTTGCCGACCCCTGTAGTAGAACAATGATGCGAGATGCAAACATGGTTCTAACTTTGTCAATATTGACAAGTTCTTCTATTAACTTTATTTACATACAAAAAAAGTCCATACATGAACTGCTGTTTATATAATATAAATTTGAATCGTCAATTATTGAATAATTAAATACACAAAGTTTGAAAAGTTACTATTTTCATTTTTATTAGACTTTAATCACATTCTATTAATCACTCGTTTTAAAATATCAATCAAAGATTCATATTTGTAATTTATTCTGCTTTTATAATTAACCTCAGAATGATTTCTACTTAACATAAGAACAAAATCCGGAAGTGAATCAAATAGCTACTAATCGTTTTTTTTAGCAATTATGCATAATTTTATGCATTCAAATTAAGATATTACCAAATGCAAAACATTGGAATTATATCTTTATTTTTAATCTTTCATAACTTTTTTTTTATTTTCTCAATACTTCATAAGCTGTAACCAAAAAAAAAATATTGTTGTATAAAATAAAGTTTTTTTTTATTTAAAATAAGAACACAATATATTTATAAAATATTTTTGCAACATTTTATTTTAATGAAACATCTCCAATTTTGTAAGTAATGTCATTTCTCAACATGAATCTTTAAGAAAAGTTTTGAAGAGGTTTTATAACAAAAATGTCCAACATAAGAACTGATTTAAAAGTATATATAGCAATATGTAAAAACATAAAAATAAAACAAAAATAATAAAATTTAAAATTTGAAATGAATTTAATGCATTCAAAACGAGAGTAAAAGAATAGTGACGGAAGATTAACTAGTCTGGTTTAAAAAGTGTATTTAAACAACCAATTATATGTTCTTCTAAATAAATAATGTAATTTTTGGTGTGTGTGTATTCGGTGACCAAAAAAAATTTCAACTTTCTAAAAAACTTCATTTTTTTATTTTAATTGGAAAACTATGTAACAAAAGAACCAAGAACATTAAATTTTAAAAATATGCCCCTGTGTTCAATTAAATATAAATTATAAATTTTATAATTATCATTATGAATAATTATAAGGAACACAACCAGTTCTTAGTAAAGAGGTAAGGAATAAGTAAGAATGTAATATAATTTTTGAAATTGTATTAAAAAAAAAGCTTCAAGAGCCGACTCAACGACGATTCTACAAAATTTCCAATCGCTAGCTATATGTGTAAAATCACTCAACTATGTACAGTACAGTCCCGCTAATCCGAACACGGCTAATCCGAACATCCGGTTAATCCGAACGGCTCCACGGAATTTTTTTTAATTTTAAGGACGAAAATCGGTGAATATTTCAATATAAAACAGTGTAAACCTTAATTCAAAACAGTTCTTTATTTAATATTCACGCACTGTACATCAAGTTATGGTACAAATTTTAAAATGGAATAAACTACAGAACAGAACACTAATGTTTAGTATGAAAAATTGTACAACAGAAGATTAAATATAAAATATGTACAGTATTTTTTATGAAAACGAAGACAGTCTTTTCGATGATGCGTAATTTCGCCAGCGCCTCATAAATAACACATCAGCTGGTGTAGTGTCGGAATGTTGCTCCAATGTAGCGCAGGGCAAGGGAAGCTGCGCCGTCTGCATGTGGCACCACGTCCTTCTTATCGCATTGCGTCTCGTCGTCACTCCTCCTCCTCCATTGGCTCTTGAGTCACTGCCGCAGCTATGTCGTCATCAGTCAGAAATTCGGCTGTTTCCCCGTCTTCTTCCATCCATTCATTGATGTCTCCAACAGATGCTTTGCCAACATTAAACTCTGTAGCCAATTTTGTCACACCTTCACCTTTATCTAAACGCTTTAGAACCTCTAGTTTGTCTTTAAGAGTAAGTGTTGAGTGTTTACGCTTACTCGCCATAACAATCTGTTTACGTACACTGTATCACAGATAAATGTCCAAAACACACAACAAACTGTTTTCACTGTAGAATATCACATTGTAACACTGTTATTAACACAGAGACAAAACATTAGTGTTGAAAAAACGACCCTGACGGTCAACAGTACGGACATAAACACACGCAGTCACACTGACACACTAAGTTAGGAGTGGTGGAGGGAACACACGCGTCGTGGAGTGGGAGTACAGTCCACGCGGCAAAAAAGCGCGTACGCTCACATTACCACAAAATACATAGACACAATAGACCCGTACTCCCGGTTCAAATAGTGATTTCGCTGTTACTCCGGCTAATCCGAACAATCACGTAATCCGAACAGGGATCGGTCCGATATTGTTCGGATTATCGGGACTGTACTGTAGTTATATATGTAAACTTACGATTAAATATTGCAAATAAAAAAGTAATTTTACTAAAGCTGTGTGTGTTCCATCTCGCTACCTTCAAATTTAAGTAAACCTAGGGTCACTTCGTTAAAATATATTAGTGGCATCTTGTGATACCCCCCTACCTGGAGGTACTATCTCTTCATCTACTCGACCTAGATTTGTGGGAGGTAATGATTGATGACCCAAGCTAGTCATAATAAAACCAATTTATTATTATCAATTCAAATATTCAAAGACAGTCTTACGCTAGGAAGGAAATCAGGAGTGATATAACGTAACAATAAATTCTATGTAAAGAAGCGCCTGGAATCCTAACCACTTAACTTTCAGTAACGTTATCCTATGAATTTCTATCTTCCTTAATTTATTTGACTCGCTAAAGCCCTACCTATAATTACGCTTCTAAGTTTAAATCCTTATCATCAGTTCACGACGTTCAGCATCTCAGCTTCCTTTCTCCTTCTTACTCTACGATTACTAAACCTTCACTATATATCTACTAACTAATCTGAATATCAAGGTTTCTTCTTGAGAGGATTGACTGTGAAATAACTCAATGCTGGCCCCAAAGATTCCCCAAGAGGATTAATAGGAAAAACATGGTAAAGTCCCTTTACAATCTCTATGTTGCAATAAAAAGTTCTTTAAATCATTACTCTATTAAAACCTCATAATATTTATAATCTGCTAAACATTTTCGAGATTCCCCCCTCTTATCTCAAGTATGTTATCAAAAATATTGAATTCAACTGAAACACATTTTTCTTCATCAATGATTGCATTCATTACAATTATACAGTGATGCAACGATAGATTCACTTTAATTTCGCTTGATGATGACCAAATGTTCTTCAGCACTATTAGTTAATTAATATTTTTAAAAAAATTTAAAACATCTTGATTTATCTTTGAAATCTTTATTCTCATTTACTCTAATTTTTCAAAATTTGACTTAAGACTAAATAGTCTTCAAATTTTACTGCCCTCGTGTGAATCAGTCATGCATGTATATAATCACTTGACTTCACGAAATGAAATAGTCCTTGCTGTAATTTTAATCTCTTAAGAAACTGTTTTTAATTCAATTCAAACAAATCGAATTGAATACATTTTCGTTTTACCATATTTCAATGACTAATTTTACAAAAACTAGTGTAAATTTTTGGAATTCCCGGTACGAACTATATGTATCACATTTAGTAAATCGCTTCTTTTTATAAAAAAATTAAGAAAAAGTATTGCTTAAAATTTAAAGAAAACCTTACTGATACTCAGGGTTGCCCAGCCCAAATCGGTTGGTGGGCCAAGTAAAAATTTACTAAACTGAGGTGGACGGCATATATCAAAATAAAACAGCAAATTATTCAAAATATTTTATTGTTGTACAACATTCAAAATATTTTATTTCCTTACAATTAATGTGACACTTGTTTTTGTATCTTACTTAAGATTTTTTTAAATAGAAACACGGATAGTATAGTCAACGCGCGTCATAGTTGATTGGCCATGTTTTTATCGTGCAACCTGCTATGATACTTTGTTTTTTCCAAGTTTAATTTGGAAAAAAAATTACTCGTAGCGATAAGTAGTTCCAAATGCTGATATAATGCGTATATCCTATTGTTTTAAATTTGGAAATTTATCTCTCTCTCTCTCTCTTCGAGGATATATTTTTTATAATATTCAATCTTATATTCCCTTTGTACAGGCTTTTTAGCTTGGTGCTTAATTGAAATTTTATTAGCTCCATTTTTGTAAATTTGGAGGCTCTGATTCCACCCCAACAATAAATGGAGCTAAAAATATTGTAAGCATTTCCTTAAACTTTTGTATGTAGGAGTCCAAGTGGCTAAAATAACATAGACAGTTAGAAACTTCAATCGGGCCGCATGCGGCCCATAGGCTGCGGTTTGGGCACGCTTGCTTATGCCAATAAACGTACGACGGTAAAGGATTAAATTTTGAAGGCTTTATTTTAATGCTTAAGCTGCAGTTATTTGTACTCTTCTTTCTCTAATAATTCACTCTCTGTTTACATTATTCAATGAAGTTTTTCACTAACTTTTTTTTTTCGCGCGCGTGCGATAAACAGATTTTTTCCCTTTATTTCATGAATTGGAGCATTTTCTAAATTTTATTGGATTGCACTCTGATATGACAACTGAAATAAAATCAAACTTCCCAAAGCTTCTTTTTGTTTTCTTTGAAAACTTATAACCCAGCATGATTTATTAAATTGTAGAATAATTTGTTTACATGGGATTTTTTTAACGCCATAATCATTTAAGGATTATTTTGAAGAAAGATTTTTAAAACCAAAATCATTCCTGATCCGCATTTTTCTTTAGTATTAAGTTAACTTCCTCTCTCTTTTACTTTTTTTTAAGAAAAAAATATTGGCTATTTTCAAAACATTAATGGTAAATGGTAACTATTTTTACCGTCATGATGAATTCGTCTTTTTAGTATAATATAATAAAAATAAGTTACAGATTGAAAATTTATAGCAAAGCTATCTGCTAGATGTATTCTCTCTAACTTGGCTTTTTTCGTCCTGCAAAATTAACACTTTGAGCTAGAATCACTCCTTTCTGCAAATGCGTGAACGTCACTACTGTGAATTATAATAGTCACTGAAGTTCAGAATAACTATTTGGACGCTAGTATTGCCTGAATTATAGTCGCTTATTCCTTAATTAGTCGCTATTAGAAGATGCAGTCGGACCCCGATTTAGCGAACCCAAATTTAACGAATTTCGCGCTTTAACGAATTATTCTCTTTCCCTGATCAAAATGAAGGTATTATTTAACGAATAATAAACCCCTATTTAACGAATAATAAAACCCGATTTAACTAATTATCTCTACAGTGGAAATTTTTTTTATTAGCTTGTATTAGAAAATTTTGATTTTTTTTTCAAATGATCTTGTCCGAAACAAAAAAAGGATTTTTCTTGCACGTAGCAGATTTCGACGGGAAAGGGAGCAATCCATTAGTAGATTTTACAGGTGCAGATGAGTCATGAGTGCAACTTATCGTGTAAGTTTTGAATAGGACTTGAAACTCTTTTCTTATCTTATCCCACTCCACAGCGCATGGGATGTTTTCATATTTTAAGGATTCTGTTACATTTGATGACTCACTGCCTATCGGCGCAACTGAAGTTGAGGAAATTGTTGATTTGTCGTTGCCAATGAATAGTGAATCTGATGCAGAAATTGATACTGAAACTCACATCAAAACTGCTACATTTTCTAATGCTTTACATTGCTTGGAAATTAAAAACATACCTCATGCAGCAGGATGTAAATGACGCAGTATTTTCTTCTCTGCATAAAGTTGAAAAAGATTTCTTTTCAAGTCAGGAAACAAAAAGATCGTCAAACATATATTACCCACTATTTTAAAATGTCCAAGTAACTGGTGCGTAATAAGTCACTAATACAGCGTTTCTCAAACTGCGGGGTGCACCCCCTAGGGGGCGTGATAACTCTACGAGGAGGCTCGAGCATATTAAAAAGTTGAAAAAAAGAGATTATTTTAGAAAATTATTAATTTACTGTAAGAAACAAACAAAATGCATTCTGACATAATAAAAAATAAAATACACATTTACACTGATACAATACACTTATAAATGTATCAGTCTCTACAATGTATTCTATAATTAATGGAACAATAGTAAGTAAAGAACAAGTTTGATAATTACCAGCGACATTATTGATTGATTGAAGCCTTATTGGGCTCTGAATTGATTGAGTGATTGAATATTAACGTCGCACTGTTTAGCTACACGAGGGCTTTTTGTCGACGGACCACGTAATTTTGAACCATGGTCAAGTGACGTGGTTCCTCCCCCTCCTAACTACGACACCACCCCAACGGGAGGACGTTTCAGCTCTCGACAGATTTAACGTGCATCGCTGCCCTACACGGCGGGTCTTTAGTGGTACTGGGCTCGAACTCGTGACAAGGCAAGCCACGATCCGATACCTATACCACTCGGCTACCGCGGCCACCCAGCGACCTTATGGGTTTGTATTAAAACTTATCTTGATAATTTGTACGGTTTATAACTAATCCCTTAATTGCTAAATAAAAGTTACGCGATTCGCTCCCCACTGCCACCGTTTTCCACGTAGATGCTCATATGCGATGTTTTTTATGGGGGGAGAAGAAAAGGGATCAATAAGTAAATCCTTCCGAAACACTGTCAAACGAACGTATATATAGGTCCAGAAAATTAATGTTTTGGCTGAGCGAGATGTTTATACACGGCGGTGGTACTTAAGAGGCTAAAGTCGAATGGTAACTTTAGTTTCAAACTATAGTATTATTGAATTCAATACATTGTAATTGTATGGAGGAAGGGCGCAATGAAACTTATGATTGAATATTGGGTCGCTAATACTGAAAGTTTGAGAAGCACTGCACTAATAGTAAAGAGTGGTTTTTTTTCAGGTACAGAAGTTTAGGTTGGCATTACTTTCCAAGATGGCTACCGATTTAACAGCCGTCAAGTGATTTATTCTCAGTTTGGTTTTGCAATTCATCAAAACGATCATCAAGCAAGGCGTAGATTCGTCGGATGGGCCCAAAACGAGATTGCCGTTGTTCCCGATTTTCATAAGCGAATTTTGTTTAGCGATGAAGCGCACTTCTGGTTGAATGGCTACGTCAACAAACAAAACTGCCGCATTTGGAGTGAAGCTAATCCACAAGTGTATGTCGAAACACCGTTACATCCAGAAAAACTGACTGTTTGGTGCGCTTTATGGGCTGGTGGAATCCTTCTTCAAAAACGAGGAAGGCCACAACGTTACAGTCAATGGTGATCGGTATAGAGCCATGATTACTAACTTTTTCATTCCTGAATTGAACAATCATGATGTCCAGGAGCTGTGGTTCTAACAAGACGGCGCAACATGTCACACGGCTCGTGCCACAATCGATTTATTGAAAGACACGTTTGGCGACCGCCTAATTTCACGTTTTGGACCTGTGAATTGGCCTCCAAGATCTTGTGATTTAACACCGCTAGACTATTTTCTGTGGAGCTATGTAAAGTCATTGGTCTATGCGGATAAGCCACAAACGAGTGACCATTTGGAAGACAACATTCGCCGTGTTATTGCCGATATACGGCCACAAATGTTGGAAAAAGTCCTCGAAAATTGGACGTCCAGATTGGACTACATCCGAGTCAGCCGTGACAGCCATATGCCAGAAATCATATTTAAAATGTAATGCCACAAGATTATCTTTCGAATAAAAAAATTCATGTCAATCGAATAATACATCGTTGTTTTATTGCAATTTAAAGTTCTATACCTCTAAAAAACACCCTTTATATTAAGCCAGTGGATAAAAAGCGTGTAATCTTTAAGTACATATGTTTTCGTACAGTTTCTTATTGTAGAGTTTCCAAAAAGTAAATGCAAAAGAAATGTATTTGTCTGGACCCCGAAATAACAAATAACCCCGATTTAACGAGCAAAATGTTCGGTCCGATGAGATCATTAAATCGGAGTATTAGAAGTTTGGGTCCGATTGTATTAGAAGATTTCTCGTTGACGAGTTTCAGAGATTGTATCTCATTTCACATAAGTAACCGTTATTTCTTATTAGTTCGTTTTGTCTTGTTAATGCATTGTGTAATCAAGCCTAAAGTTAAGGTATCCGACTACATTCGGAACCGTGATATGCAAAAGCACATAAATAGGTAATTTTCATGATATTTAGTGTCACTTAGATTAAAATGTATGCATAAAATTGTTTTAATGACATTTTGACAAAAAAAATTATTTAAATATAATATTTTGGTAAAAATTTAACTTAGAATAATCTTTTTTTCCAAATGTTCTCCTTTTGTGAAAAATGCTTCTATTATAATAATATTTTGCCTGCATATAGCTCAGACCTCTCTACAGAGGCTCAAATAGAATTTTTGAAATATATAACTTAGAAGTGGGTTTACTCATATTTTACGACAACAGAGGGGAGAAATTTTAAGAAAAAACTCCAATAATTATTTCAATGGGTGGTAACTGTGAAAATAATGTGAACTTTTCAAAAATTCTAGTTGAACCTCTGTAGAGAGATCTGAACTATATACAGGCAAAATATTATTATAATATAACATTCGGAAAAAAAATTCTTAGTTTTTTGTCAAAATATTATATTTAAATAAAAAATTTTTTGTCAAAATGTCCTTAAAACAATTTTATGCATATATTCTAATCTGAGTGTCACTATATATCATGAAAATTATCCATTTTTGCGTTTTTTTAAATCACGGTTCCGAACGTAGTAGGATACCTTAAATTCATTAAAGTGAATTGTTGAGATTATCCGTTTGTCATCCTTAATGGCTTCTCTATCACTACTGCGTTCGGATCCCCCTGGGAACCTCAACAATCAGAGAGATCTCGCTCTCTACCAATATGAGAAGTTACTTGAAAAAACTTACATTTTTAAATCTCTTTCTAATTTATTTATAGTCTTAATGCGTCTCGAAATCGTAGCACTAAATATATAATATTGAAAAATAGTAAACCTTAGGATTAGTGTAAAGAGTTACCAAGAGATTATTTCACATCATAAAATAAAATTACATCAAAACTATCCAACAGTTCAGCGTGAAAGACTATACAGTTTTAAATCAGATGTCTGAAATTTTGAGATAATAGCAGCCAAACATTTTCAACCTAAGAAAGGCAAAAACAGTATTTAACTAAATTTTAATCAAATTTAACTGAAATCCAAAACATTTTACGTATAATGTAAATACAAAAATAAAAACAAATGTAATGCTTTTGCAGAAATGTTACGAGAATTTTTCTATTTTAAATCCTTCTATTAGCAAAATAAGTAGTAGAAAAGACGTTTAAATGATTCAAGTCTCCGGCCCAATAATAAGCGAACAGTTGATAACTTTTGCATAATAATTTCCACAGGAGCTCTCATTTTCTCAATTGGTGGGGTGAGGTAGTTAGGAGAGGGGGTTCTAGCTCAGGTGTCGTTCACGTCACTTGACCATGGTTCAAAATTACGTGGTCCGTCGTCAAAAGCCCTCATGTAGCTGAACAGTGCGACGTTAATATTCATTAACTCACTCACTCATTTTCTCAAAAAAAATCTATCATAATGTAAATTATCCGAAATTTCAATGCAGAAAAATCAGTTTTTAACAATGTCATTTTTCAGAATACACGTGGTAAAAATCACTCAGAAAAAAACAAATAAAATTTTCAAAAATTTAATTGAATAAGATGTTTAATACAGTAAATAATCCTATTTTAAATATCTGAATTAGACATATATTTTTTAAAATATAATGACAGATTATGAACAGTTATTACAGAGTTCATCAATCTACCTAGTACATCACCGAAAGCTTTTTAATTGCGGTGCCATATTGGTGGATAGCAATCGCCGCAGGGAATTTTGACTCCCAGTTTCCTCCCTAGATGGGAGCACCTGAGCTCTGACGATGTGCGAACCTGTACTAGGATTTAATTTTTCCTAGAGCACTCCCCTAGGTATCTTTTACATGCCGTATAATCATACCACAAGGCCGCTGTCAATTCTCTGCATCATGAAAATCCATCGACTTGGGCCGGGGTCGAACCCGCAACCTTGGATACAGAAGGCCAGCGACAAACCAACCACGCCACCCAGCCGACATTAGACATATATGCAGTTATTATAAATCATTTGCTTGTCTGAATGAAGAAAGACTCACGCTTTTTGATATTTTCAAAATTAATAAACGGCTTAAAATGATAGAAAAAAAGCATGTATAATTCCATTTCAAGCTAATATTTTTTTACAAAAGAATGCTTAAAAAATCCCATTTTCTAGAAGACGAACTATTTGTAATACTATACAATTTAGTTTAGGATCTTATCAATCAATTTTCTCTGGATTTTTTCATACTTAAATTTAAAAAAACTATATATAGACTTTTATAGATCTTTCGAAGCTCCATCTGTTATTTACTTCTTCATTTTTCAAAGAAACTATTCATTGCAACATCGAAACTATGTATACATATGAAGGGATAATATTAAAAATTAAGCTTGAATAAAATATTTAGTTGAGAGAAAAGTATCAATTATAATTTGGAGCAGTTTTTGTGCATACATTACATCATGTACATATTCATGTGTAATCATAAACTCCATTATATTAAACATGATATTATTACACTATTATACCTCACTATAACACACCAATGTATTTTAATCAAAAAATTATCTTTTATCTATTTTAGATTAATTAAATGTTAAATACCGACATTAAAAATATATTATATTTTTGGTAAATATTTATCAAAAATGAATTTATTTTGTAATTTCTCTTGTTATCATCTCCAATTATCGAAAAAAAAGAAGTAATATATACTCTTTCACCTTTTTTTAACAAATTTAATACCTATACACAACTTGATATTATTATTCCTTTCAATTTTTGTGTTCCTTTCCTTGCATATTTGATTTGTATTTCTAGCAAGAAGCAGGAACGAATACATAAATTTCTTCCTAAGACGTTGATAAATATTTCAATTTGTTGCTGTGACAGTTTCTACGTAGAAAATCTTCAAATTTGAACCTGTCGTTTGCAAATATTTTCTTGTGCTCGTATTAAACTGAGATGTTAACGTTAATTTATGCAAATCCGGCTAATTTCTCTACTCCGGTTTATCATCAGAAATATATGTAAAATATAATTGTTTATATAATACATATTCCATACAACGTTATCTATAAAATTTAGCTTATTTGAAATTATAATTAATGATTTACTTTTAAATAATTTAACTTTTTTTAACCCCTTAACCTGCGCGAACGAGTTAATTCGATTGCGTTTTACTCGCCAAACTATGCAGAAACGAGATAGTTCGAGCAGAGTTATATTTTATGCTGCTGTAATTTTCACACTCGAATACAAACGATTGCCGTCAGGACTCGTAAGACTGATTGCAGCCCGTCGTCGTGATTTCGTAAATTTAAATAAAGTTTATATATTGTAGTAAATGTAGATATATAAAGGGTGTTTTTTTAGAGGTATAGAACTTTAAATTGCAATAAAACAACTATGTATTATTCGATTGACATGAATTTTTTTTATTCAAAATATAATCTTGTGGCATTACATTTTAAATATGATTTCTGGCATAGGACTGTCACGGCTGGCTCGGATGTAGTCCAATCTGGACGTCCAATTTTCGATGACTTTTTCCAACATTTGTGGCCGTATATCGGCAATAACACGGCGAATGTTGTCTTCCAAATGGTCAAGCGTTTGTGGCTTATCCGCATAGACTAATGCCTTTACATAGCCCCACATAAAATAGTCTAGCGGTGTTAAATCACAAGATCTTGGAGGCCAATTCACAGGTCCAAAACGTGAAATTAGGCGGTCGCCAAACGTGTCTTTCAATAAATCGATTGTGGCACGAGCTGTGTGACATGTTGCGTCGTCTTGTTGGAACCACAGCTCCTGGACATCATGATTGTTCAATTCAGGAATGAAAAAGTTAGTAATCATGGCTCTATACCGATCACCATTGACTGTAACGTTGTGGCCTTCATCGTTTTTGAAGAAGTACGGACCAATGATTCCACCAGCCCATAAAGCGCACCAAACAGTCAGTTTTTCTGGATGTAATGGTGTTTCGATATACACTTGTGGATTAGCTTCACTCCAAATGCGGCAGTTTTGTTTGTTGACGTAGCCATTCAACCAGAAGTGCGCTTCATTGCTAAACAAAATTTGCTTATGAAAATCGGGAACAACGGCAATCTCGTTTTGGGCCCATTCGACGAATCTACGCCTTGCTTGATCATATTTAAAATGTAATGCCACAAGATTATATTTCGAATAAAAAAATTCATGTCAATCGAATAATACATCGTTGTTTTATTGCAATTTAAAGTTCTATACCTCTAAAAAAACACCCTTTATATTTAAAAAAAAAAGTATTCTTTCGCATTTTCTAGATATCAGCATTTGGAACGTATGTGTTTTGTATAAGAAAATTGTGGTGAAAAAAAATTTAGATTTCCGAGAAGATTTAGTTATCATAGCGATACAAATATAAAAAAAAATCGAGTAAACCAAAATCTTCTGGAATTCTACGACTTACGGGACGTCGTTTTCCCAGTTTTGCTCCACCAATGTCAAAAAAGAAGATCCCACAAGATATTGTGCTGTGTGTTGAGCTAAAAGGAAAAGAAAAGGTACTCGTTATATGTGTAATAATTCCAATGAAGTGTTATGTGCACCACCTTGCTTCCAAATATATCAGACAAAAGAAAATTTTGAATATTTTTTTTTAAATAAATACTCTACTATTACTATTTCTGTTCAAAAAGTATAAAATATTTTTACTGATGAAAATGTTTTTTGAAACACAAACTAGAAAAACATATATAATAAAAATCCATGCACATGCAAGATTATAATATTCGACTCTTATCTGCAATGTCGATCAAAAATTAAATCAAAGTTCTGTTTGATTTTGTATTTATTTTTTTTTTAATTTTGGTCAAAACAAAATTTCAAAATGTGTTTCCTTAAATAAAAAAAAAATTATCCGTTTTTTTTAAAAAATAAGTGTGTGTTAAGAGGTTTGCATGTAACAAAATTAGGGATCAATTTTGCTGTATTCTGAACACTTTTTTTTAACAAAAATTAAAATGTTGGAGATTGGTTTTTTCGTTGAATTTTAGCATATGCATATCAACATTTTATTTTTTCCTCCAAAACTAATTAAATAATTGTAAAATCGATCTCTAAAGTTGTTTTAACAGCTTTAAGAATGTTACAAAAAAAACTTCAGGTCAAAAAAACTAATAACTATAAAAAGAGTAGAATTTTAAAATTTTCCAAATTTTCTTCAAAAATTAAAATTTTTAAAATTATGTGAACAATATGGGAAAAATTTCATCTGGTATCATTTTTTTAATAGAAACATTATATAAAATGCTAAAATATAATTTTTAAATAGATAAATAAAAAAAATCGTTCAAAGGTTACTAGCCCTCTTAAAAGAATCACAATAAATAGCACTGTAACTTTGTCAAAACCAATAAATAAACCTTCTTAGTTTATCGTGCGTTCATTCAACCGACATCTTTACTTTCACGTGAATGTGACAACTAACTCCTTCGGCGTTTTTGTTCGTTTTTGCACAGAGTACGTAAAAACAGAGCGGTTACCATATGCAAATTAGATAAAGAGCATTCGCAGAAGGCCTAGTTTACTTCACTTCATCCGAAGTACCCTCAATTGACGTGTTTTTCATGCCGGGTGTTTTCATTATTTTATTATTATTTTTTCCCCCTTACTCTGAAAAAAAAACTCCAAAGTCTGTGAGTGGGTTACTCTCAAGTGTGATGCCGGTAATCAGGTCTTGGGGAACTGGACATGCGCGGTGAGGCATGGAGTGAGGATTTGGAGCGGGGCGTGAGTTTACAAGCGCCAGATGATGTTCAGATATTGCATAGTGGTGAGTACATTTTGGTTTCACGCTGTCGGAAAACGAGTTGTGGGTGCTCTTCGCTGTTCAGTAACGGAGCGGAATCTGTTTTCGTTTGATGCTTTGTTGTTCTTATAAACACTAGGCCAGTGGTGCGTTGTTCTTTAAATGTAATTACTAATTACTCTTTCTGAAGGGTTGATCTTTTTTCTCTTTCTCGATCGTTGTGTTTGATTTAATTTCTGGAAGAGTGTTCTGAATTTTCATTTATATTAAATAAGAAATGTTATGGATGTATTTTTGGAAACTTTCTAATGACTAGTTAAAAGATTTGTGAAGTGCAATAATCAATGGAGGAACAGTCTTTAGTTTCAGAGCAAAGGTAAACATTTAGAACTTATTAAATAACTTCAACCTTGCCTATAAATCTCAGCGAGAGCTATGAATGTTAATAGCACACTATTGCATTAACTTTCTGTGAATCTTGATTTGTTTTTAAATCAAATTATTTCGGATTTTTTTTAAAAGAATCAATACAGTTTTTTTAATAATGAAAAATAATAATAATTTGAGAAAGATCTGGGCATAAGAAGAATAAAACAGCAGGCTGAAATTAAAAAGACAATCAATAATATGCTTGAATACTGTCTGCTAGAATTTTGTGATTCATTGAATCAAGTATCATAAATTCATACACACATTCAAAATATATAACCATTATACATTAGCAAAGTATTAATGGTTACTAATTGATGCATTATTTTGCGGATAGTGGACTAGTTCAACGATATTATGATCAAAAACAAAGACTAATATAAATAATAACATATAAAAATTCAAAATCCAAGTATTTGTTTTTGAAAAAGGAAATGACTTTTCAAAATAACCATTAGTGATTTAGCTAAGAAATCTGACTTTTTATCCTAAAAGTGAATTATAAGTCCCTATGAACGTTTAATAAACTGTGTTCTTCAAATTTTTTAAGCACTTTAATTGTACATCCACTTAATATTGTATTTGTTGCTTCAGATATCATTCGAAAACATCAATATTATAAATATAAGTATGTAATTTAAAAATAATAATTTCAGGGCAGTGAAAAAATAAATATAAGCAGCAGAAACCAAAACACAAATTACTAAAAAAAAATCCTGGAATAAATAGATGAACTCTTATGGGAAACACGTGTTTCAAGCAAATACTAGCGATATTTTCAGCGGTATTAAAATGGGTTGAAACATTTTCCTCGACATCAATTCAATAATTAGGTTTTGAATTTCGAATATTTCCAGTGATTTGATTGAAATTATGCAAGACTTACTTTATAAGAATGGGTTGAAAACGAAGAAAAAACGTAAACTCAGCTAAAAGTAATTGATGCGATGATTGGACTTACGGGATGATCAAAAGATTATGGAGAATAAAAGATATACGTCCTCTAAACCTCGGAATTTTTTGCTGCCTCTTATGTCTCAGTTCCGGTAAGTAGAATTTTACCATAATGAAAAGCATTTTGTAACATCATATTATTTAAAGTATCATTTATTTGTTAGTAGATAGTATATAATTCTTTTGCTTTGGTTTTGGTTTTTTTCTCAAGAATAAAATTTTAAAATGTCGTTATTTTTTTTTAGTTGTGAAATTTTTCATTAGTTATGAAATTTTTCAGGGCTTTTTTTCTTTAAAAAAAAACTTATGATTAATTGACTTCAGAATGTTTTATGTAAAGTAAATTAATTATATATATATATATATATATATACCTACGAGTTATTCTTAGTGATTATGAATTATACTTGTATACTTGTGATTTTTATATGTGTTTGCATCTAAACATTAATTTAGTTTTGCATTGTTAATATTTGTTTTCGTAAGATGTAATGGTAGATTACGAATACATCCTGGAAAAATTCTGTTTGTATATATTCTGCAGCTATGATGAGAATTCCAAATATCAAGATTGCATAAAAATTTTTATTTTAATTTATTTTATTCTTCAAAATAAAAAATTTCACTTATATAATAACTAGCGATATGTACGATATAAGTTTTTCAAAATTTTGTTTGTTTAAAATAAGTGTTCTAGATTCCCATGCTTATCTGAAACATCATTAGAAAGATGTTTCGAAAAACATGGTTGCATTCATTGTGAAATCGTAGTAATTACAAAAAAAGGGCTTTTAAATTCTCCCATAAAGCTTTACTCGAAGCTCTTGATCAAATTATATGGTTTTACCTATTGTTTATCCTAAATATGTGTTAAAACTTTTATCTACTTATAAATATGTTATGTATTTTACAGCATATATATATATAACACATCTTAACTTATTAATGATATTCTCAATAAGTTATACTCTTTACCGTTATATTATTATATCAATAACCTGTCTGCAGTACTAACCCGTAAAAAAGTAGGGAATGAATAAATAAAGGAATTGAACCGGCTTCTGAAACAGATTTTGATGGGTCGAAGTACTTTTACTCGAAAAAAAAGGTTATTCTTATTACTTTTGAGTGTGATAGTAAAATATCACAATAAAGTAGTAAAATAACTTATAATGCCAGGGATTCTACAACTGAATAAAACTATCAAATCTGTTGTAACTCATAAACAATTATTTGTTTTCAACGATGAAAAGACAATGAACTTGATTCCTCTACCTTGATAAAAAGGACTTAGAAAGTAAATTATTCTTCAAAAATGATAAAAAAGCTATAATTAATTCCAACATTAAAATAAATTAAAGAAAATATTGCTTTGATTTAAAAAAACATAAATTGTTTGTAGAGAAATATTAATAAATCATAAGTAACAATTGCATGCTTATTCATCTTAATACTAATTTTATTTTATAAATTTCAAAAATTTTTGTTTACCAATCATTCTTACAAAAATAACATAGACCGAACTTTGATATGTTTTTAAAATTTCAATTTTCTTAAAACTACCGATATTTCTAATACAAATATTGACAATTTACGAAACCTTTATCCCCGTTTTTGTTTCCTATGCTTAACTACTAATTAATTAGTTATCGATTTTTTATACTTAATCTTAGACCAACAAACTGAATAAAATGTAAGGAATGAATGTGAGAAATTTCCGCAAATAAATACATTTTTATATTTAAATATTTGCTTACGAATGGTTGGTTAACTTCTAAATTTCTTACGTGTACAAATTCAAATTCTTAATAAAATATAATTTTCTATATATTCGTGGGCCATAATATATTCTATACATTCAAACAATACCAAATCTAGGTTGCTGTACGATATCAGTACAATAAAAAGAAAAAAAACAATTAATTGATATTGCACTGATTTATAACAACTGTTTTACTTATATTTTCCTAAACAAACTTTTAAATTACCTGTTTTTAATACACGTGAAAGTAAGAAATAAAGCAGTGCTTCCTTAAAAAAAATTAACTTAAGGTTATTATTTGATCGTTATCCTAAATTACCACAATATAACATAATATTCACAGAAATATTAGTTCTAAAGAACATCTGGTTGTAACTCTCTTGTGCTATTGATATTTTGTATTGTAAATAACTATAAAAAATTAAATAAATATACTGCTACATTTATTTGTTTATTTCAAAGATGAAATACCATTGAAATACATCGTTACACAGTCTTACGTGTAAGCTTTATCAAGTAAATCAACTAAAATAATAGATATTTTTTTAACGTTTTGAATGAATTTCAAGAAATGAATAAAAAAAAATTTATAATAACAACAACAAATGAAACTTTTTTTCTTTTTTTCTGTTCTCATATTTTTTCTTGGACTGAATATTTCAATCAGATCACAATAGCTGAAAAAAGGATGTTTACATCATTCATTAGAATATTGATAGCTTCTAAGGAAGACAAATATGTGAATCTTCTCAACTCCGTGAGTGATTCGAATCAAAATCAACAGCAAAGAAATAATTTCAATAAAAAAAAATCGTGCGATACACATATTACACTTCTTTTTATCTAACTCAATAAAAAGAAACGAAAACAAAACCCTCATTCCTCTCCCTCAATCTCTTTTCTAAGAATAAAATCGTATCCATCTTTATCATTTTCCGGTCTGTTTGAAAATGACTTGAGAATAATATTGTAATAAATCTTAGAAGTTCACAAAGGGAAAGAAAAATCTGAGAATTCTTATTTTCTTCCCTTTTCCTGTTTATTTCTTTTTCGATATTACCAATATGGTTTATAAAATTATTTCTCCTGATTCAGAGTTCAATGATGTACATGTTGGTCAGTGCATGTCATTTTTTTTAAAAAAAATAACAAATGGAAAAATCAATTTAAATTATCACTGAAAGTCGTTTCTGTAGGAACTGGGAGATTATTTTTTTTTTACCGTATAATTTATATGTTCATCACCACGATGAAAATTTAATTTTACCAGACATCCACCTGATAATAAAGAAAAAATTGATAACCTAGTATAACCGACAACAAAATCGAAATCCTGTTTTATGAACACTGTAATAATGTAAATCCTTTTGAATGTAAGCGATGACATAATTTTAAAAGAACTTAGCAAAATTCTAAAAGAAATAATTGCTGAAATACCAATTTAAGCCTTTTCTTTTAATAACTTAGCGAAAATGAGTAAGCATGATCATGACAGTTCTGTCAACCCGAACTCTAAATTGAGTGATTGATAATACTTCAAATTCAAAACTATTAAGGTATCCGACTACGTTCGGAACCGTGATTTTGCAAAAGCGTATAAATGGATAATATTTATGATATTTAGTGTCACTTAGATTAGAAAATGTATATAAAAATGTTTTAAGAACAGTATTACAATAAAAAATTATTTAAGTACAATATTTTGACAAAAAATGAACATAGAATGACCCATTTTCAAAACATTCTCCTTTTGTGAAAAATGCTTCTATTATAATAATATATTTTGCCTGTATATAGCTCGGACCTCTGTACAGAGGCTCAACTAGAATGTTTGAAATATATAACTTAGAAGTGGGTTTATCCATGTTTTACGACAACAGAGGGGAGAAATTTTAAGAAAAAAACGCCTATAATTATTTCAAATAGTTATAACACTAAAAATAATGTGAATTTTTCAAAACTCATAGTTGAACCTCTGTACAGAGGTCTGAGCTATATACAGACAAAATATTATTATAATAAAAGTATTTTTCACAAGATGAGAACATTTTGAAAAAAGGTTATTTTAAGTTAATTTTTTGCCGAAATGTATTTAAATAATTTTTTGTCAAAATGCCCTTAAAACAATTTTATACATGTGACACTAAATATCATGAAAACTATGCATTTATGCGCCTTTTTAAAATCACGGTTCCGAACGTAGTGGGATACCTTAACAATAATTTCTTGAATTGACACTTGAACAGCACACATTTGAGACTAAATGTTTAACAATAACTCTAAATCCAGATTAACATATTGAATGACTTTAAACACCGAAACAGATCGAGCAATCTTTTTGATTAATATTCTTATTTTACATAAAGATGAAATAGACTTAGAATTTTGCTCAAATGAAAAAGGAAAAAGTCGAAACAATATATGAAAAATGAGAAAACAGTGAAGCCACTGAAAGAATTCAAATAAAATATAGAAAGCAGAGGTGTGTGTAACAAGACTTCTTTCATAGGGGGGTATATTTTTTAAGAATTGTAGACGAAAGCACCGAGAAGTAATCTTTAAGCTAAGAAGTAAAAATCTTTCAATTTAT
Organism: Trichonephila clavipes; assembly: GCA_019973935.1. Lineage (NCBI taxonomy): Eukaryota > Metazoa > Arthropoda > Arachnida > Araneae > Nephilidae > Trichonephila > Trichonephila clavipes. The sequence continues at coordinate 58,435 of BMAU01019013.1, read as the reverse complement.
GGGATGGTTTGAATCTCCAAACCCCACCTTTGTGTATGCCACTAGTCCACTTGCTTTTTTTCCAGTTTTTGACTCTGACAAGCTAAAAATGTATTGTTTCATTTCTTTTTTTAATTAGTTATAAAAAACCTTCATTATAATATGCTGTTGCATGGTCCGTTTGCAAAATACTGAATTTTTATTTGAGTGTTTCCATATAAGTAATCGATTGCATTAAGGTATCCGACTACGTTCGGAACCATGATTTTAAAAAATAGTGCATAAATGGATAATTTTCATGATATTTAGTGTCACTTAGATTGCAACACATGTATAAAATTGTTTTAAGGACATTTTGACAAAAAAAAAATAATTTAAATACAATATTTTGGCAAAAAAATTAACTTAGAATAACCTTTTTTTGAAATGTTCTCCTTTTATAAAAGATGCTTCTAAAATAATAATATTCTGCTTATATAAAGTAAAGACTTCTCCAGAGAGAGTCTGAACTATTTTTTTTTAATATTCACTTTATTTTCAGAGTTGCAACCAATTGAAATAATTATCGGCGTTTTTTTCTTAAAATTTCTTTCCTCTGTTGTCGTAAAACATGGATAAACCCACTTCTAAGTTATATATTTCAAAAATTCTAGTTGAGCCTCTGTACAGAGGTCTGAGCTATATACAGGCAAAATATTATTATAATAGAAGCATTTTTCACAAAAGGGGAATATTTTGAAAATGGGTCATTCTATGTTAATTTTTTGTCAGAATATTGTACTTAAATAATTTTTTATTGTAATAATATTCTTAAAACAATTTTATATACATTTTCTAATCTAAGTGACACTAAATATCATAAATATTATCCATTTATATGCTTCTGCAAAATCACGACTCTGAACGTAGTCGGATACCTTAAATTAATTAACGTTAAAAGTATAATTATAACATTTACAATTGTAACATAATTAAAATGAGAAACTGTTGATATTACTGAATATTTAAAAATGGTTTGCTTATAGACTGAATATAACGGAATGTTTGTATATAATAGAACTACATTTCTAAGACCTTATGAATTTTAAAGCTTCATATTTTATGTAAATACAAAAAAGCATAACTTAAACCATAAAACAATTAAATTTCAATGCTATTTCTGTCTTTTTTTATCAATAAAAGCTTGTAATTTATTGTACATATAATTATTTATACTTGTTTAATAGCAACTTCTATACGTAATTAAAAAACATCTTGAAAGGTTTTTAAGCATGTCAAGTGTTGTTTGTAGCCCTGAAAAATCAATACAAAAGTATAAAGTTTCCTAGCAAATAAAATTCAAAACTTTAAAGATTCGAAAAACGAAATAAAAAAACGTGGTTTGAACAAAAAAAATCGCCCACTAAAATACGATTGACAAGTTGGTGACCATATGACAACTTAACAAAAAACGTATAGACGTTCCATTTTGTGTTCTACATAAGCTATACCTTTGTATAGCTTAGAATGTCCCACTATGTAATGATTCCTGTTTTCTGAAATTTCATGGAAAGTAATATGTATAAATTCTTAAATTTTTGGATGCAAAATATATCTAACTAATAATTTCTCATAATTTCTTCAGTACATTTTAGTACTTACAAATTATTTTTTAATGAATATGATGTAATAGAATAGAGAAAAAGAAATACAAAACATAAGATGTTCTTTCCTCAAAAAAAAGGTCTTAAAAATCAAATTAATTTTAAATAATAATCTAAATGAAAATTTTATAAACTAATCTAAATCCCAAAAATATTTTAACATAACATTACTTGGAAAAATGGGCTTATTAAGGGTTAATAAGTAAGATTTTATTATTTATCTGAACGTTCTCTGTGATAAAAAATGGTGTTGTGAAATCAGTGAAACTACTGTTACTCCAGTGGAGATGAAGCTTTTTTCCAAACCTTATTTTACTTATAAAACTAAACGATAACATAACATCATTTTCTTCCTTTTCTTTTTAACTCTCAGATTGGGTCAAAATCCAACCAAGAATCCTCCGTAAGCCATTCGACATTTTTTTTTTCCTTCTCAGTGCCAACTTACAAGCCAAGATTTACGAAAGTTAAGGCGCCACCAAAGTCATTATTTACCCCAATTTAATTTGGATCGAAAACCTTTTGACCTGCAGACCAATTGGAGTCACTGCTATAAGAATTCTTCCATTACTATTCTTATTAATGGGACTGACACTGTGTAATTCATAGAATAAAAATTGAAACAAAACCGCTTCTCAAAAAAAAAGAAAAATCATCTTGCCCTCATTTTTTACTGGTCATCAGTTTCTCTCATTGTTTTGTCGTTCAACATTGAGGAATAAAAAATATGAAGGAATGAAATAATAAATCATATACTCAATAAAATATATAACTCTATTTATCACACACTTGTTCAAAACTCACTTCAATTTAACGATGAAAGCGAATGACTCAGGGGTTGATTCATAATTTCTTCCCTTGCGTTAGTAAAATTTTGGGTGAAGAACAACTGTAAAAATTTTAAATGAATTTCTTTGTCTATAGTTCCAGCTCGTTATTAATTATTCTACTGGAAAAGATATTTCTTGTTTCCATGTGTTTTCGAATATAAATTCAATGAACTAACCCTTAAATGCATGAGCTTTGTTTTTGAGTTTTAAAAAATCACTTTTTATAGGAATGTAGTCTTAATTTAAGTAAAAAATAAATTTAAAAATCCAGGTAATGATATCGAATATTGATTTTTAAAAAAGTTGTTCGTAGACTTTTGGCAACATTCGATATTTCCCAAAAGAATGGCATATATCCAATAAAATTTTCCAATGTAACATCAAACATTGATAGCCTACCTGACAACAGATGAGAAGTAATTTTTTATTAGATAAATTACTTTTTTATGGAAAATTTGAAAATAGAATATCTCTCTCCAAGTAATACACTGTACTTTGTCATCCACCTCATTTTAATGTCAAAACAAATATAACTTACCCACCAAAAATGATGTCAAGTTTTTTTTTTTAACACTTGATTTATTTTCTGTGGTTATTAATGTGCGTTCGGAAACGCACACTCTCAGGTTTTTAAATAAAATTAAGTGGAATTGTGTGTGTGTGTGAAATTCAGACAAATGGCAACAATATGCTTTAAAAATTGCTATAATTCTTCATCTGCTTGAAAGTTCACTTGAATGTCAAGCACATTAAGGTGAAAAAAAAGTATGATACTTTAAAAATTAAAATTTTAGAACTGTTAACTTTTTAATGAAGTAAAAGAATTCTTTCATTATATAATAAATTTTTTCATCATTCAAAAGTAGGAATTTTGATTCAAAGTTGCTGAAAAGAACTAGCTATTTTATTAAGTTACTGCTGATACTGGGGTACCTTAGTGGTTAATATGAAGAACTAAACAACTCATGGTGTGCAGACCAATGTTGTTGGTTCGTATCCTGATTCGACAAAAACAAAACCGCCATGAGCAATAATGGATATTATTAACACATTAAATGCTACTGTGCCTCGAAGCCCTTGCATCGTATAATGTTCATATTAGGAAAGGAAAGTAACACACAGTTTTAAAGTACCATTTCCATCCATTCTATTTAAATTTCATCATCCTTTAGCAATAAGCTCTTGTGTTTCGCCAGTGCAATGCATTAATACAAAGTAGCTTTCTTGGTGTTTGCATTGAAACTCGAAAACCTAAGGCAAAAGATCATTTTTTCTTTCTTCACATTTCATGTAAAAATGCAATTTTATTCAAGACATTTTCTTTAAAACTTCGTTACCAAACTTTTGTCTTTCGGGGAATGTCATTCACTCCCAGAGGTTATAATTTAATATTTAGTTAAGAAGCATTGTTTTTATTTTTTATTTTTATTTATTTATTTATTTTTGTTGTTTTTCCGTGCTTAGCTGTATGGATTTCTCTTTCAGAAGTAATTCTTACTATTCTACAAGCATATCAATCCAATTCGTATAAGTTTAAAATAATTTCTGTTTAATTAATTTTTCAATTAATATTTCCCTTTAAAGAAGCAGAAATAACTTCCTATTTTTCATCTAAAGTTGTTTAAATCTCTTTAGTTTCAAAATTCTACCGTGTAACTTTAATTCTTCCACAAAAATGAGGCTTCAATGTCTGAAAAGGGGTAGGTACGTTTCCTTGACTCCTTCTGGGATGGATCATTGCAAGAGATATTCTCATCAATATAATCTGAATATCATAAACTTTTCACATAAATTAGTTTAAAAAATGTTTATAGTATCATAGATTACAAGTGATTACATAATGAGATGCTTAACGGTAATTTTGTATCAAGAAAATAGCTCATGAATGTGTGTACATCGCTTAGATATTGCATGAAACATTTAAAATTTTTCAGATCCATTATTTTGAAGCACTTTCTTTAAATACGATCACCTCAACTAGTTCAAAGAATAGTATTCAAGGTGACAGAGTCACACAAGGGCAGGTTACTCACTCTTTAATCTGATAAGATTTTGCTGTTCCTATTGTATTTAAATAACTTTCCCTTCAGGTTATTCATGCATTAATGCATGAAGGAGAACAAAAACCTAACAAAAGATTCACTCCAAACATTACATCTGAGCATAAAAAGAGAAAAGGCGTTACGTCTTATAATTACATGTTCTTAACCTTAATAACCATGGTATATCATTAATGGTCAAAACAAAAGACCGTGAGTTTCAACTGAACCTAGAAAAAAAAATTTAAAAGAGTGAGATTTGCGATATTTTTTTTTTTAAAGAAAAGCCGGCTCATTTTTGCACCTAACCTCAATAATTACTCTGTTTTCTTTTTTTATTCTGCCTTTTTTTCTTCTTTTTTCCATAGCTGTATGCTCTAAGGTCTTCTTTCGGTAGATCCGGTCTGTTTAACGCGTCATCATTCTGACTGTTTAAATTTATCCTGAATTAGAGCTAAAAAAATCTATGATAAACCATCGTGACGCCTTTCTCCAAGTTCAATATATGAAACGATTTCGTTATTCAAACGAATGTCTATAGCTTTTGAGTAATCGTAGGTAATGTAAAAGAAACATCAAACCGATTTCCGGAAGATTAAAATGTTCAACATCAAAGCACATTTCCGGAAGTTAAAAATTTGCAAAATCAAAGCAAATTTCCGGAAGTTTAAAATTTGTAACATCAAAATTTTTCATCCTTTTTATGAAAAAAAATTTAACACAAATATAAAATTAGTTAGTAACTGAATTTCTACAAGTGTTTAGTATAAATTTTTCATATTATTCATAATTAATGAGAAGCAACCGTTTAGTTTTTTTTTTTAAATTCCATATGTTAATAAAAATTATTTTTACTGCAAATAAATAAACCTGTGATTGCAAGGAATCTTCTCTATGAGGGAGAGAAATACAACTGAAAATATTATACCACCAGATTTCCGGAAGTTTAAAATTTATAACATCAAAATTTGTCATCCTTTTCATGGAAAAATTTTAATACAAATATAAAATTAATTAGTAACTAAAAATTTCTACAAGTATTTAATTAAATAAATTTTTGGTGTAAATTTTTCATATTATACATAATTAAAGAGAAACAACAGTTTAATTTTTTTTAATTTCATATGTTAATAAAAGTTATTTTTTTGCTGCAAATAAATATAACTGTGTGTGATTGTAAGGAATCTTCTATATGAGGGAGATAAATATCTATTTATATTATACTACCTGAAAAATTACTTTCAATAATTCATTCAGCTTATGAATCAGAGAATTTTATGAATAAAAATAAAAATAAATTTTTTTCATTCTATTGCTCCTTTTTTTAATTCCCTATACCTAAAATGTCCCTATTTTCTTAATAGTTATTGAGTTACTGATGCACAACAGAAATATCAAAGCATATTCACTAAGCAAAAACAAAAATATATATCTTCAAATTAACACTTCATCATTTACCTTAATTATTATTTAAAGTTTAAAAACTAAGATTTTACACACACTTGTTCATTTAGTACAAAAACTCTCTCATGTCATTCGTAAAAAATACTTGTACAAATATTTTAAGTATTATTGTCTTAATAAAGTAAATATTTAATTAATTTTTATTTTGCTTAATGAGCTTAAAATAATTAAAATGGTAATTGAATATTGCAATTTTTTCTTAAATTTTTGTGAGAGGTAATATACTCATAAGAGATTTTGTGTTCAAATTTCCAATGATTCATAATGAATTTTTTTACTTGGTATTCTCTTAAATTGCCTTATTTTAACAAAGATATATAGGTGCACGGACTACAATTTGCTACAACATCTTTTGTTTCATCCTTAACGTATTTATTTTGCAAGGTATTACATTGATTAAATATGACTAACATTACACCTGAAAAGATCACTGGAGAATTAGTACAACAACATATAAATAAATATAGGAAATAGAAAAATTCTTTTTAAGTCTGATCTATGGTAATTATTATTTTATCCAATAACATTTTTTGTTGAAAATAATTTTTCACAAATTACGTTAGCTTACAAATTTCACATAATTAAATTTTCTTAATCTCGGAAAAAGGCATTTATTGATCTAGAAAGCTTTAAATTGAAAATAAGAAACAGAAATATGTAATAAAAAGTATATAAAGAAAGTAAGTATATAATATAAGAATATAAGTATGTAAAAAAAGAAAGAGAAAAAACTGTTTTTCTCTTTAAAAACGTTTTTGGAACCCCATAATCATTTTAGTCCATAACGACAAAATTTTTAATTAGGAAGAGTAAATTATTATGAATATTTTGGCATTCTTTCTTCATAGATGGTTAATTTGTAATCTTAGCACAGAGATAGATAATTTTTAAGCTGTTTTTGTAACTTCCTGTGAAAGTATAGTGCAAATTGGAAAACTGAAAAAGAAAGGCTTATACAACCTTAGATTATAATTCCATTTTTGATGTCCTTTATTCCTCAAAACCTTTAATGAAATCAAGGCTCAAAAGTATGGCTCGACTAGAAAACTACTGCCTCAAACTAGTTATTATGAGCTCTAGGATACTTTGACAATGAAGTTCTAGTTGATACAATGTATTTCGGTATCTATTGTTGACCACAATGTCTCTCTCTCTGTCTAACGCTGGCGAAATTTTTAGTTCTGTAGTTAATAAACAATAACTGATCGGTTGAGCACAACAACACACAATTAAGAAAAAAGAAGCTTTAGAATGAAATGGATTATCTTATTTCTAAAGTGATTTTAACCCTTTATCTAACGCATTATAAAATTTACTGCAGTTTTTTTATGCAATATTTTTTTTGGATCACTACATTGAAAATTAAGGAATATACATAAGCAAAATACTCCACTTTGGGAAATTTAATCCGTTAGAGCTAATTAATTAATTAAAGATATTCAACTGTAAAATCTAGATATATATTATAAATGTGAAAGTTTGTGAGAATGTTTGGAAGTCTTTTACGCAAAAACAACTGAATGGATTTTAATGAAACTCTACAGTAATATAGCTTATACATCAAAATAACACATAGGCTATAATTTATAGCATGGGCTGTAATTTATAAAGATATTGTGTGAAGTGTCCAAAATATAACGATATTTGTCAAGTAAGTAGGAAAAAATTCTGCCATCTGCAAGCAATTCTGGCGTGTGCTGCAAAAAAGCTCACGTCAGCATATATATATATATATATATATATATATATATATATATATATATATTGTTTGTGAAAGAACCCTTTTGGTTTTGGCTACGCAAGGTGCTCGCTTCTAATTAATTCCTGAGATCAGCATAATCCCCAATTTTTTTTTATTTCAGAATAAAACTAAGTTTTGAAGGGAGAGGTTACAAATCTCTCTTTATTTGAATGTTTTTTTTATGATTTTATTATGAACATTTGGTAATAAGAAATTGATCTTTTTTCAAAATAAATGCTTTTATCGGTTCTGGTACTTAAAGTAAATAAACTTTCTCTTTCACACTACATCATTTGGACAAATTTTCAAAATTTGTTTGTGGTTAGTAGTTAGTTTTATAACGCTATATAACTACTGTACTGTATTTTTGGAGTCAGTGAATTTTAACGTCGTACTGTTCAGCTACACGAGGGCTTTTGGCAACGGATTACGTAATTTTGAACCATGGTCAAGTGACGTGGACGACACCTGGGCTGGTACCCCCTTCTTCTAACTACCAACCACACCACTTAGAGAAAGAATATTCTACCAATACTTAGCAGGAATATTCTTTGAAACCCACTCTTCAAGATATATGGCAGCACGAGATCTATGATGAGTATTTTAGCGGGGAAGGCGAATAGTTTTGTAGCAGATATTGCGTTTTCAGAGGATTGCAAAGATTATTATTTTTGTCCCGAAAAAATAGTTTGTCAAAATTTTAGTGTCTTATGTTTTTGTATGTTAATGAAGACCTTAGAAAACGATTTGACTATTTATTTTAAGTGAACGGTGTATATAATTAATTTTACAGTGGAATATCTTTAATTAATTAATTAGCTCTAACGGATTAAATTTCCCAAAGTGGAGTATTTTGCTTATGTATATCCCTTAATTTTTAATGTAGTGATCCAAAAAAAATATTGTTTGAAAAAAAACTGCAATAAATCATAATGCGTTGGATAAAGTATTAACGCGCATCGAACCCCTACACGGCGGGTCTTACAAAGCTCTAATAAAGCTCGAACTATGAAAGTAGCTAGACATTTGCCAACTTGACTCTATCGCCAACATTTTGCTATGTTTTTTATTGAATCGCCATTATAATTTAAGAAACGGCATTGCTTGCGAATATTACAATTTTAACATAAAATAAATACAACAGAAAGTAATATTAATGTATTACACTTTCAGATATAAATTATTTGCACTATTTTAAACGTTCATTACACAAAACTTTTAACAATGTGTTACTTTTGCTGAGCAGAGATCAGCTTAGGGAGGTATTTTCAAAAATCGACCCTCAAGAGTGTTACGGGGAGTTATAAATAAAAAAAAAATCCTTTTTATCAGCTATTAGATCTACATACTTAAAATTTAACAAAGGTATTCTTTTTTCTTTTTTTTTATCTGAGATATGCAAAAAGCTTTTTTTGTTGAATTTGCAATTCACGTAAAATTAACTTATTAAAAACTTCTTCATCTTCCAATCTGTGTTGTTTAATTTTTCATATATCTTGGAAGAGTGGATTTAAAAGAGTATTCCTGCTAAGTATCGCCAGAGTATTCGTAACAATGGTTATTCTATGCAATTTTTTAAAGTGAGTGGTACTTATAAGTACCGTCGGTAGATAAAGGATTAAACAGGTATGTATTATGGAGGAATGGATTGGTCGCGAACTCGTGGCTAGAGTGCCACGAGTTCAAGTCTTGGTGCCATTGAAGATTTTCCATGTAGAGGGGCCGATGTATGCTAAATCTGTCCATGCTCAATGTCCTCTCGTTGGTATGGTGTAGTAATTAGACGTTCCAGCTCAGGAGTCGTCCTCGTCATTTGACCGAAGTTCAAAATTACGAGGTCCGTCACCAATAGCCCTCATGTTGCTTAATAGTGTGACGTTAATAAAACTCTCACTCTCTTGAGAGAGAGAGAGGAAAAGTTTTTTCCTAAATATTAAAAAAAAAATTACCATAATATAAATTTTTTTAATTTAGTTTTAACTGTACATTCTCGTAAATGTATTGCATTCATCTATGGTATATTTGTAGATTCTGAAAGAGTTATTTGTAAGAGTATTTTATTTACGAGTCTTAAACTTAGGAACTTTCATTTAAATTATTAACTTGGCCCATCAATTGATTGATTGATTATTACCTTCCCATTCAGAAGCAACAAGTAGGTTATTAGTGATGGACTTAGGAATTTTGAACTATTTTTCACGTGACCAGGACGACACTTCACTCTCCAATATACACAACTAGACCTATAACTAAGCATAAGCATAGACACACGCTAAAAATGTTTTCATAATATTAAGTATTATTATTCCTCCTTCAAAGTGAAAACAATGGATAGGTCCTATGAATTAGAAACTCATAAGTATCCTTAGAATAAAAAGGGTTTGTAGTAGATTTGAAGTTGATGTATCTTTCAAATTCAAAGTCTATTAAGGATATGAATAAGGCTATTTCATAGTTCTTATAGTTGTGTTTAGAACAATATTTATTTTTCTTGCTGTTGTTAAACTTTTTTTCCTAGATTAGCTTCAGAATATAGATAAATTAAACTTCTATAGTATATAAATGAAAGCTTAATGATATTTTTTTATGATGGTACTTATTTTTTTAAAAAGTTTATTAATGTGTATTTTTACATGAATATGTTTATTATTTGATAAATTAAATGCATTTATTTGATACGACTCAACTCTAAAATTCGAATTATATATAACTCACTTTTAAACTTAATTTATTATAGCTGCACGGAATTGACTAAAATTCTTCTGATTTACTCGTAATTTTATAACTTATTTTTATTTGGGTTATGTGCATGTGAATCTTGAAAATATTCATACTTAAATAGGACAAAATAAACCTATTTTTCATTGAATATTAATCTCTACTAATCGATTGTTGTATTAATCGATTGCTTATATAGAAACGTAGCACTTATAGTAACCCAAGGCTATTAGCTACAGACTTCATAATTTTCAGTCACGGTGAGTAAAGAGGACATTATATATATATATACACGAACCGGTACCCCTCTATCCCAACTTTCTGCGCAAAACTTTTGTAAAGACTTTAAGGTCCGACCATGCATCAGCCCCTCTATTCGACGGATTTTCAGTGGCCGCGGTAGCCGAGTGGTATAGGTATCGGATCGTGGCTTGCCTTGTCACGAGTTCGAGCGCAGTACCACTAAAGACCCGCCGTGTAGGGCAGCGATGCACGTTAAATCTGTCGAGAGCTGAAACATCCTCCCGTTGATGTGGTGTGGTAGTTAGGAGAGTGGGGTGCTAGCTCAGGTGTCATCCACGTCACTTGACCATGGTTCAAAATTACGTGGTCCTTCACCAAAATCCCTCGTGTAGCTGAACAGTGCGACGTTAATATTCAATCACTCAATCAATTCAGCGCCCTCGTTATGATATCAAATACTTAAGATTTTATAAATTTATGATGTTCACTCTTATGTTGGCTTATGATTTATTTCATTTTTCAATTAAGAAAATATATAGCTACCACTTCCACCCGTCATCATACACTTTATAACATAACAAGTAATTATAAATAAAAAATTTTAAGTCACACACACACAATTCCTGTTTAGGTGAACAAAGAAAAATGTTATTTTAGTTACTTTTTATTGAATAATTACAATTAATATCAATATGTATATACATATGACAGAATCATAATATTAAGTGACAAAATAGAAAGCGATTTGTCCTGCAATTTTCCATTTTCCTTTCTATACATAGTGTTGGACTATTTTTTGTTTGTTTGTTACTATATTTATTCATTAATTAAATTTAAATATTCTAATAAAATAGTATAGTAAAAAAGAAACCACTTTCTCAGAAATTGGGCCATCCCAGGTGGGATTCGTACCCACGACCTTTGGATTACAAGTCCAACGCGCTATCCATTGCGTGACAAGAACACGTCGAGTGATTTTCCTTTTTATATATGCTGTTAAACTATTATTTTTGTTTGTTAGTATTTATTCATTTTTTAATTTAATTAATGAACTAATATTTGAAAAAACTGTATTAACATCAAGTGTCATCCACTACAAGTTTTAAAAAATGTATTTGAACTTGAATGGATGAATAGAAAGTTTTTTATTAAGATTGTAACTTTGAACAAGATATATATATATATACAAATATATATATATATATATATATATATATATATATATATATATATATTATCTTAGGTTTATAACTATATGATTATTTTTATATTTTTGTTTATATGTATATGTATATGTGTGTATAAATTTATATATATGTGTATGTATATGTATATGATTATATATTAAAAAATTCTTATATTGGATTATATATATATATATATATATATATATATATATACAAATATATATATATACAAATATATATATATATATATATATACAAATATATATATATATACAAAATATATCTATACAAAAATATATATAGGGAGAGAGGGAACTAATACTAGAAATTGAAGCAGCGCATCAAGGTGTTACCTAAATAGGCTTAAAGTCGGTACATGGGATGTACTTGTATTGAAATGAAACATTAACTGTGTTTCAGAAATTAAACATTTTATTCAGGAACCACACACACCTCTATTTCTGATGCAAGGGTTTATCCGCTACGGCATTGGCTCTTTCAGTTGGAGAATATCCCCCAGCATAATTATCTGTAATATTCCAATTGGTGCGTTAGATTGACGCAAACCTTATGAAGCCTGCTTCTAAGAGCCATCGAATATTCTATTTGGAAGGCATCTGGAGATCGTACCAACCAGAGTAGTATTGAAGAAATCAGTAGAAAGGCATGCCATTTAAAACAGGGAATTATTCTGCTTAAAAGTAAGCCCATGTGCCTGTGAACGGAAGGATAATACTATGGGGTTAAGAATCTTGACGGTACACTACCGTATTCCTGGGAGGTCACGTATGACAATTAAGAGGATCCGGCTATAAACAAAAGAGCACCTACATCATAACTTTTGATTGTTGAGCTCCAGGCACTTTTTCGCTGATCATTGAGGCTCATTTCGAAACAGGACTCAAAGCTGAAAACAATTCTACACCAGTTTGGGAGATTCTGGATTGAATGAGTCTGGCACCATTCCAAATGTGCCTGGTGGTGTACAACAATGAGCTTCAGTAGACGCAATGGCTTCCATACCTTCAGAATCCGTTCGCTGAGTCATCTTTCGATAATCATTTTCCCGGTCCCGTTAGTGTTCCGGTTACACTTCGGATAATTGATAAAAACACATCCAGGCCATTAATGTTGATCAATCATTTTGTTCCCATGTTCTGTCCTTGCTGTCGGTTGACCTCTATGTTTCTGACATTTTGCTCTATTGGGTCATTGTTTATCCATTACTGACATCTTCAAGTAGTATCATCGCTTCTCTCAACTCAAGCATTAAGCAAACAGGAAAGTTGATTACCCTCCTACTTTTATATTCTAACTACACGCCCTCTCTCAAATGGTGATATCTGCTCACACTGTTGAGATTCTATATTGAATGAGTCATGCACCATTCCAAATGCGCCTGGTGGTGTACAACAGTAAGCTTCAGCAGGCGCATTGGCTTCCATACCCTCAGAATCCGTTTGCTGAGTCATCTTTCGATAATCATTGTTCCGTTTAGACTTCGGATAATTGATAAAAACACATCAGGGCCATGAATGCTGATCAGTCATTTTGTCCCCATGTTCTGTCATTGCTGTTGGTTGACCTCTTTGTTTCTGACATTGTGCTCTATTGGGCCATTGTTCATCCATTACTGACATCTTCAAGTGGTATCATCGTTTCAACTCAAGCATTAAGCAATCTGGAAATTTGATTACCCCCCTACTTTTATAGTCTAATTGCCCGCCCTCTCTCAAATGGTGATATCCACTCACACTGTTCTGCGAGGCATAGTTGTATGTGAGTCGACGGAACCAAGTTTCACGGAAGTTACTTCTTAGTATTGGATGTCCCTTGTTTTATATATATATATATTATACTATTTGGATGTCCCTTGTTTTATATATTATTCTATTTGGATGCTCCATTACAATGCACTGGAGCTTCAACTTGTCAGCCAATGGTGAGTCATTTTGGATTCACTTGCCAAAAGTTAATCATTTGTATATTTTATTGTAGGGTATATTTCTACGTGATTCCCCCCCCGTCCCATTCAGATGCACCTTCTTGGTGCATCTTCCTTTGCGTTATAAGCAGTTAACCACCCTGTCTACCATCAGTTATTTGACACGCTAATTATTTTAAAATCACATAAAATATATTTTATCCTAATAAGGTATTCTCCAGACTTTAAATCTTCATGTTCATCTACATCTAAAAATTTATCAAAATATAAATGCTGCAAGGGGGATTGTCTAATAATGGCATATTAGTTTGCTCAGCTGTAAATTAGTTTATTTAATTTTAATGTTTATAAAAAACGAGCATGTACTTACGAAGAAATTTCAATTGTATGTTCCAGTGAAATTCTATGAAAATTAAGAGAGATAAATCGCGCATACCTGATGTTGTGACGGAGACATCAATGCAAAATAGTTCTATAAGTGTTATCAGTATTATGACCAGTTGCAAATTAATTATTCTAAATTTAATGTCATACCTGGACAAACGTTTTGGTGTAGCATCATGAATTTTAAATGGCTTTATGATAGTATTGTTAATAGAAAGAGACATCTTTGTTCACAATATTTTTTTTGCGTAGTGTTCCGTATTCTTAATTCTCTTTCATTTTTGCGTTTAAACAAAAAAATAACGTTGACTTCTAGTAGTTTGGGAGCAAAAAATTAAAACAATCTGTTAACGTGAACCTCATATCGAACTCATCTCTGAAAAGTCTTCCTGGACTGTCCAAGATATAACTTATGCTACTTTTTATAAACTCATCTTTATTTTTAAAAAGATTAATTGGATCTGAAATAATCAATACAGAGAATTTTAATAGCTATTTTCTCTCAACAGAAGTTAACTGATTTCTACTCAGATAACTGTAAGATATGGCACCATTATTCGATCGCTGCGCTATATAACTATTCGAATTAAAACTCCTTATTTTACAGTTTTGAGTCGATAGCTCAATACTTGGATTTAATCTTCATGAATTCATCCTCTATATTCGAACCTCTACTGCATTCAGCTTCGGAATTTTATTAATTTTAATTAAGAATTTTACATCATCTTTTTCGGCACTTTTTTGAGTATTGAAAAAGAGTATCCAGTATCCAACCAAATAAGTGTATGATCCAAACCTATTTTCTCTTCAAAGAATAAATACCTGTATGTATAGTATATCCCGTAAAAAAAAGTTTTCCTAAAGTTTAACTACAATTCCAACATGATCCTAGGATCATTTTGAAAGTAGTCTTATAAGTTAACAATTCAACTGTTCGAGTGCTTCTTTTTTTTCCATCATCAATTGTGATTAAGTTAGAATACTCACAAAAAAATGGAAAAAAACTTCTTAATCATTGAATTACTTAAATAGATTTAGTTGTAAAAAGAACAAAAGAAAGGCATTAAAACAATGCCCATGTCAAGCTAATTATAAATTAGTGCTGAACGAGTTAATTTTAAAAGGAATTATCTCAGTGTAACGTAAAACGCTAACTATTCTAGCAACACTAACGCAAATGCCGCAACAAATTTTGTCAACCGGAAAACTAAAAGGCCAAAATAAAAACAACCGACTTTAACTTGAAATAACGCTCTAATAGTTTTCGATTGCTCGTGAACTATTTGTTTCTCTCACACATAACTGTTCCTGACAGAAAGGTAGTTTCTCCCTGCTTGTTTGTCACAGGTCTCCTGATGAGATTTGTTTTTACGCAATGTGATTGGCCACTAGTCCGTGAATCTTCATGTGAGATCACTCAAGCATTCTTTTTTTTTTTTTTTGCTCTAGATTAAAGGACACAAGCCTCTTTAACAGTTGCTTGGTAAATAAATCACGGGTCGCGTTTTGCAAGTTTGGCTTCAGTTTGCAGATGACAATTACTTACAATTCACTTTTAAGTGTCACCAATCCAAACTGGGTGAAAGAGGATTTACCTCACTAATTCAAATAGCATTTTCTGTCTCGTGAAACATTTGACGCATCGTCGCGATGATAAGGCATGATAAATGGCTTGATATTTATCTTACACGATCCATTCCCAAATGCCTTGCAGCACTTAAGTAAAGATAATTCTTATGATGTTATTATTTAATAGGATAGTTTATCATGAGATAGTGTTAAATAAGATAGCTTTATGACGTGATTATTAAGTAAGATAGTTCATAATAATATAATTAGGTAAGAGAGTTAATTTTATGGTATGTTTATTAAGTATGCCTATATATATATATATATGACTTGGAGAATATAGTCTCCTATAACTTTTTTATCAATAATAATTTTTAAAAATTACATGTCCAGTGCAATCAGTCTTATTACTTATATTTTAACTGTAGGGAAAAAATGAGAAAGTTGTTTAAGATATCTTTATGGTTTCAATCAACATAAATTAGCAAACTAAACAGATATTATTTATTATAAAATTTATTTATAATAAATTGCATGAAATTGCATTTTATTGCATAAAATTTACAAACATATGTGGCAATTGTATTTTATTTATAATTACCCCATTATTTGCTCACCTTATTATTTTCTTAATTTGTAACTTAAAATATTTATTTAAAATGAAATTGATACTTTTCTATAATAATGATAAAAGTTAGTTAAAATAATATAATGTTCAATAATACTAATATATAACTTTTGAAATGTGTTTAGTAACATAACTTAAGTATGTGTTCAATATTGTTTCTCATCTTAAAAAAATTTTTAAAAGCAATAGTATCATTTTCGAAACACTTTAAACAAGAGAATTATTTATTTGAGTACACACGTCTAATTCTAATTAGAATCAAAGAATTGACTGATTATTTATTAGTCTAGGATATGTATGCTTCAGTAATTTTTGAAATTATCCCTATGGAAAAATTAATTAATGTAATAATTTTCATCTTTCATTTGTTTTGTTTTTAACAGCAATATTTTTAGTCTTAAATATAGATAAAGAAATATAGAAGTAATTCAGAACAGACAAAAATTAATGCAACATTAGTTTAGGTCATGCACCATATATATATATATATATATATATATATATATATATATATATATATATATATATTCTTTAAACTTGTCATCATTGCTCTTGCGTATGATATAATAGCGTGAACAATTGAATATATTCCTTTTATCGTTATTGATATTGAACACGGAATCACGAAAAAAATTTCTAATTTGCAATAGCTGGTTGATTTTTTCACGATTTCTTAATTTAATCACGATTTTTCGAACCGAATTGTTTGCATTTGATAACCATAAAAAAATTATTATTACTATTATATTGTCATAAAAAAACAAATATAGGCAAGAAAATTATGTATATAGCATGTATGTTATAATTTCACGGAAACAAAAACATACTACAGACACATCTTAATGTGGTTGTAATTCATCTTGTAGATATTTATGATACAAAACACGACAGGAAAACAAGTAATATAAAAAAAATTAAGTCAATTCTTCCCTACTTAGGTCACCAAAGAAAAACTTTATTTTAGTTACTTTTTATTAAATAATTGCAATTAATATAAACATGTATATACATATGACACAATCACAATATTAAGTGGCAAAATAAAAAGCTATTTCATTGTAATTTTCCCTTTTCCTTTCTATATATGGTGTAGGACTATTATTTTTGTTTGTTACTATTTATTTATTAATTAAATTTAACTATTCCAATAAAATATTATAAAAAAAAGAAATCACATTCTCACAGAAATTATATCATCCCAGGTGGGATTAGAAGTCCAATTTGCTATCCATTGCGCTAAAGGGACACAACACGCGATTTTCCTTTATATGTATGGTGTTGGACTATTATTTTTGTTTGTTGCTATTTATTCGTTAATTAAATAGAATTTACGAATTAATACTTGAAAAAACTGTATTAAGATCAAGTGTCATCCACTATAAGTTTAAAAAATGTCTTTGAATTCGAGTGGATGAATAAAAAGTATTTTATCAACGATTGAAAATTTGAACAAGATATATAAATATACATGTATAGGAAAAGAGTGAACTAATAGTAGGAATTGAAAAAGAAGATATCTTTCAATGGAACTTTCAATTTACGACAACCAGCTATGCAAAAAGCTAGCAGCAACATGGCAGGGCGAACACAGATACAAACACACATGCACGACAAAAGACAAGTAACAACTGTTTCTCTAATACTTTAGGCTGCACACCCAATCTCTTTTTTTCGGTTCTGTATCAGAAAAAAGGATTCGACAGCTTTTTCCATGTCATTTCACTGGCTGAAAGTTGATATGATGTCATTCAGTGATATTACTTCGGGAAAAGTTAAGGCACATGCTAGTTACAATTAAAGTAACTGAAAAAAGACGCAGCCTTAGTTTCCGAAAACTATAAACACGATGACCAGAAGAATTTATGTCTAAATATATTTAAAGCAAATGAAGGACTCTGAATAGTTAAATGAATTAAAAATCCTATGTGTGTGTGTACTAGGGGTTGGGTACTCGCTAAGAGTGTTTCATAATAGTGTATGACTGTATACAACAATTAGTAATTGATACCGAAGTCCTAGCATTAAGCTTTCAATTTTATTGAAAATCATTCTTACATCTTCTTTGCTCTCATCTTGAACAGATGGACAAGATTTGAATTTCTAAAACGGAAGTATAATAATCTCTTACGCCCTCGTAATCCCCTTAGAAGTTGATATCCGTAAAACCCATTCTTAGAGGATCTCTACTCAACAAAAGAAACATGCTTACTAAATTTCAATTCTGTTGGTTTAAAAAATCAAAAATGGAATTTTTTTTACCTGGGATGCCCCCATAACCTCTCGCAATCATCTTTGGAAGACGATTTCCTTAAATCTCATTCTTAGCGAATCTCTACACAACAAAATGCTTACCATATTTTAAGTCTGTAGGTCTAATAACAGTTCCGTAGATCTCGTAATGGGTGAATAAGTCGCTCACTCACAGGAAAAGAAATCGAAGATAATAATTTCTATTTTTGCAATTCACATATCTGATTTTTTTGTAATATTTTAGTTCTGAAAAGTTTTTTTTGTATTAAAAATGAATCAAATTATTTTGGTAAGGATATCAAGTGCATCTATATTAAAATCTGTGAACCTAAAATTCTTTAAATGCTTAAATAACAAATGATAGGAATAAATTAGTTGAAGGGAATACTGTGTTTTCTTGCTTCTGTAATTTATATGTTATTCAGACTGGAGAAATAAAATCGTAACACATTTCTAATAGAAAAGAAGTTTCAGGTGTTAATAAGTCTTCATTAATTTCTAGAGAACTAATAGGATTTTTTTTTCCTAGTAAGAGAGATTTTTTTTCTATATTGATTTCACCTTTTGAAATTTTTAAAAAGGGTGAAATGATCATGATTAACATAAAAATCTTGAGGTGTTGAACTTTATCCTACATACTGAGAAAGCTTCTTTACTTTTTTACAGGTCTCATTTTATCCCCGCTAAGGAATAAAACGATTATTGAAAGAAATAATGCAGTATCTGATATACGACAGAATACAACAATGGCGACCAAAGACAGAGAAGCAGATTTTCATGCTAAAGCTCAAGCAAAGAAATTTCGTTTTCGACGTAACGTGATGCAAATGGCCAGAATGCTGAAATGTATGTCGGGATGTAACCCTTTAAGTTATCGAGGTTATGGATGCTATTGTGGTTACATGGGCTCTGGTCAACCTGTAGATGATATTGACAGGTAAATATAATCTACTTTTAAAAATAATGTTCACAACAGGTAAACATAAAAGCAAAAAACCTTCTAGGAACTTCGGGGGGTTTCCGCCCCTTAATTAAAAGTACTTTGTTCCACTAATTTTCAATACCTCGAACACCTAAAAATGATCCACACTAGAATTCCGTATTTACAAAGGAAATTACCATTCATTTAGAATTTAGTTACTTTAAATTGGATTTTCCTTGAATCCATTGGCAACCCAATGGCAAGTCTACAATTTCTTCAGTATCGTAGCGTACACTCCCGCATCGTGGAAGCCATAACATTCTAGGGGGCCCAAATACTGACTGGCGCTAAGTACGTACTTAAGGTATCCGACTACGTTCGGAACCGTGATTTTAAAAAAGCGCATAAATGAATAATTTTTATGATATTTAGTGTCACTCTCAGATTAGAATGCATGCATAAAATTGTTTTAAGGAGATTTTGACAAAAAAAATTTATTTAAATGTAACATTTTGGCAAAAAATTAACTTAGAATAATCTTTTTTTCCAAATGTTCTCCTTTTGTGAAAAATGCTTCTATTATAATAATATTTTGCCTGTATATATCTCAGACCTCTCTACAGAGGCTCAACTAGAAGTTTTGAAAAATTCACATTATTTTCAGAGTTACTACCAATTGAAATAATTATTGGCATTTTTTTCTTAAAATTGCTCCCCTCTGTAATCGTAAAATATAAATAAACCCACTTCTAAGTTATATATTTCAAAAATTCTAGTTGAGCCTCTATAGAGAGATCTGAGCTATATACAGGTAAAATATTATTATAATAGAAGCATTTTTCACAAAAGAACATTTGGAAAAAAGATTATTCTAAGTTAATTTTTTGCCAAAATATTATATTTAAATAAATTTCTTTTGCCAAAATGTCCTTAAAACAATTTTATGCATATATTCTAATCTAAGTGACACTAAATATCATGAAAATTATGAATTTATGCGCTTTTTTAAAATCCCAGTTCCGAACGTAGTCGGATACCTTAACCAGTTTATAAAATATTAAGCCCAAAAAAAGTAGTGACTGACTAGGGGGGGAGGGGCTTTAATATTCTTCGTTACACCACCGAGTTTCTTCCAAGTTTTTTTCAGTAATTACCAAAATTATTTTTTACCAGTAGTAACAAAACAAATATTGGCAATACAACCGAAATCTAAGTTGCGTTACAAACTATAGAAAACTAATAATTAACAGTTTGATTAATATTAAAAATAAGAATAATAATGAAAGTTCGCTCAGCAGAAATGTTATATTAAATATAATAAAAATAAAAGAGAGATTTTTTGCAAATACATTTGTCTGAAGAGATTGTAATGATAATGAAAGATCTATAAAGTTTTACTTAAGACAAAATAATTATATAAAGATTAGGATCTGTGTATAAAGATTACATTAAAGCTAATGGTGATAAATGAAGATGTCTGAATAAAGGGCAATTATGTTGATTCCTTTTTTTTAACCGAAGTCAACGTAAACTAACTTTTATCATGCGTAAAACAGATATCTCTTAAGTAACCCAAAAATATATGCTTCTACATTTCTTTTAATACATTTTAATGAATAAAAGCAAATTTTAAAAAGATTTTTAAAAATTAAACTACTAATATCGTTTAAAAAATGTGAAAGTTTGAGTTGACTTAAAATTTAGTACTGTATTAAAACTGTACCAGAATTGGCATCAAGCGCGCATCATGGGAAGAAATAATTGTAGTCTCTCTCATGAAATGTTCAATATCTTGATGGATTTAATGTTAAGAAAAATGAAAAAAATGTATTTATTTTTTTCAATATTTTTCCGTATGTATAAGGAAGGTTATTATAAACTCTATATTGTAAAATAGATTTAATTAGTCAACCAATAATTTTTGCATGAGTGTAGGAGTGCCCTTCCCCAAGTAGACGCTAAAATTAGCGCCATCCTGACAAATAACTGAAAGTTTAGTCATATAAATCACCTGGATAAAAGAAGTTGGCTGAAAGGAAGTGTGTCAATGGCCTTGGCCTTCACTAGAGGTGTGTCATGTGAAGGCCGCCATTCTGCCGCCACAAGTCCGAGAAACGTCCTTGCCCTTTCCAGTAAAAGAGAACGAGAGAAAAGCTGATTCAAGAGCGAAAGGGCGGTACGGATTTCTCATCTTGACGGCTTTCTTACACACACACGACCTAACTTCGCCACATTTCTTTTCTTATAAGATTTTGGGAACACCAAACCCCTGTTTGGGAATGCAGTGATAGTGGCCGAGTAAGCGAAACTCGGACGGCCCTCCCACGAGGATAAAGCCCTCAAAAAAAAATTTCTTAAAAAAAAACATACTTCTTCCAAACTCGTCTTTCAGCATTTAAGAGTGACCGAGATGACTCATCACGAACATTTGGTCAGAAATCTCGGTTCTTTTAGTCGACAAATCATAAACCTTAAGGCATCCGTCTACGTTCGGAACCGGGATTTTAAAAAAGCGCATAAATTCATAATTTTCATGATATTTAGTGTCACTTAGATTAGAATATATGTATAGAATTGTTTTATGAACATTATGCCAAAAAAAATAATTTAAATACAATATTTTGGCAAAAAATTAACTTAAAATAACCCTTTTTTCAAAACATTCTCCTTTTATAAAAATCCTTCTATAATAATAAAATATTTTTCTTATATAAAGCAAACACTTCTCCAGAGAGTCTGAACTAGGATTTTTGAAAAATTCACATTATTTTCAGAGTTACTACTAACTGAAATAATTATCTGCGTTTTTTATTTAAAATGTCTATCCTCTGTTGTAGTAAAATATGGATAAATCGACTATATATATTTCAAAATTCTAGATCAGCCTTTGTACAGAGGTCTGAGCTATATACAGGCAAAATATTATTATGATATAAGCATTTTTCATAAAAGGAGAATGTTTTGAAAATTGGTCATTCTATATTCATTTTTTGTCAAAATATTGTACTTAAATATTTTTTTATTGTTATAATATTCTTAAAACAATTTTATATACGTTTTCTAATCAAAGTGACTCTAAATATCATAAATAGTAAATAGTATCCATTTATACGCTTTTGCGAAATCACGGTTCCGTACGTAATCAGATACCTTAATTCAATTCGAAAAGAATTAAACGATTTAAAAGAGAGATTCGCGATAGAGGGAGCGAAGATTTTTCCTATCTATATGCTTCATTTCGAAAACTTTATACTTGAGGCTTTCTGGATAAAATCTGTTTCTACGATTGGAAATATATTCCATTCATTATAAACATATTTGATCTAGAAAGCTTCAAAAAAGTATATCCTTTTCAGAATGAAGTGTCGTAGGCACAGACTGACAGATAGAAAATTTAAGAGTTTGAAAAATAAAATATTCCTTTTGAAAGTCGAAAGTAAATGCTAAGTAATTTCCTGAATTCATTCAGCTGTATTCTAAAAAAAGAAGAAATTAATGTAGTACAAATTTCTGCATTTGAGCAGATGTATTGTATTATATTATATTTTTTTCCTGGATTTTCCTGGACGTCCAATTTTCGATGACTTTTTCCAACATTTGTGGCCGTATATCGGCAATAACACGGCGAATGTTGTCTTCCAAATGGTCAAGCGTTTGTGGCTTATCCGCATAGACCAATGACTTTACATAGCCCCACAGAAAATAGTCTAGCGGTGTTAAATCACAAGATCTTGGAGGCCAATTCACAGGTCCAAAACGTGAAATTAGGCGGTCACCAAACGTGTCTTTCAATAAATCGATTGTGGCACGAGCTGTGTGACATGTTAAGCCGTCTTGTTAGAACCACAGCTCCTGGACATCATGATTGTTCAATTCAGGAATGAAAAAGTTAGTAATCATGGCTCTATACCGATCACCATTGACTGTAACGTTGTGGCCTTCATCGTTTTTGAAAAAGTACGGACCAATGATTTCACCAGCCCATAAAGCACACCAAACAGTCAGTTTTTCTGGATGTAACGGTGTTTCGTCATATACTTGTGGATTAGCTTCACTCCAAATGCGGCAGTTTTGTTTGTTGACGTAGCCATTCAACCAGAAGTACGCTTCATCGCTAAACAAAATTCGCTTATGAAAATCGGGAACAACGGCAATTATTTTCGAAATAAAATTGCACAATTTGAAAGCGTTGTTCAGGCGTGAGTCTATTCATGATGAATTGCCAAACCAAACTGAGAATAAATCACTTGACAGCTGTTAAATCGGTCGCCATCTTGGAAAGTAATGCCAAATTAAACTTCTATACCTGAAAAAAACACTCTCTCTCTCTCTCTCTCTCTCTCTATATATATATATATATATATATATATATATATTCACCCAAAAGAAATCGAGCTACTATCACGAAACTTGGTAGGAATGTAGTCAGGTAAAAGATATGTGCAAATGATTAAAATTTCTACGCCAATGAGACAAGGGTAAGTGCGCTATGCGCATATGAGAAATGAGAAAGAGATTAAAGGCATGATTGCTTGTGCCATAGAGTTTATCAAACATATCTGTCGACTTGGATGGACAATATTGTGACTGGAGATGCCTCGATGACGCAACTGGTGACAGTACGAAGAATTGCGGACTTTGAGAGGGAGCGTAAAATAAACCTCTGAGAAGCAAGTTCGGTCGAACAGGCGTATCGGCCGCCACCTCGAACGGAGCAATATGATAATGGATCGGTGTTGACAAAAATAAATCACGGATCAACAATAGATCCCCTCCTCGCGGAGGGTCTAGACGTCCTATGAACACAAATACGCTCAATGATCGCATAATCATAAGAGCGTCCACGTCCTCACCAACAACGTCGCTAGTATCGGTTCGACGTACATAATTTTCGTTTATTCTAAGCATAACAATTCACTATAAAACGATTTTTGCCACTTTTCTCCTCAAAAAATAAACCTCGTGTATAATTATTGTATATAGTGAATTTTAATAATGGGATTATCAAAACACCTACTAAGAGATAGAACGTATTAATATATTTAAAAAAGAGCTATTCGCGCGAAACTAAATTTTGTTTAAAGAATATGCTGAAATATACAGATAAATATGAGAGAACTGCCTCAATTTTCTGTATATTTTTAAAATATATATTGATTGTATTCATTATCTTCTATATTACAACAGCTTCTTATGTTTAGAAATATTATACATATCTCTACAAAAATGGTATTTTTATTTGCGATTTACTAAAAAGTTCACGAATAAAGGGTTAATATAAACAAAAATTCAACTCAAGGTACATGAATATATATATGCTACAATTTGTTTTATATTTTATCTCATAATCATAATTTAATGTTCAGGCGCATTTTCGTTTAAGTAGAATAAAAAAAATTGTTATTTTTACAATGAGTTTTAATAAATGCTTCTTACACAAATATATCATTATAATTCTTTGAAAAATATAAAAATTCTATTATTCACCAGTTATTAATACTATTCTATACAATTTTAAAGTTATTCATTTTGATTAACTAGATGTGCATGCATTATAATATACTTCTTTCGCATCATCGTACATGTATATAAATCCACTTAGAATAATCACTTTGGATAAAAATATTTCTCACAATTATTTACTTTAAACATATAAGTAGAGCTTTATAGAAGAGATATCAGCCGCCCATCTGGTATAGTTACGCTGACTTCTATGCCGTAGGGCCTGGGTTCGAATAACGGAGAAGGAATGAGTATTTGTAAATGTATATTGCCTTCGTGGCACAGGGCACTAAATATTCATCGAGACGCAAGTCCTCTCGGGAGGTTAATGGAAGGCCCCAGAGTGTTGACCCTCAAGACTGGGGTGGAACAACACCTCCCGAGCCAAATCGTATAGACATCTGTATGGTGCTCAAAGCTACGGCTAACGACAGGCGTTAAACTAGCCCCTTGCCACGATGAATTTCGTGGACCTCCATCTGATGTTACTGTTTATAGGGTGGGATAAGTAACAACAGTAGAAGAGATTTCTTGAGAGGATTTTTTTTGTATATCTCAGTTTTTATGAGGTTTTTTTTAGGTTAGATGCAATTAATTATATATAATATATATAGAAACTTAAAAAATAATCATTTTTACAGTTTTAATTTTTTTTTCTGAATTTAGATGCTGTTTGCAACATGATTGGTGTTATGCTTTCATTTCGTGTCCCCAAACACTAATCTACTTTGTCCCATACACGTGGCAATGTATGAATCCAGGAGCAGCTCATTGCGGTAAGTTTATTTGAGTATGAATTTAAAAATTATTTATATTGATAAAAATAAGCATTTTTGTAGCATAACTTTTAAATGTATGCAAGACTAATTAATTGTGAAATATTGATCGTTTCATATTAGAAAACTAAAAAATAGGCGATAATTTTTAAAATATAAAAATAACTTTGTACAGTTTGGCTTATAAATTAATTTTGGAGAATGCATCATTTATATTAACTTAAACACTACTGTCTGAGATTAGAATACTGTGAATTGCGTTTAAAGCGAAAATGCTTAAGACGTAATAATACAACAGTCCCGACAAACTATTATATATTTACATGTATTTTTTTTCTTAACATGAAATGAAAATCACTTAATAAAGAAATATTTCCCTTCTGGGAACAAACAAAATAAGGAAAACACCAGACATTTAATTAAATGTTTTTTAGAAAGTTTTTGGATTATTGTAATGTCCAACTGTACCATCGGAAGAATTCGTTGCCTTAATTATGGCAGACAAACACATTTTGGAATTTGTTCAAAGCTCAAAAAATATCATTGATGCAGATTCTGGCGGCGAAAATGAAATGAATAATGCAGCTTCTGTTCCTACGTCCTCCAAAATGAGGAATATCATGAAGAGTAGGAGCAATTAAATTCACATTCAATAGTGAAATGAATAAAAAAATGAATATCGAACAATTTGTTGAATTTGATGCAAAAAAGTTAATGCAAAGAAAAATATGATTAATTTCCAAAAACTCAATAAGTGTTTTGTTTTTCAAAAAACTTGGAAATTTTGTATTATAAATTTAATTATTACGCTCTCGTGAATGTTTTTATTTCAATGACTTTTATTAAATACATGCATATATACACATATATGTAAATAAAATGTATATTACTTTAATTTTGTTGAAAATACCTTTTTTTTGCAATATCTTTTAACACGAAAAATTATTTCAATCCTCTCGATTTCGTGTTAAACGATTTTCACTGTATTACCAATACGTTGCAATATCGTATATAATTCTTGATTATTTATTCAATGCTTGATTTAAATGGACATGTAATTTAAGAGTACGTAAATACAACAAAGTAACAATAAAAATATAAAAAAATAGATACAAAATAAGAACAAGAATGATGATTCAATACAGTTCTAGACTTGTAATATTCTAAAAAATTATAATAAAATCATAAAAAGTGCCATAGTTTTTAAATTATGTTACAATTCGATTTATATGAAGAATCAAAAACCAAAAACACTACTATGTTTTTAAATAAAAAGTTAAAGAATATATATGTTATTAACCAAATTCTGTGATTCTGTGAATATGAATCTAATCTATTTTTGTGTTAAAAGGTATCTCTCTTCCCTAACATAACAGCTAAGTAGATTACTACTCATAAAACCTTTAGGGGTGTACACAAAGGGGAGACCTGACCCCTCGCCATAGGCCAACAAACTTTTAATTTTTACCATAGGCATTATGTCTCTATACTTTCATCAACGTGTTTTTTAGAGTTATGTGGTCCCTCTAGTAGTAATATCATATGTTCTGACCTGAAACAAAATAAAAATCACTCAGAATATTCACAAAGCTGAGCTGAATAATTGTCTCTCTGTATTGATATTTTTCAGTTAAGCCCACTATCCGAAAAAACATGTTCCTGATATCTTACGATATGACAGTAGTTTCCAGTTTCGAAAATAATTCAAAAATATAAACTTAAATTTTCATGTTGTTTGTGACTATGGTAAAAATAAGAAACTGAAAAAATAACTTCGGCAGAAAAGTTAATACATATCAAGAGAGAGAGAGAGAAAAAAATATCAAAATACCAAAGACCAAAACATAATTACCTCAATGATAAACAATAACACTTTGTTGGTTAAAAAATTGTGGGTAACAAACAGTGTGTACATGAATCAATACAACCGTGGTCACAAGCTATTGTACACACACAGTTATTTTATCATACTCACTTTGTTATGTATTCCTGTGAGTATTACAACGAATGCTTATGCAAATATAAGCTTCGTTTTATGAAAGAACATTTAAAAGAGGTATTTATAAAGTAAAATATACAGTTATATACTACGAGATAAAATAAATATTAATGTACCTTGAGACTAAATTTGAAATTTAAAGGCATCTCTCTCTGGGGCTAGTAAAAGATTGTAAAAATTATTAACAGAAAATTCAATTTGATAGACAAATTGTTTTAGTGTTTCACTCAATTTTTGCAGCAAAAACATAATACATAATTGATTCTACCTTTTTTTTTACTAATCAAATGGCTTCTGTGTTTGTGTTGTGTTTCGATTTAATATTAATAAATAAGCGATTTTTCAGATATGTGCTGATTCAATCAGATTTGCACATTCGAAGGTTTTATCTAACAACGATATACGATATTACGACATTATGCCTGATGCATTATCTTCAATAATTATTTATTTTCATGACAAGTATACGATTTATGTAAAAGCAGTTGTTATTATTTGTGATCTATCCCGCTACGTAAATAGGTGGTAGAGTGCATGTTCCTGTAGATAATCAAATAAAATTTAAACAGCTGTGTATCCTCCGAACGTCCACGTTGGCGCTTAAAAGAATGATGATGTTCGCACATATCATTTATTTCTTGAGCATAAGCCAATATTTTCAATTTGTTTCATTACATAGCTTGTTGAATTTAAAATAATGTAAAAAGAAGACCACCAGTATGTTAAAGGGAGGCCATAATTTATCATGCCGAAAGAAATGTTATGAAATTAGTGGGAAATATTTTAGAAATCCCAGAATTTTTTTTAAATAGACTGAAAACACCCACACAATATTTTGAAAAAGGTCAACTTATATTTTAGCGAAAAAATGTGTTAATTGTAAGTTGAATCAGAAGCAATTTTCTGATTATCATTCTCAACAATTCCTCGGGGGTAGGGGGGGATTTCTCTATGGGAACACAACATTTTAAAGAACTGGAAAAACAACTCTTCCTTCCATTCACATTTAAATCGGTCTCCCACAATTCAAGTAATAAGTGCTGTTGAGTGTATGATAAGTGTATGCAAAAAGTGATGAGAAATAGAGAAAGATCCCGGTAGCAATAATACGGCAAATATTAGTATGGCACGAATTACAATGCAAGGAAACAGGCAATCAATATTACGGCGGTAAATTAAAATGTAAGAAAGAAAGTGGTAACTCGAATGGTCTATTTCGAGGACCCCCCTACACAACTCAAATATTTTATGTAAGAAAATATAAAAAAATTAAACTTTTCTATTTCAGTAAATTATTGCCTATTCTGAGATATGTGGGTTTATTTTCATCAATTTTAATTCCTATAAATTCTCTAATCGAATTAGGTTTATTTACAATAAATCTGGATTTAAATTGTGCAATGAATTATTATGAAAATACCCACAAATTAAATTATTGTCTCTATTTTACTATACTGCGATTTTTAAATTTTGAAACTTTTTACTCTTTTTCAGGCGTAGCGTCTATGCCGGGTGTATCACAAAAATGTGCAACACAACTTTGTGAGTGCGACAGAGAGTTTGCTCGATGCGTCAGCAACTATCCGTGTCCACGGAAAAAACCAGGGTGCAAAGCAAGCAATTACATAATGTTGCAAACAATAAATAATAATGACATTTAGTGGCATCACTACGTTCATGTTAAAGAAAAATGTGTGAACTTTAGTACTGTGTACATACTTAATGCGCACGTCGAATGCATATTTATATTACCTAATGATCATTCATTACATATTTATCAAAACGAGCTTTGTAAAGCCACTAAACGATAATGCAGTTATTGTATATTTCATTTCTTTACAAAATTCAAATAAGATTGATGTGTTGACATATATTTGTATACGAATTTTATGAATCAGTAACTAAGGTTTTTCATTTGTCATATAAGAAAATAAAAATTTTTTAATAAATGCTGAAAATTTTTTTGTATTATACTTTATTACTAATGGGTTTTACAAATTATATTCTGGAAGTCAAATATAACGATTACACCTCAACTGATTATCTCCATGCCTGTTTTTAACTTCGAAGTTCGGGAAAAGTAATCGAACACAATCTTATTAAGTGTTCCTTTAATACCAGAAAAATAAAAATTGCTTCTTAAAATAAAATAAAACTAAAAGTAAGATTACCCTGGGTGGGCCTCTTTCTCTCCCCCAATAATCTCTGACTAGCGAACGTAATGGATCTCCACACGGCTCTCCTCGCCTTCATCTCAACTCCATTGGTTCTTTGAGACAATAGTCCGGTGCGACTGAAATTAACTCCGTCGCCGTACTTCACATACCATATGGAGAGCTATGAATCGCCCTGTCACTTTGACACTTAGGACACCCTCCCGGGATGTCTTCATCATAAAAGACTGACATTCCTCTTCTTTCAAATAGTTCATGGTCCTCGTGTGCGAGGGGACCCAACCATGGATACTGTTCACAGGAGAGTACGTTCTACAGATCGGGATGCCCGAACTTTATCTGAGGGTCGCATAGGGAGAAGGTGTGCTTTCAACATAGCCACCTTCAGAATCGGCGAGGCACGTGTTTCACCCCAGGCATGAAGGCAGGATACACAGACTCTTTTGGAAGATTACGATGTCCTATCTGGACATACCCCTCACTCTGTATTTGACAAATATTGTCGGGACGTCTTCGTCTAATGAGTCGACGCTACACTATCCTGAAAAGAGAGAGCATGCATTCTTAAATAACTTAACCCTGCTTGAATCGATCAAACATTTCTAACAAAAATTGTGATCACCTGTTTCGCATGCTGTACCTTAATATGAAAAAATAAGGGGCATTAAGGTGAAAAAATCTATTCTTAAAAAAAATCAAAACTCTAGGAAAGCTATCCTCTAAGACAGTGCTCCGCGACCTTTTTATAGCCGTGGACCAGTCAACGTTTGTTAATTTTACCGTGGCCCGCTGAGGAGGAGTATGTTGATTGTTTATATTTTAGACTGTTTTGATTTAATAATTTTAATTTAATTGCATTTAATCGTGACTCCTGAGTAAAATATAGCTACACCAAAAAATGAATATAAAGTAACTTAAAAAGGAATATTAAGTGATTTTCATAAAAAGTTGTCCAAACCTAAGATAAATATACCACAGTTAATAAAAGAGAAATAATTTCATGTTTCTTGTGCGGACCGATAGTATTTGATCCACGGACCGGGGGTTGCGGAACACTGCTGTAAGAGACTCAATGTGTTATATCCTAATAATTAATATTAATACTGAAATTTACTTCTGTCCAAAAATGTGACGTGCAATTTGAACCCTATCCTTTAACATTAGCTGAAGACACAGCCTTAAATTAAAAAAATATATCAAACAATCCCATAGTCAAAATAAGTTTCAATAAAAAAGAATGCAAAATTATTGATATAATCTCTCCCTCTAAACTTTTAGTTTCTGTAAAAAAAAAGTTTACAGCCTAGGATTTTGCAGATGAAAACCAAATAGTTTTTGATACACACAGATGATTATATATACATTTGTAATATTTTTAAAACTCCATTTCATACTAACAAAGCAATGCATAATATTTCAATACTCATCTTCTTTTACTGTGTAAAGAATAACACATTTGTAGTAATTTATCAGCTTCACTTATTTGCAGACACATGTGTAATTACGGAATATAATTCTTAGTAAAATAAGACTAATGAAGAATACTATGGGTTATTCATCAAAAATAGAACATTTTTCCAGTTTTCGCGGAACTCATTTTCCCTTATTGAAAAAGAAGTCTCTTCTATCTTCGATTAAATTTACGTGATGCTACTTATTTCCATTAACGTATTTCTCGAAAGAGATTAAAGTCATGTACAGATAATATTGCAAAGTTTTGTTTCACAAAATCGTAGTCATAAGAAATTGTCATGGAAATCTTAGGATTTAGGCGATGTCATGACATTTAAAGTACTAAAATAATGCTGAAATGTTCTAAATTGATAATTATAACTATTTGTTATGAATATTGATTCATACATTTAGGAAAAAGTATTTGTAATATAAAAAAGTAGAATGCCTGCTATCAATTTTGAAAGGAATAATTAGACATAAGTCGGCATTTTATTAATCAAATGTACAAGAGGTCCAAAATTAAGCTGTAGCAAACTGCGAGTAACCTGTAGCAAAAATTGTTCACCAGAATTTCAAGAAATTTGGAGAATGGCATAATGCAGTGTTTCTCAAACTGTGGGGCACACCTCCCTAGGGGGACGCGAGCATATCGAAAATAAAAGGTTTAAAAAATTAATTTGTTGGAACGAAGTAAACAAAATATATTCTGACGTTTAAAAATTGATGAAACATTGATGCATAATAGTAGTATATTCTGCACGAACTTGGAACACCATTTCTAAAACAGAACACTGTTCTAATCAATTGCGAGCCCCAAACAGAGATTGTGAAGAACAGAAGGTGTTCCAAGTTCGTGTGCGATGTTCGCCCGTTCTATCGAGCGCACCGAGAACAATGCTGAAATAACCCAAATATAGTGAAAAGAAATAACCTAGAATGGGAAGAACATTGCTAGCTCACTTGGTTAAACCATGCAGTTATCAAGTGAACTAACAATGTTTTTTGTCGGATTGTAAGTTCTATTCCTGCTCAAAACATATTGTAAGTTTTATTTCTCCCTGCTCAAAATAAAGCGAGAGATAATGAAAAACAACCCTCTTAAGAAATGATGAAATCGAAAGGAAAATCATGACCTTCACACCAACGAAAAGAAAAACAAGTCGAAAATTAATGACTGAATGCGCAGCGCGTTACGCAATTCAGAAAGAGAAGCACGCTGGCACTTTTTTTTATCAAGGACAAAAATGTCTCATGATATTCTTTATATAATAGGGAAAACTCGATGAAAAAAGAATAAAAAGAAATTTATCGGTCGACATCCTCATTTAATCACCTAGCTCACATATGAAATGGACAGAAAAAATTTAGGCTTCGTTATATTGTTAACTCTAGTTGCTGCAGAATTAATAATTATAATAACAAATTACAAAGATGCGATTGTAAATGAAGTTGATATTAACAATACAACATGCTTCCATTCTAAACATATAGGAAGAAAATTATTTTATCATGAATGCATGAAACAAGGAGAAAACGTTCACGATATACGATACTTCTTTAATATAAATTCAACCTATTTATCAGCGAGTTTTGTAGGAGTTCAACTATCTCAGAAAGAATTTCAAAAAGTTTGCGAACAATGTTCAAATTGAAGCATCCCTCGTGTTTGCTATGTGTTGGAGCATCACAGTCCGGAAAAACCTCTCTGGTTAGACAAATGATTGCATATAAAGCATATGATTATGAATTCAAAAATATTATATGGTGCTATAAAGTTTTTCAGCAATGGTTCACAGAAGAAAAAGAAATTAAATTTGTTCAAGGTCTTCCAGAAACGTTTGAAAGTGGAAGTTTGGTCATAATAGATGATTTAATGAACGATTTAAATGAGAAAATCTCTGATTTGTTCACGATTACAGCGCATCATTCAAAACTTAGTGTTATTTTGATTTTGCAAAATCTATTCCCCGAAATAAAGTGATGCGAGACATAAGTCTGAATGCGCAATATGTAATATTGTTTAAAAATAATCGCGATGTTGGACAAATTCAGTGTTTCGCAAGACAAGTATACGGAAACAAAGCAACATCGTTTATGGATGCTTACAAAAAGAGCACTCACGACAATTTTAATTATTTGCTAGTTGATCTTCACCCCAGAACAGACGAAAAATTTCGGCTCAGAGAGAGTGTGTTTCCTGACGCTAATGGGCTCTATTGGATTTATGTACCGATAAAATGAAAAATGTAAAGAAGCATTATCACTTATTAAAATTATTGCTTAGTGCATCTCCAGCGCAAAAAGGGCAATTATACGGACTGCTGATCGATTTCAAATCAAGTGCCTCTCAGAGGTTTGCTATAACCTCTTGTCTGGTAGTCTAAAAACCAATATCAAGAAATTGCGCAAATATAAAGCAGCTATAAGAAAAATTGCAAATAAAAAGTACCATTAGAAAAGAAGAGAAAAGAATTAATCATCCAAACAGGGGGTTTCTTACCAATCATAATACCTGCAGTTCTAACCGCCTTAGCAGGCTTTGTTGGAAAAGCTATAGGCAGCCGTATTTAATACGTGACAATGGCTAAAAGAATGGCTGTAGTTCCTGAAGAATTAGCAGCTTCCTACTATTCTAAATCATTTGAAACAGGAGAGCACACACATGCCATCGAAAATCAAATATTAAATCTTCTCCAGGAATCAAAATATTCAGACGATGCAAAAGCAAAATTATTAAGCCAACTACTTACAAAGTTTCAGCGTGTAATAAATGCGCCTAAACCACCCCTGCGAGTTACAATAGAAGAACCAGAACAGCAAGAGACAACAGTTATAGCAAGAAAGGAAACATCTTTGAAGGAAGACCCTACATTGCGCGAGATTATTCTTTCTGTTCCTGCAAACTTCAAAAATTTATACCTCCTATTGCAGAGAAATTGAAAACGCGTAGTTATTCATGGAATGATTATGGTGAATTGATGAAGGATAGCAAAATCATACGAAACACGAATATCGTTGATTTGTTTCGTATTTAATGAGAAACGTAAAAAAGGTTTTGAACCACATGGTTTTTCAGTTTTGGAAGGGTATAAACGAAATAAAAATCCCTACACGATGGATTGGTAATCAGAAGTTAGTACGAAATCCAGAGTTCGACACGAGTATATACGAGATCCCAAATGAGAATACTCCTGAATCTCCAGAAACTTTAAGAGCTAAAAAGAAAAGACAAAATTCAAAAAGAAAATGGAAAGATTATTATTAGAAAAAGCATATTATGATTTTGAGAATCCTGCTTCATTTGGCGGAGTTAAGAAACTGTCGAGTGTTACTAAAGTTCCATATCAAAAAGCGAAACGTTGGTTAATGAGCCAAGACACTTATACACTTCACAAACCGGTGCGATATAAATTTCCTCGAAGAGCTACGCTTTCTTATGGTATAAATGATTTATGGCAAAGTGACCTAGTTGATTTAAAACACCTAGCAAAATATAATAAGGGATATAGATTTCTACTGACTATAATTGATGTATTGTCAAAGTTCGCTTATGTGATACCTCTGAAAAGTAAAAGCGCTGTAGCTGTAAAAATGCATTTGGAACATTATTGAAGAAAGTTAGACCGAAGCACATCCAAAGTGATAAAGGCACAGAATTTTCAAATACCCAGGTACAAGCTTTATTTAAAAGATATAGAATTAACCATTATTCAGCAGAGGGAGATCATAAAGCTAGTGTTGTGGAAAGGTTTAACAGAACATTAAAAAACAAAATGTTCAGGGTTTTCACATATAGAAGATCTTATAAATATGATGATATTCTACAGTCTCTGGTAAAGTCGTACAACGATAGTAAGCATCGCAGCATAGGCATCGCCCCATCAAAAGTTACCCAAGATTTAGTACCGCAAATCTTCAAAAAACTATATGGTTATACAATGAAAAAGCAGAAAGAAACTTTAAGCGTGGGAGATCTAGTGAGAATTTCGAAAGCGAAAAAATCTTTCCGGCGCGGGTATTTACCAGGGTGGAGTGATGAAGTGTTTATAGTATCGAAAGTACATCAGACGCACCCGACGTCAGTGGATTTGATGGATTTTCTTTTTAGCCCTTTAAAAGGCCGTTTTTATCTCCCTGAACTTCAATTAGTCACTAAACGTTCTGATGACTACTGGCATATAGAGAAGGTGCTCAAAACAAAAGGCAGGGGAGAAACAGAGAATATTTTGTGAAATGGTTAGGATTTGATGATAGGTTTAATAGTTGGATAAAACAACAATGGCTCAAGAGAACGAAAATTTCTACATAACATTACCAAGCAATGCGAGTATGAATTATTTTCCTAGCAATACCCAGGCTTCATTCAGAACAAAACTTGCTCGACCGATAACACTAACCGGCGAATGGGAAGTCGGTTTATCAGAGATATTCATTCCGCGAACGTGGTTCAATATTGGAAATCACAATAACAAATATTCCATAACATATGAAGAAACCAAAATTGTGGAAAAGGATTATGTTGAATACCGCATTAGAGTAAAAATTGATCAAGGAATTACCGATGAAGAAGTAATTAGCAAGATTAATCAGAGCATCGAAGAAAAATGTGGACGTTCTGTCTTTTTTGCATTGGATCACAAGAATATCAATGTACTCGTCGCTCCCGGTTATGAATTAATTTTAACAGCAGCAGAGGCACCACGTCTGCTGACGATGCTTACCTTACCCAGAGAGGATCGAACCATAAAAGTATCAGAGACTTTCTTGTTCAGAAAACCATCGAAGACAAACAAAGACAATGTTCTTACAATTCTTGCTAGAAATCAAAAAAGACATTTCATAGTCCGTGCTACGAAGTTTAACCATAAGTATACTGATTTTGAGAACTTAACTCATGAATTGTTGCAGCATATTAATTCTAATATGATGCAGACAGGGATTGGTGGTGCAGCTGATTTCGTGTTCGATTATACATCCGACAAGATCGAAATTACAGTTGAAAAGAATGTAGAACTCGAATTTAGGCTGATGTATGCCCCTATTTTAATGAGAATGTTGAGTATGGAGAAAGATGTTGTTTTAACCGGTACAACCCAGCATGTACTACAAAAATCGATAGACCTCAATAAACGAATACTTTCGTGTAAGCATTACAGATAAACCATTGGTTTCGGAGAAAGTGCAAAAACGGATCATATGGAACTAGAAGTTGGATTCTATAAAAATTCAGAACAGTTGTTTAAATCTTTCAAACACCTTGCGTTTAATCATTTGGCAAACAACAAAGTGAAAGTTCATATACCTCAAACATCTATTTTGAATTTACAAGACGGGTTGAGAGATCTTTTAGGATTCAAAACAGCAACATTACACGGGGGTACTCATATATCAGACTATCCCCTGGAGTTAGACGGAGGAATCACTGAAATATACGTCTATAGCGATATCATTGAATCACATTTTGTTGGAGATACTATTGCACCATTGCTTCGTATTATTCCTGTTATGTCTGCTAAAGAAGATCAAATAGTTGTAAACTATCAAAGACCCTCGTATTTTCCTCTGCGCAACAATTATATTGATTGCATTGAAATTGAACTCAAAAGCAGCTCTGGAGATGGTATAATATTTACCAGCGGAAAAACACTATTAGTTCTTTCCTTCCGTCGTAAAACATTATAAAACCACAGTCTATTGGGTGCTTAATCATTTGGATCACAACGGTGAAAGAGTATGCATTTGGATCCGAAAGCTTGTGAGAATTATTACTGCGCTCAGGTGCAGACAGGAGGTGGACCATATTTTCAAGGTGTTGGCCACCAAAGAGGATATGGAATGTTTTCAAATTTATTTCGATTCATAACTCCTATAGCGATGAAAGCAGGAAAATATTTAGGTAAACACCTACTAAGCGCAGGATCGAAGGTAGTCTCAGATGTCGCAGCAGGTGCTTCTCTTAAAGACTCAGCGAAATCACGTTTTCGGGAAACAACTAAAAAGATAAAAGACGACATTCTTCATAAAATCCAGACTGGTTCAGGTATAAAAAGAAAGAGAGCATACAAAAAAATCATTATCAGCGAGTCAAGAGACGGCGAAAGAAATTGGAAGAAGCAGATATATTCTCATAATGGATTCGCGAGCCTGTACCTGTGTTACAAGCGATTTAGACTTGTTTAACGTTAGTCCAGTTCAGCTCAGTATAGACAGTTCATCCTTTATAGAAGTACATCCTATTGCCTCATTGGGTGATAACACACCAATTGAATTTTTTATTTCTGCATCAGGAGAACATTATCTAGATTTGTCGCATGTATTAATTCATTTACAAGCGAAAATAACAAAGAAAAGTGGAACAGCGATTGGAACAACTGACCAAGTCGCACCAATTAATTATTTTCTGAACACTCTTTTCTCTGAATGTTCGGTTGTACTAAATGATAAGCAAGTATCTTCTCAAGCTAACTATGCTTATAGATCTATTTTCGATGCTATGCTCGCACCAAAATCTGTTCAAGAATCAATCTTAACAGCTGGTCTTTTTACAAAGATCGTGCTTCTAAGCACGATTCGGTAGAACTTGCTAATGTGGGGGATAATTCAAATCCTGGTTATCAAACCCGATATAACATTTGCAAAAATAGTAAACTTATAGATATGATTGGTCCCCTACATTTTGATCTAGGCAATCAGAGCAAATGTTTGATCAATTCGGTGAATCTTCGCATTAAGCTAGAAAGAAATAAAGACGCATTTGCTCTTATGTCTCCCACAAAAGATTTTAAAATACTTATACAGCATGCATCATTATTCGTGAGGAAAGTTAAGGTGGCTCCTCCAGTTTTAATTGCGCATGAAGTAGCCCTAACCAAGGGTGTTATAAAAATGCCAATTCGCAGAACAGAAGTGAAATCATTTGCGCTCTCGACGGGCATTCAGTCTGTTACAATTCCAAACTCTTTCATAGGACAGCTTCCAACGCGTATCATTATGGCTATGGTATCCAATACTGCCTTCAATGGTGATTTTGGAAAAAATCCCTTCAATTTTAAGCATTATGACATTTCCTATATTTGTGCCATTGAAGGTAATACAATGTTTCCCTCAAAACCCTTTCAACCGAGATTCGATGATTCTAACGGTTACAGCAGAAGTTATATGAGTCTCTTTACTGATCTAGGACGATACCATAAAGATCAAGACATTAACATCAGTTTTAGCGAATATAAGGATGGGTATACATTGTTTGCTATAGATTTGACACCTGATCTCAGTGCAGACGGAATGCACGAAAGTATTTCGCGCAATGGTAATTTAACTATTGATATAAAGTTCTCTAAAGCTCTACCAGAAACTGTCAATTTACTAGTTTATTCTGAGTATCGCAACACAATTGAGATTGATAAAAACCGTACTATCTTTACGGATTATTAAAAGATGGACAGTATAACTCTTTGCAGACTTGCATGTAGTGATATGAATATTCGATCTGAATTTGGTGGTGTATTTGCTTGCGATGAACTACCAAAGAAACGAGATAATTATTCATGTTTTATTGTGAACTTAGATCCTAAAACAAAACCAGGAAGTCATTGGGTTGCTATAGCTATTAGGAATTATAAATGCTATTATTTTTGTAGTTATGCTTCAGTTCCAGAAAATAAACATATTTTATCATTTATGCAAAATAATTCTGTTACTTTTGAGTGGAACAAATGTCGGTATCAAAGCTTCATGTCCTATACCTGCGGTCATTTCTGTTTATATTTCTTATATAAATTTGTGAGAAAGCAGTCTTTATCACCTCTGGATTCGAATGAAATAAAAAATAATGAGAAATTTATAAAAAAAAGTTTGTTAGTCGTAAATTTCATTTACAAAATTGTTGCTTCACTCCGTATACAAAGCAAACATGTCAAGCGTATAATTTTCGCAATACACGCTTCTAGACATGTTTTCAACGTCCTTGTGCATGTCTGTACGTGTTTTTATGGACAGAATGTATAAAAGAGAAAAACGAACTGTGAAAATTTCATTGCTGACTGAAATAATTCAACAGAAACAATGGTTCCCGAACCGAGATACGGCTTTTTGTTTTTAAAACGCAATGGAGCAAACAGTGCTTATTCCATACATAGCTGCAGCGATACGCTTTACGAAAATATGATCTCTTGCGTTCAAGCAGCGAACTCCTATCCAACGGATAATTCTGAATGCAGATTGAAGATTGCCTATTTTCGTATTTTGAATAACAACGAAATTGTAAGAGAACTTCATAATGGTTCTTCCATGAACTATCGACAACCATTTGAATGTAAAGCACGAAAATATGATATCATAAATCCGAGCAGCGAACTCCTATCCACTGATTGATTCTGAATGCAGATTGAAGATTGTCTATTTTCGTATTTTGAATAACAACGAAATTATCTGAGAGAACTCCATAATGGTGCTGAACTATCAACAACCATCTGAACGCAAAGCATAAAACTGTTGCACAAAGAAATTCTAAAAACGAACCTCCATACCTGTGAAAATGTAAACCAAATAGCAGTTCTTGATTTTATTGTAATCTGGAAAGAAATTTATCGAATATAACTCTTTTGATACACCAGCATTCGATTCATGTATAGAGCACTAAAGATTGATTGTAACACTTGCGTACTATTTTGATAATCCCTGAATAAAAAAATTGTTATTTAACCTTGAAATTGCGTTCGTCTTATTTTTTGTAGTCTTTTTATATAATTTTACTTAGTATAATTATGTTGCATAGCATTTACGCAAGAGCTATTTTTAAGAAAACCCGAAGGTTACATTTAATAGATATGAAATTCTTAGGGTGCAAAAACAACTGCGTCTTTCCATTTATTAATTTTTAAGCAACTATTTGTCCTTGTATTCAAGAGTATAAAATCTTGGGACTTCAAGTTTTAGTCCTCTTTGAATTTGTGTCAATCTCTGTGTAAGATTATTCATCACTCGTCCGTCACAATGGAAGATGGTGAGCTCTACTTTTTTTTTTCCTAAATGATATCCTTTTTTAAATAAGTTCTATAGTTGAGTTCTTACTTAACTTCTTATAGCATCTCTTTATTTTAGAGATGATTGTTCCCAGTTCGA
This sequence comes from Trichonephila clavipes, assembly GCA_019973935.1. NCBI lineage: Eukaryota > Metazoa > Arthropoda > Arachnida > Araneae > Nephilidae > Trichonephila > Trichonephila clavipes. Next base: position 17,864 of record BMAU01019013.1, on the reverse strand, counting down.
TCGCTAAAAAGCGTAAATTTAACATTGATATCAGCAAGGAAAAAGATGGTGAAACCGTTAAATTGTTAGCGCCTTATAGTGTTTACATCGGCAAGGGTGTTTGCTTAGAAGTGAAGGATTTCAGGAAGACGCTATACCTTGGCTTCGTCAAATCAAACGAGAAGAATGAAGTCAAAAATCGGTTTAATTTGCATGTGGACCAAATTCCTGTATTGCTAGAAGGACTAGAACATATCCAACAACATCTAAAATCTATGTAAATATTTTTGTTAAATGAGGAGTAGGGAGAAATAGCAAATTCATTAACTTAATATGATTTTTAGAACGATTAATTCTTCTTTCCGCGGAGCTGTGCGCAGCTGGAGGGCTGAAATACATTCTATCGATATCGAAAGTATTTTCGAAGAAAGTCAAACAGCTCTTTTGATCTTCTAAGCCGAGAAGGACCTGTATTAAGAATAAGATTCGTCATATGCTTCAATATTATATTCCGCAAAGTAATTGAGGAAGAAAACATAGACCAAAGCTTTTATTTCTGTAGCGATGCTGCAAGACTTTGAGCGGTTTCGCAAATCGTGCCTTGCATTAGTCGAGCGTTTACAAAAATTCAAAACACTATCGATGCTTTTATCCACAATGGTAGTGGCTGGAGTTTACATGAAGTGCAATATTTAGATGTTCACGAAGGCAATTTTCGACAGGAGGCTGTACGAATGCATTACTCCCTCCTAGTCTTAAAAATAAACACGCTTTGTTAAATCTACAATGCTCATCTAATCAATGTTTTTTATATGCTGTGCTAGCAATACTCTTTCCCAAAACATCGAACGCTCACAGAATTTCTAAATACAAACCATATTTAAAATTAATCGATTATTCGATGCTAAATTTTCCAGTGGCGCTTTTAAATATTAAATCGTTTGAAAAAGCCAATCATTTGAAAGTAAATGTGTTCGGCTATGATGAAAACTTAATCTATCCGATGTATATCGGTGAACCAAATCAACGCGAAGTTAATTTATTATTATATGATAATCATTACTTTGCAATCAAAAATTTTAATAGGTTACTTAGACATAAATCCAACGCGAATTATTTTTGTGTCAATTGTTTAACTGGATTTACTCGTCAAAGCACATTAGAGTCGCATCAGCGTCTATGTTTGCACAATAAACCTCAGCGATTATCGATGCCTTCTGATCTGAGCTTAAAATTCAACCATTTGAACAAATGTGTTGAGCATCGTTATGCGATTTATGCTGATTTTGAGTGTTTGCTTTCAAAATTTCCAACAACATTGCCCAATCCTACGAAATCCTTCACCACGCCTATTGAAAAACATATCCCTGTGAGTTATGCCTTTGTAGTAGTCGATTATGAAAATGATATTTTATATCATAGCTATTATGCGGGAGAAAATGTAGTTGAGAAATTTTCGTAGAGCTTAAGGAAATTAGTTCAAAATTGATTGCGGAATTAAAACGCGTGAACAAAATTGAAGTAAATGATTCTAGCTCCTATAGCGAGTATCGGTGTGTGTTTTGCTGCGAATTTTTCGATGCAAAATCGATTCGTGTACGACATCATTCTCATGATTCTAATCGTGTTCTCGGTATGGCGCACCAACTTTGTAATTTATTACATCGAAAAACGTTTTTCATTCCCGTGGTGATTCATAATTCGCGTAACTATGATACTCATTTGCTGCTAAAGCATTTACCGAAAAACATTGCGAAAGAAGTAAGTGTGATCCCCTTGAATATGGAGAAATTGACAATGTTCACCTTAGATCATTTGAAATTTATTGACTCTTTTCAATTTCTTGATGCATCGTTGGACGCTTTAGTTCGCAACTTGAGTATCTCGCAACACGATTTTACAATTTTCGAGGCCTTTTTCGGGGATCTTGAACACCGCGATTTGCTGAAAAGCAAAGGTATTTTTCCATATTCATATTTGGATCATTTATCTAAATTATCATCAAAAAGTTTCCCCTCAAAAGATAAATTTTTCAACGTGCTGACGCAATCACATATAAGCGACAATGATTATGCACATGCGACTCTAGTTTATAATACTTTTAATTGCAAAACATTCGCCGATTATCTTAAGCTCTACCAATTGACTGATGTTATTTTGTTAGCAGAAGTGTTCAATAATTTCAGAAAATTAAGTTTAAAAAACTATGAGCTTGACCCTATTCACTATATATCCCTCTCAGAATTGACATTTGATGCAGGTCTAAAATTTTGCAAAGTCGAACTCCAATTGCTTTCCGAAGTAAATGATTATTTATTCTTCGAAAGTAATATGAGAGGAGGAATTTGCTTAGTTGGCAAAAGATTTGCACAAGCAAATAACCCATACATTCCTGCTTATGATAGTTCAAGGGAGCATAGTTACATTTTAGCTCTAGACTGTGTAAATTTATATGGATATGCAATGAGCATGCCATTGCCATATAATAATTTTGCATGGTTGACACCCAAAGAACAACAAGAGTTTGATATTTTTAATACTAGCCCGAGTTCCTCTCAAGGATACATCCTTGAAGTGGATTTAGAACTGCCTCCCTCAATACATGAGGAGCAGAACGATCTTCCGATGGCGCCGGAGCATCTGAAGATTTCTTACGAAATGCTATCACCGTATTCAAAACGTTTATGTGATAAATTTAATTTAAAATCTACTTTGCCTGCTATAAAACTCACACCAAATTTCTTTTTTAAAAAATTATGTTGTTCATTATATGAATTTGAAATTTTATCTTGAGCATGGATTAGTATTAAAAAAAATCCATAAAATTTTAACATTTTCTCAAAAACCTTGGCTAAGAGAATATATAAATTTCAATAATCAAAAACGCAATCAAAGTACTGCAGCGACTGAAAAATTATTTTTTAAAAAATTAAACAACGCTTTCTTTGGGAAGACTATACAAAATGTACGGAAACGAATTAATGTAAAGGGTGCTTTGACACAGGATACAAGTCAAAAGTTATTGTCTAGTCCATGCTTAGAGTTTTTTGAGCCTGTTAATGAAAATTTTACATTGTTTAAAATGAGAAAACCAAATTTGTACTTAGATAAACCGATATACATCGGTTTCACGGTCTTAGAATTGTCCAAATTACGAATGTACGATCTGTACTATACGAACTTCAAACGGTTTTACAAAAATTCATGCGAGTTATTGTACATGGACACAGACTCGCTTTACTTACATATACACACTAACGATGCATATATGGATCTAAAAAATAATTTTTCCGAAATATTAGATCTAAGCAATTTTCCTGTTGAACATTTTTTGTTTAACGACACAAATTGTGGAAAATTAGGTACTATCAAGAATGAAATATGTACACCTATTCAAGAATTTGTCGGAATCAAACCAAAAATGTACTCCGTTTTATATGGAGCAAATGATTGTAAAAAGACAGCTAAAGGTGTACGGTCTAGTTCATTAAATTCGATAACTCACGAGAACTATAAAACCATTCTCGAAGAGGAATCAAGAGTAAAACATTTGCTATTTTCTATTGTATCTCGGAAACATGTATTGGAAACAGTTATACAAAACAAAACATCGCTTTCAGCCTATTACGATAAGAAATTTGTGTGTGAAGATGGTGTAAACACGCTTTCATATGGACATAAGGACATTTAAATTTATTTTCTCTGTTCTCCCTACTTCTTATTGTTTTTAGATGTATTTTCCATTGTGACGGTTGCAATATTTAACTGTATATAATGCTTTTGTCCTATCGTCGATCATAACTTTTAAAAACTGTTTGGGTTGACCGAACAAAAAAAAAATTTATATATCTACCAAGAAAAAAACTGTTTGGTTTGACCAAACCAACAACAAAAAAAAAAAAATATTTAACTGTATATAATGCTTTTGTCCTATCATCGATCATAACTTTTAAAAACTGTTTGGGTTGACCGAACAAAAAAAAAATCTATATATCTACCAAGAAAAAAACTGTTTGGTTTGACCAAACCAACAACAAAAAAAAATATTTAACTGTATATAATGCTTTTGTCCTATCGTCGATCATAACTTTAAAAAACTGTTTGGGTTGCCCGAACAAAAAAAAAATCTATATATCTACCAAGAAAAAAACTGTTTGGTTTGACCTAACCAACAAAAAAAAAATATTTAACTGTATATAATGCCTTTGTCCTATCGTCGATCATAAGTTTAAAAAACTGTTTGGGTTGACCAAACAAAAAAAACTGTTTGGTTTGACCAAACCAACAAAAACAAAAAAATATTTAACTGTATATAATGCTTTTGTCCTATCGTAGATCATAACTTTAAAAAACTGTTTGGGTTGCCCGAACAAAAAAAAAAATCTATATATTGTTGATCAGTTGTTGGTGTTTTAAGTGGACTAGGACGTCTCATTTTCAACTCTCTTTTGTTTGTCTATGAGGCGTGAACACCACTTTAAAAAAAACGAGGGACAGCTTGATACCTCAGTGGTGTCCCATGGAAATCAAGCTCTAAACATTAGATAAAAACGGTGCTGGTGCAACTACTTTGGTTCGCGTTTTAAATGAACTAGCTTGGGTTATTTCAGCATTGTTCTCGGTGCGCTCGATAGAACGGGCGAACATCGCACACGAACTTGGAACACCTTCTGTTCTTCACAATCACTGTTTGGGGCTCGCAATTGATTAGAACAGTGTTCTGTTTTAGAAATGGTGTTCCAAGTTCGTGCAGAATATACTACTCATAATTTATATATATATCAGTTGGCAATAAAGTTTCCACTTTGATACGTTCATTAACTATCTGATCCTATAAATAAATTAAAAAAACATTTTGTTTAATTTTCTGTAATCCCACAATGAGAGATTTTTTTATTACGTTTTCTTTTTAAATCTAAAATACTACTCTTTCAGAAAAATAACAGAAGTCCGACCCAGAGAAAAATTCTAGGCAGATAAAAAATTCATCACTGTAATTATATCATTGAAATGTTGTTAGTTTTAGAAAGAAAAGGAAGACTTATTCAGAAAGCAGATTTGCGTGAGTCATCATCGTTTCATCTTAGAATTTATTGGTATGATTCGTTCTGTCCCTGTGTTTTTGTTTTTCAATTCGGGAAGTAGAAAATATTTTTTTTATTACTGTTGCGCTTTTTTCCATGTGAAAGAGTTATATGATATTTGGAAGAGCACAGAGAGCACACTTTGAAGGATTATTTGGCTAAGATTTATTTTTATGGGTATTCTGAAACATATAAAGCATGATGAAATACGCATTTTATACTCAATTCTTTCCTTAAAACTAACATCCATATTTTTATATTGAATCACTTAAAACACGGGAGTGGTCGCGAGGAGCTCAAAGTCTAAGGACAGCAAAACTACAATGATTTGAACGAAATATGACGGTTTTGCTTGCAAATATGTAAGCGAAAAATGTCAGTGATTTGTGTTCTTTATTAAGGTTATATATCTTTGAAACATTTTAGTTCAGTTTTAATGGATTTTTTCTCAAATTATCAAAGAAAAAATGAAAAGTCTTTGAAAGTAGGTAAGCATATTTTCTCTTTGTTACATTTTTCACTGGAATTGTGATTTTTATCGAGTACACAGTAAAAATAATTGTAAAAAAAAATTTTAAAAAACATTGGGGTGACTCAGTCATTTCGCGCGAATATAAACGTTAGTATCGAGTGCGCACCTGCTCTCTGAGGTTAAAACATTTTGAAGTCATCTCGCTTTAAATATTAATGTCGAATGTGATGGATATGAGAGAGGGCAATATAAAATAGACTCTTTTTTATGACATTTATACTCTTAGAAATGGATGATGGAGGAAATAAATTTTTAATTAAATATCATTTTGCAATACGTTCAATTTAAAAATTAGAGTAAAGAAAAATAACAATAATATTATCCTATTACTTTAAAGTAATTTGCATAAAATAAATATCGCTTAAAAGTAACAAATACAAAATTTAATACTTATCTTGATAATTTGTACGGTTTATAACTAAGATCGTATTGTAGCTTTAGCAGCCGTCCCTCAAAGCGTATTATTATTGTATAAAGGGAGGTGTGATAAAAATTATGATTGAAAATTGGGTCACCAATAGTGAAAGTTTGAGAAGCACTGGCATAATGAGATGAAATTTTCATCTGGCAATAATAAAAAAAATTTTAAAAACTGTTGCTAGAGGAGTTGGCGCTATTCAAGGAGAAATACCTACATATGTAAATGTTTAGGCTATAGCAGCTGTACGCTCCCGTTAAAAGACAACATAAAGCTGCGGTAAATGAGTCGAAGTTTCCATGTTAAAGAAAATGACGTTGCCCGATCAGAAACACGTGCTTTACTGATGAAACTTTTTTCTCAAACGGTGACTCGGATACCACAATTTTAAGAAAATTTTGGCCTTTGAAGAGGTTACGAAAAGGCCCCCTCATCAGCCAAAGGACTAAGGAAGAACGGGGCCGTTTTTAACATCCTCTGCGCCCTAGGCAATTCAAACTGTTACGCCCCTCTCCACTATTTCCAAAGGATCCCCTTCTTCAGTTCTTACCTTGCAAGTTTTGGTTTGGGAGGGATTTTCCCTTGATTTTCTTACTCTATTCCCTTTCTCTGTTTTTGCTCTTTGGAGAGTCTTTCCATTATTCCCCACCTATGGACAGGGCCGTTTTTAATCTCTCTGGCTCCCTAAACACTTCAGATTGATACGCCCCCTATTTCCACAGCACCCCCTTCTTTTGTTTTTACCTTGCCTATTTTGGTTCGAGAGAAATTTTTTCTTAACTCCATCACTCTTTTCCCTTTCTTTATCTGTACTCTTTAGATAGTCTTTCCAATATCCACCGACTATGAACTCGCCGTGTCCCGGACTGGTACCCTGAAGCATAAGGAAAAAATAGTGGCATGGTTTGGTCATTCTTGCTCATTTCTTACCTTACGGCATCTCGGACCACCCACCCTTTTTTGAATTAGTTCAGTAAATTTATGAAATCGCATGCAATTATAGTATAGTATACATTATTGTATGAACTATTATCTACCTTTTAATTACCATCACTTATCGCTTAACTATCTATTACTTTTAGACAACCATATTCTTTGTAGTCATTGTCACATTGTACTTGTACAATAAATGTTTTCTTCAAGTTTTGATCATTGCAAAATTGTTAATGACATCATTGTAATCAATTTACATTTACATTGTAATATCATTTTGAGTGCATAGCAACATCAAGCAGTTAAGCGTTTCATTTTCCATAGTAGATATTTTCCATACACACATAAACACAATGAATACATGATTCTCTAGGCGGTGGTTCATTCGCTGTAATTTTGATTTTCTCTGTTTTTTCATCCTCCATTTCCTTTTGCGCCCTAGGTACGTGCCTAAATGGAAAAGTGGCCCTGTTTATGGACCCTCTGTGTCCGGGACTACTCTCGTTTGGCTACTCTCGTTCATTTCTTTCCTTACGGGATCGAGAACCCATCACCCACTCTTTCGTATATATAAATTAGCACAGTAAATTATAATGAAATCGTTTGTGCGCAATCACAGTATAGAGTACACATTATTGTATGAACTGTTTTCAACTTGTTAAATATCATCTTTTTCATCGCTTATTGATTTACCACCTTTTACTTTTAGACATCCTTAGTCTTTGTTGAGTCACTCTCATTGTATTTGTGCAAGAAAGGTTTTCTCCGAGCTTTGATCATTACAAAATCATTAACAACATCACTGTTATCAATTTCGCCAGTAATAGCATTTTGAGTGCACAACATCAAACTGTTAAGCTTTTCTTTTTTTCCATAGTAGATCTCATTTCAGTCTTTACTCTCTGGGCAGAAATGTTTCTCTTATAACTCGTTAGGCTGTGGTACGTTAACTGTAATTTTAATTTGTTCTCTTTTTTTCGCCCTCCAATTTTTTGCGCCATAGGCAAGTGTCTAGTGTGCCTAAGCGGAAAAGTGGCTCTGAGGAGGAACTACAAAGGACTAATACGGGCAAATGGACTGAAGGAAGCAGGTTGGACGAACACAGGATCGCTTGACACTCGAGTCGGAACAATGCTACCATTCAACGATGTTGGCAGGAATGTGTGAACCATGCTCGAATAGAGAGAAAGGCGAGAGAACGTGAGAACAGGGTAATCGTCCGAGCATTATTCCTAGACCCTGAAGCACCCTTATAAATGATCGGACTTGTTAGCGGGGCATTAGTGACTACACAGCGTTTCTCAAACTGTGGGGGCGCCATTGGGGTCGTGTTAACTCTACGAGGGGGGCGCGAGTATATTGAAAAATCGAAAACACAAAAGATTATTTAAAAATTTAATTTACTGAAAGTAAACATACAAAATACTTTCTCTGATTTAATAAAATATAAAATACACTTTTTTTTACACTGATATAATACACTTATAAATGTATCAGTACTGAACAATGCATTTTATAATTAATTTAACAGTACTAAGTTAAGAACAAATTTGATAATTATCAGTCACCCCATGGGTTTGTATTAACATTTATCTTGATAATTTGTACAGTTTATAATTAATTCTTTAACTGCCGATTAAAGGTTACGCAATTCACTCCACAATGCCACCGTTTTCCATGTAAACAAGCTTGTTTGCTGCCAGGGGTGGATTTATTACCTGCTTATTTGTAACCTTTTCATGACATATCTTCTTAACCCTCCAACTGAACAGAACGGATTTTTCCACCCTACTAGAGAGGCTTCGAAAATGGACTGCACGGATTTTTCTGCCTTCAACTAACGTTTTCAAAAGCGGATTAGCCGCACTTTTCTGAAATCCTTTCCCCCTTTTAAGGTTTAACATCTTGAAAGATAATGAGGGACGGAGGAAGCAACACAACAGGAGTTTTATGGCTCGCAGGGAACCCCGTGTTTTGACCCCCAATCGTAAAAAAAAATCGGGAGAAATTTCTTTACAACCCAAGAAACGTTTCTTTGCTAGCTTGTATTTTAAAAGTTTCCAAAAGTTCCAACGCATAAGTAAAATATGTTACAATTCCCTTTTGGTTTCATATTAATTTCAAACTGTAACAAGTTGGGGCGTGTCAGGGCAATCTGCTATTTTATATAGTTAGACAAATTATCTTTTTTTAAGTATATTCTCTTTCGATCATTTTTCTTATTCAAAGCTTTCAGTTTTTGAAACATGATTATTTTATTATAAGATACCGAAAAAATTAATAAAACATCAAACTCTTTAAAATTTGGAACCTTTTCAATTTTCCAACCACTAAAAATGAATACATTTAAACTTCATCAAATCATTTGAAACATTTTCTTACACTTTGATAAAAATAATAACGAAAAAAAAACTAATTAAGATTTATTAGTTTTTTTTTTTTTTTTTTTTTAGATTTCAAAGCCTAAGTGTTCAAGGAAGTTTAAGTACAGTGCCTGGCTATATATTGTTAAAATACACCGAATTATATTTGAATTTTAAGTGCTTGAACTTCAGTTTACATCAAAGACAACATGAATGAAGATTTTCACACATTTTTTTTTAACTTGAATGTTTGAATAAATGGTAATCAAAAATATACGGAAACATTTACAGTAGACATTTATGCATATAAATAAACATAAAAACCAATTTTAAATTCGAGCTATTGAAAAACATTCGAATTATATATTGTTCAAAAATATCTATTTATACAAAATACCTCAACATTTATCTTTTTAAAGGCTAACTGAATAAGTAATTAAAATCTGGATATGTTTTGAAATCTCGAACTTATAAAGGTAGAAATTTTATGTTAGAAATTCCATTTGAAATTTCGAAAAAAAATGCATCGCGCAGTTAAAAATTATTATTTACCATAAGTTTTAGCAATTGTTTGAGTATAATAAAAATTTCAAATTTTTTATTATATAGCTTCTTTGGTATCTTTTAATATATTTCGGCCGCGGTAGCCGAGTGGTATAGGTATCGGAACGTGGCTTGCTTTGTCACGAGTTCGAGCCCAGTACCACTAAAGACCCGCCGTGTAGGGCAGCGATGCACGTTAAATCTGTCGAGAGCTGAAACGTCCTCCCGTTGGTGTGGTGGGGTAGTTAGGAGAGGGGAGTGCCAGCCCAGGTTACGTCCACGTCAATTGACCATGGTTCAAAATTACGTGGTCCGTCGCCAAAAGCCCTCGTGTAGCTGAACAGTGCAACGTTAATATTCAATCATTCATTTAATATATTTCGAAGATTTCATACAATTCGGTTGAAAACCGCATGCTAAAAGCAAAAATATAGTAAAAAAATTGATGAATATACAATTACAATAAATTCTTACATAGAGAAGCAAAACTGAGAAGCTAAAGCGTAGGATTAAAAAATTTTGAGTATATCTGAAGTAGTTTTCGAAATATTTATTTTAAAGTTTAGAAAATTTGTGTGCGTTATGTTATACTTGATATCAATTAAATGGTTAAAATAATGTGTGTTAATAATAGTCATGTAATCGTTTGATGACACATTCATATACTAATAAAAATTATCATGGTCATTGATGCGAATGTCAAGAATTTTATGTAATTTTAAATTCAGACATTAAGATATTGATGTAGAAAATATAAAACGACCATCTAAAATACATGAAAATGCAGTCTGCTATAAAATGATCTTGACAAACAAAATCCGGCATTTTCGCTTACTATGGCAGAGCCGGCTTAGTCAGGGGCGATCTGGAAAAACAGAGAGAGAACCGCGGTTTTGATGGATGCCGCTCTAGCTTTTAAAGCTCCCAGGAAAAATTATATATATATATATATATAAATTACAAATGCAAAAATAAATCTTGTAATTTTCCATACATTTTTATAACAACGAATTGTGGAATTGGCTTCCAATACATTGTTGTGTTTGACAATATGTAAGGTAACCAACCCTACTTTAGATATAGATTTGTACTACTTTTTCGTAACCGTATTCCTTTTAAAATTAATTCGTGCAGCCGAAATACACCTTTTGTACCCTTAAAAATTTATGTCAACTATAACGGTTAATTTTAGTTTATGCAACTTGTGAAATGTTCATAATTAACCATTTCCGTCTAAACAGTTTACATGAAAAAAAAAGTTTGGACTTCTTCATTCATTTGAGATTTATATAAGATTCTAACATTAAATTTTATTTTTCACCGAATAGGATTGAGTGAAAGTGTATAGTGCTTCCACACCACAGGTCTGGGGTTCTATTAACGGGCTGCGCAAGGTCGACTCTGCCTTTCATCCCCGCTACATTGGGTCGATAAATGAGTACCAAGCTTGCTTCGGGTCTTAAACACTGAAGGTCTCTCTTCAGACAGACCACCAAATCGGGACATCTGTTCATGCACCTCAGCGTCCAATGGTCACGTGTATTATGATGGGCACAGTAGTTCCTGGCCCTCATGGATTGTTGTGCTTCTGAGTTTGAGTCTTAAGTTTGAGGATTACCTCACTTTGGGGATACCCCTTAGTTAAACATGTATTTCCACTCATTTGCAATTAAACATTTTTCTTTCAATTACGTTTATTTCAGAAGGAAGTTTGATTTTTCAAATGTATTTGCTTAATAACATGTATATTTGTGTATTATATTAAAAATTTGATCAGTCCAAAATTACATGTTTTTAGCTCCTCTAAAAGCTTTTAGGATTTTACAACTGATCTTACAATCCATATACGTTTTATAGTAGTATATTTAAAAATGATAAGGACATTTTTACGACTGTGTGAGCTGTTATGCCTCGTTTATAAATATGAAAAATTGCATTCAGCTACAGTTTTTAAAATGTACAGAAATAAGTGGAGGAATAGGATATTTACATACTATGAATATTTTTGACTGCAGTAAGATATATTTATATTTCAGTTTCTTTACAATTTTGAATAGAAGTTGTAAGCCATTTTGCGAATAGTTTGATATTGAGTATAAACCCATAGGCTGTTTAATATTGTTAAGTGTTTTACTTTGATACCAGCACACATTAAAATAAGGCTCATTTGCAGTTATATGATCAGCTTCAGTGATATTTAAATTTTCAAAAATAGTCTACACGTACGAAAACATTCTTTCACAACCACACACCACATCTCATACTATATCTTCCCTACAGCAGGAAATATTTGTGCATACTGAAAAATTTAATACAGGATACATTTCCAAGTGTTAAATTTGTTTTTAAAATTTGGTATGAATACATTGTGAAACTGGTGGTTAACTTCACTGAACAAAATTGTTTTAAGTGTACTGTTTTGAAAGACAAGATTAATTAGGGAGAACTTTTCTCACAATAGAATTTGTAATGACTGAATTGTGTGAAAATGTAGTTATCGATGTGTGACATTTTTCCTTGTAATAAAAGAAACAGAAAGATAAGAAATTTAACTTGAGTAGAAAATGGTTAGAAGTACTGTCATGTGCATTTGAAGAAGTATATCCCCCATTAAAATTAAAAATCATTGACTGAATGTGTGTTATGTCCATCACAAATGCCGATGTAGAAAAGGAATTTTTATTTAATACAAGAAGTTCGAAAAAGAGAACACTAGGAAGGAAAATTTAAATTTTTTCCGAAAAATATTCAGTTAACATAAAAATATCTTTTATATGATTTTAATTAAAATAAATTAAAAGTATTGAAATCCTTTTTTATGCTATTTTAAATTAAAAATATAACTGAATAGAGAAAGATCGGTTTTATTTCATAAATATAATCATTGTATGTAATATTTATTCTGTTATTGTTTAAAAATGAGATAGGGCCTTTGCTCTTTTTACCTCATTACTTTTTTTAAAAAACAGGAAAGTGGGCGAGTTTTCTTTACTCTCATATTCAAAAATGAATACAGGATGCTTTTTTCTGGTTCAAATCGCAATACCAAATATATATATATATTTTAATTTTTAAAAAATGACAGAAAAATAAATTTTCTTTGAAGAAAATATAATTATTTTTCAACTTCTAACATACCATTTATTTCATTTTTTCCTCTTTTTTTACCTTTCATTTCGTTTTTAATTTTACTGTGACTGAATATATAGGAGAAAGAAACACCGTATCTTTTTCAAATAGGATTGATCAAGAGAGGATATCTACGCTTTCAAAGAAGATTGCCCAAGGCAACTTAAAAGCTAGCTGTAAACGATTGATCTCTTGGTTCTTACTTTTCAAAGCGACCGAACTGGGTCGTAAAATTTTTCCCGTTCGACCACCCAAGTTCTAAAAGGGGAAAGGAAAAAAGTCTATTGCATTTTTGAAGGGAATCGCAAAATAAGAGTTAAACGCTTTCGGAATAACTTTTCAGGAGGAAGGTGTCCAGTTAGAGGGTTAACAACATCACTGTTATCAATTTCGCCATTAATAGCATTTTGAGTGCACAACATCAAACTGTTAAGCTTTTCTTTTTCAATAGTAGATCTCATTTCAGTCTTTACTCTCTGGGCAGAAATGTTTCTCTTATAACTCTATAGGCTGTGGTACGTTCGCTGTAATTTTAATTTGTTCTCTTTTTTTCGCCCTCCAATTTTTTGCGCCATAGGCACGTGTCTAGTGTGCCTAAGCGGAAAAGTGGCTCTGAGGAGGAACTACAAAGGACTAATACGGGCAAATGGACTGAAGGAAGCAGGTTGGACGAACACAGGATCGCTTGACACTCGAGTCGGAACAATGCTACCATTCAACGATGTTGGCAGGAATGTGGGAACCATGCTCGAATAGAGAAAGGCGAGAGAACGTGAGAACAGGGTAATCGTCCGAGCATTATTCCTAGACCCTGAAGCACCCTTATAAATGATCGGACTTGTTAGCGGGGCATTAGTGACTACACAGCGTTTCTCAAACTGTGGTAGGGGGGGGGGCGCCATTGGGGTCGTGTTAACTCTACGAGGGGGGCGCGAGTATATTAAAAAATCGAAAACACAAAAGATTATTTAAAAATTTAATTTACTGAAAGTAAACATACAAAATACTTTCTCTGATTTAATAAAATATAAAATACACATTTTTTTACACTAATATAATACACTTATAAATGTATCAGTACTGAACAATGCATTTTATAATTAATTTAATAGTACTAAGTTAAGAACAAATTTGATAATTATCAGTCACCCCATGGGTTTGTATTAACATTTATCTTGATAATTTGCACAGTTTATAATTCTGTAACTGCCGATTAAAGGTTACGCAATTCACTCCACAATATGCCACCGTTTTCCATGTAAACAAGCTTGTTTTGGTGTTTTTTAAGGGGAGGAGAAAAGGAATAAATAAGCAAATCCTCTGAAATAACTAAATCCTTCGCAAACACTGTCAAAATCCTTGATTGTATTCCAAAGCTTTCGGAATAATTTTATGAATAACCCTGTACAGAAAAGATCGTACTTCGCAAAGACGTATATATACATCCAGAAAATTAATTCTTTGACTGAGTGAGACGTTTATATACGTCGGCGGCACATAATAGGTTAAAGTCGTATATTGTAGCTTTAGGGTCAAAGTATAGTATTATTGAATTCAGTACATTGTTATTGTATGGAGGGGGGCACGATGGAAAAAAATGATTGAATAGTGGGTCATGTATATTGAAAGTTTGAGAAGCACTGGACTACAATGACCATCGATAGGCTACTCAGCAAAAAAGATGGGGGAAGAGTTTAGATCAGGGCCGGCCATCTGGGGGTGAGGTGGATGCTATGCACCGAAGCCCTGTGATTGATGGTTTCCCAACAATATCAAAAAATAAAATATACTCTTGCATATGAAAAATTAACATTGTTCCTATTGTACGAAACGTGCGTTTTATCGTGAAAATTGCTACTGTAGATCTCTGAAACTCAATAATCTGCAAACTAAATCTTGAAATCATGAGAACTTTATCGGTTTACACTACCGTAGAATGAAGCATATAACAAGAATTGGTTTTAAATTCTCAGGAACATTCCTCAATAATATTTCCTCTTATCAGGAACGTAGCTACTACCGTATCAATGATACGATGCCTCCTAGCTACAGGGGCCCCGGACGTGCGTAAGCAAAAAATCGTAAAATGTTATCAATAGTCTTATTAATAAAGTTTCTTTTTGCGCTCATAAAATAGTATGTCACTGGCTTCAAACGATTAAGGAGTGGTATAGACTAGGAAAGCAGGAAAAAAATTCTTATTCAAAGCTGCTCGTCAGAAAGATTGTTTGAAGTAAGATACAGGTAACACACAGAATGGGAAAAAACCATTTGGAATGTTATTTGATTGTAAGTGACGGTACACACACACACCTTTCGTCTGTTGATTGATTGACTGTAGATGAACGTCGCACACGAAGGCTTTGCCCTTAGTCGGAAGCTTGTTCAGGGCAGAATCGATTGTAGGTTGTAAGTGACCCGCGTGCGAAGACCTAATGTGCCACCCTTCTAGAGAATTTTTCATGTTTTGACGAATCTTAACGTTGAAGTTATAAACTCATATACCTGTATAAGAGTAAAAAGTAAAATATCAATAAAATTGCAAATAGAAACAAGAATAGTTTCTTGCCTTTGTTTTGTTTTTCTAAATTGCAACCTTTAAATAAACTGAAAATTTTTAATTCCCCCCCCATGAACACATATTAAATTTAAACATTCCTATGGCTTTAGGTAATATTAACCATATTAGATACTTTCGTAAAGCAACTTGCTCAAAAATCATTTCTGAGATGGCTTTGTTAAGCATTGATCTGCCGTGTGCCACCAGCACCACTGAGAAGCATAAAAAAAAAAAAAAAAAAAAATTTCTTGTGCTACTGGTATCATATGAACCTAGTGAATATTATTTTGTTATATTTAAATTAAATTATTGGCTACTCAAGACATTCATCTGACAAGGCTAAATCGTCATGTTTCGTGTGATTGCTATGTGGTACCATCTGTTCTTCCCCAACATTTGCTACTAAATCTAGAAGAGAACTTTATTGTGAAACTAAAATTTCCACATTAATTAATATTAAAAATTTATTTTTATTCTTATTGTAAATATTTTCGTAAGCTAAACTTCACCCACATGCTATGTTAATTGTCATCCCTGTTCTGTATCAGATTTTTTGCCACTCTTATTGAATTCATTATTGTAGGCCTGTGCCCCCATAACTAGCAAATTTTATCCCAATTTCATATGCTTTTCAACTAGTTAACAGGGAAGTTCTTTCCCAGTTGGAAGAAAACCCCAAAATATTTGATTAATGTTAACAGTAACCTCATTAAGATTAGATTTATCAATACATACCTCACCAAGAATGTCATTTGCTCGATTTTACTGACAACAGGAATAAAACCTGAATTATTGAATAATATTTAGCTTGTTTAATTTTATATTTGGTAAAAGTGAAATAATTTAACCCTGAAAATTCTTTTTCTTCAGAGGATTTAAGCTACATCCTTTTTGAGGACTATGAACAAGCACACCTCCATTTTTGGATCAAATTGAGTAATTAAATATAATTTTTATAAAAAATAACTATTATTCAAATCAAAGTTTCTCACTTTTCACCTGAAAATCTTAACAATTTTCAGCAAGCATTTTCAGTGCTCTTGTAAAGCATAGAAGCAGCTCTAACTAATGATTTAGTTCTAATAGTGACAATTCTTTGAGTCACTGTCAACAGTTTTAGAACACAATAACCACGGACTAAATTCGACCCTAAGTTTTTGATTTTGAATGGTTTTTTCCATGATTCACGAATAAAAATGAAAAATTGAAATAATCTTGTAGAGAATCTGTATATGGGCATATAAAGGTTAAAAAAATAATAAGTTTAAAAGCTTTTTCTGCTCAACTTTTCCAATACCTTTACTCTAAAGGCCATTTTTGATAATTTCTGAAGGAAAAATTTTGTCCAATTATTTAAACAATCACACTCTCATTTTTAATCTGTTTTTCCAAACAAAAACTGGCAGCAAACAAATGTCTAAAAATTAAATAATTTTTCAATAAGTGTTTTTTGAAAACAGTGTACTAACAAAAAAAATAGATACTAATTTCAATTACGTAAAAAATTTCACAACACTAATTACTTATTAACACAAATTGCTTGAACAAAATCATCCATCCTTAATGCAGTAAAAATATAAACAAAACATTAGAATCGGCTCTTATAAAAGGGTGGTAAAAATCCTGTCAAAACAAGCATCTCTATATTACATCAACCATCCCTATGCTTGCAACAATAAATCACACTACACTGTATGCAATCTGAAAAAATATACTTGTAAGTTACACATTTTACATGCACTCTTTGACATTTCAATTAAATAAAAAGAAAATAATAATAAATAAATGTTTCAGACTCAAAAGATAAAGAATTATATTTTGTAAAAAATTTTTTACACAAATTCTTTCCTAATAAAAAAAGCATTTTACAAATTTGGTCCTCACACACAAATGACATGCCCCTAAATTTTCAGAGCCCAGAGTTGCTTTTGCAGACACTGTGATAAAATAAAAACAATTCACATAATAAAATATTTCTGTAAACATAAACAATTAATATCTATAAAAGATGACATAAAATTTTAGTATTCCCACAATATACAATTTAGTTACAGTATTTGATTATGTATTGAAATTACTTAAGCTTTTACAATTTTTTTATTAGCTTTTATAAACAACATTATTTAACACTAGTGTAACGTCGTGAGTAGCTATCCATCAACAAACAAATCTTTACAGCTTAATATACAAATAAAAGCAAACTTTATTTGCTAACAATTTGTAAATGAAGTAATATAAATCCAGATTAAATGCCAAGCCGGTGTGGTCAGTTCATATACTCATGCTCAACGCCACCGGCGTTCATCGTCTTTTTCACTCTCTC